>NW_004624805.1:5100259-5296236 GCF_000247695.1 Heterocephalus glaber
CCTGTCCTGTGCACTGCAGGCCTAGGCATCCCCTGTCCTGTGCACTGCAGGCTCAGGCATCCCCTGTCCTGTGCACTGCAGGCTCAGGCATCCCCTGTCCTCCTTACTGCACTCAGAAGCCTGCCTGCTCTCTCTAGTACTGAACTCTGCACCCTGTGTGTTGTCTGCTGCAGTCACACTCATCCCCAGGGGTGGGTTATGCCCTTCAGTGCCAAAGTCTTGCTCTCTTTGCCTCTTAGCCCACCACTTCTCCATTCACTGTGCCTGTGCCCCCCGCCCGCCATGGAAACGGCTCTCTTCAGGGTCACCACTACCACCCAGTCCAAGGGGCGCTTTAGCTGCCATGCATAAGGCTAATTCCCACGCCCACGCCTCCTTGCTGCCCAGTAGCCCCTGCCCAGCTGCTCCCCGAACATCTCAGGGCCCAAGCCCAGTGTGTCTCAAAGGAGCCCTCCATCACCCCCACTCCCTAAACATGGCCACCACCCAAGTCCTCCATCTTGGATTGCCTCTGACCTTGTCCACTAGTTGCCCAAGTCCAACGGCCAATTAAAGCGTTGGCTCCTTGCTCTGCCTCCCATTTCTCCTTTTATTCTAATATTCAAGCCTGATTGGTTTAATTGCTGTTTCTTTTTTTATTAGTACATGTTTTCTGTACTTAATGATTCCATTTCTCCCGGGGAGTTGATTCACGTACATACACGTCTTACACATCTTAGTTTTCATCCCTTTCCCTTCCCCTCCCTTTCTCTTCCTTCCATTTTTTGGTCTCTTTCTCTTTTGAAAGATCTACCTCCCTACTTCTTATTATCTATCTTTTTTATTCTTTATATTTTTGGCTTTCTCATGTAAGAGAAAGCATGCAGTATTTAAGCTTGTGTGTCTGATTTGTTTCACTTAACTTTATGGTCTCAAGATGCATTTATTTACCCACAAATGACTGATGTTTATCCTTTTTTATGGCAAGGTAGTATTCCGCTGTGTATAAATCCCACATTTCTGTTCCTGTTCATCTGCTGATGGATGGATAGGCCACTTCCCAGATTCAGCTGTTATGAGTTGTGCCGCTGTAGCTGCCCTCGCCCCTGTGCAATGCTCTCCCATAGTGAGCCCACATGGTTGCTGTCCTGCGTTTCTCCAGCAGCGCCTGCACCCGTCCTGCTTCCTTCTGTGTCAGCCCCTGTCTGATTTGCTCTCCACACTGAGCCCAGAGTGATGTTCTCAGCACACATCTGATCACGTCCATCCTAGGCTCGTCAGAACCCATCAGAGAAATCCCACTTCCCGTGGTGTTCTATCCGCCTCTCCTGCCATTCAGTCGGGTGACCATGTGTTGGGTTTGTCTGGGCCGGTCTTGGTTTGTGTCTGTTTTCACGGTGCGGATACTTCAGTCTTAAACGTGTCCTAGTTTGCACGATAACCTACAGGTCGAGCATCCCTAATCTCAAGTGCTGCAAAATCCAAGACTTTCTGAGTGCCAGCATGACCTGCATGGGGAGAATTCCACACCTGACCTCATGTGACAGATTACAGTCATAAAAAAGCTACTTTCAGGCTACTTGTGTAAGGTGTCCATGAGCATGAATGAATTTTGTGTTTAGACTTGGATCCCATTCTCAGGATGCCTCATGATGTGTACGCAGATGTTTCACAGTCTGAAAAAAGCCCTGGATCCGAAACACTGCTGGTCCCAAGCCCTTCTGATAAGGGATGCTAAGTTTGGGTGTGGCCTCCCTGCTTGCAGGTTTTTCAGGATGTGTCGCTGCACCCCGACCTCTTTCCCTCCACCCTGTGTCACATTCTGCTTCAGCTGCATTGAAGCGCTGGGACTGTTCTGCCTATCTTTCACCCCACTCCTTACACATGTGGCTCCATCTTGCCAGCCTCCACCTCCATCTCCTCCCTCTGCTGGCCTCTGTGCATCCCTGACTTCACTCGATCCGGGGGTCCTTCCACATTCTCCCTGCAGCCTCAGATTGGGGGCCACCCCCTCCCACGCTCCTCCAGCGCCTGTGCGTACCATTTATTGCCTTGTGCTATAATTGCTTATTTATCCAGCTGCTCAACCTGATTCTGATCACAAGGAACATGTGTTGGTCACTGCCCTCTGGGGCTAGTTGAGTGCTTGCTGCATCGTAAATGCTTGATAAATATTTGTGAGATTAGCCAATAAATGAGTGAGGCAAAACTAGGATTCCTTCCAAGTAAGCAAACCTAACTTATCAGCTGTCCTAATTCATATACAATGAGAAAAAGGCTTTAAAGTTTTGTACCAGGAACCCTGTTAAATACACTGGTGGAAGAACTGAAAATACAGACTAGAAAATTGTTATCCCACTATTACATAATTCAGGCTCACTGGGGAGGTGTTGGCAAATAGCGCGTGCCAGGTATATGTCACCTCGTTAACATTAGCTAACTTTAGCTGAACCTGGTATTATTTCACCATTTCCTCTTTAGCGCACTGTTCAGGATAAGCTGTTATTCTGAGCACGGCACCAGTTTCCCTCTAATGAGACATCTTTGTGCTGTGGAATAGTCAAGCCTGACATGGAGGAGTCAACCCGGCACCAAGAAGCTGCGTCCACTCGCTCAGGACTTGCGTGCTGAGCCTGCTGTGTTTCTGGGGCAGAGGTTTTGTGGGACAACTGAGAATCCCTGGAGTCGCAGGGGGAGCCCTGGCAGGAAAGGGAGCTCATTCCAGATGCATCCCGTGGAGACCCTTGGAGGGAGGGCTGAGTGCAGAGGTGTGCCTGGGGTCAGGGAACCAACTCTGCTCTTCCTGTCTCCTACATCTCTAGCCTCGTGAGCCCTGGGGCTGAGGAAGGACGGAGCTGGGGTTGCCCAGAGGGAGCTACTTCTGGAACCTTGGCCTGGGGCAAGGTGAGAACAGGGGAGGACCCTCCATCCTTCTCCTTTTGCCTCCCATCTTATGGCAGTGTCTCCCACTAGCTGGACCTGAAGCCAGAGGACCAGGGATCCTAGTGATGCCCTTCCCCAGGCTTGGCCTCCAGGGGCAGGGGGAAGGTGGGAGATGGGTCTAGGACGGCAGACGCTCACCACCATGGTCCCCATGAACACGTTCACCGCAGGCTGTCACTCGAATGCCCCTCGCTGCTGCCCGGTGGCCCGGATTTGAATTTGATTGTTCCCGCCAGCTGGAACCACAGCTGGGACCTTTCTGACTGTCCCATCGGGCAGTTTGCACTGCTTCTCAGGGGGTCTTTGATGACAGCAATGCAAAAAAAGTTACAGTTCCTCAAGGAAAACATTACAATGGTATAAAAAACTGTCATACTGGCCATCTGTGGTGCAGCGGTTGTGAATGCATATTATATACACCAGCAGTGGGTACTTGTAAGATTTCTGTGTTGAACCCGAGAGAATTAATTGTTGATAAACTCTTCACAAGTATGAAGACATTTAATTTAATGCAATAAATTTGTTGATTGTCATCATTTTAAATTGGTATGAAGAGCATTAAATAATATTTATGTTTGGGCAGTAATTATTCAGATTCAAACAACTAGATTTGGGTCATTTATAGACGTTTTATTAATTTTCTTGGTAAAAAGACTGGCAAAAGTGATTAGCTCTGTTTGTGCCACAGTGCTGCAAGCTGCTCCCTGGTGCCGAAAGCCAGTGAGATTGTGTCTGTAATGTGATATGTTTGTGCTTTCCTACTCCAGTGGCGTGGGTCACCCATTGTTGCTGGAAGGAAATTTAGCTTCCACATCTGTCCTGCTTGCTTTCTCCTCTTCTCCTTTCCAGTCTTCTTTCGGACTTCCTTTGCTGAATTCTCATCGCCATGCCCAGTGGTGAAAGTACACATGCCCTTTCTGGCTTGCTCTTCTCCCTCGGATGGGAGAAGCAGCCATAGAAAATCCCCTCTTCCTTCACATCCGCTCTTGGGAGGTTTGTGAGCACTTGGATGGCACCCACCTGGTGTTGACCTTGGCCCTCTCCTGAGAAGAGCCATTGTGCAGACCAAGCTCCGAAAGTTCCAGGGGTCCCGCCCTGGCCCTCGCCAGGAGGTCTCTGGACACTTGCTGCTGTCCCGGCAGTAGGAGGGCTTGTGTGGAAGTCACCAGTGCGGCCCTGCTCTTTAGGCTCTGAGCTTGCTGCTGCTGAACTTGGAGGGGTGCAGTATCCTTCAAAATATCCAGAGCTTTCACTAAATCAGATGAGCCGTCGCCCCAAGTTGTTTGAATTGTATGACTTTTTTTGGTTGGTCCTGGGAATTAAACCCAGGACCTTTGCACTGAGCTTCATCCCCAGCCCCTTTTTAGTCTGTATTTTGGAACTGTGTCTTGCTAAATTGCTAAGTTGCCCAGGCTGGGCTCGGATTTGTGATCGTCCTGCTTCAGCCTTCCAGAGTGCTAGGATGACAGGCATGAGCTGCCATGTGCAGGTTCACCTGTAGGCACCCCCTGCCCTGTATGGGCACAGCTGGAGCTCGGTGCCTCACGCTGAGGGTCTCATGTGTCTCTTGCAAATCTCTGGGGCTTTTTAGACTTGAGCTTTGATGCAGTCATAGGATGAATACTTAAAAAATTATTTTACGATAAATTGTATTAGCCTCATTTTCTTGTTTTTAAAAATTTATGCTTCCTCCACCTTGTGCTTATTGCCCTATTATTGCAGTAGAGAAAAGAAGAAAACATGAAAGCAATAAGCCAAGTGTTCGAGGCAGTTTTGTGCCTCGTTAATCAGACACACATCTCATCCCCTGTGCCCTCGGCGCCCGTAATCCCTGCTTGTTGGGGCAGAGGTGGAGCCCGAGCACTGCTTGGTGGCTGGCTTTCGGGGTGTGAGAGCCAGGGCTCAGGGGGCCTGTGCGAGTGGGGGCCGGGGTCACTCTGAGGCTGAGTGAGAATCGAGGGAGAGAGACAGGGTGGGAGCTGGGGGAGGGACTGACCTTGGATTCCCCCAGGAGAATCGTATGCAGGTCAGTAAGTGGCGCCCTCAGCTCCTGCAAGGAACAGTGAGTTTAAAAGATGCCTCTGTCCTCAGTGAAGTCTCCTGTGCGTCTGCATCGCTCCTGCCTGAGCACCGAGGGGCCAGCGGGCCGGGATGTCCGCCCTCTGCTGCAGTAGGGCTTCTCGCCTGGCCTGAGTGACCGCGTCTGGCTTCTTCCTTCTTTGCTCCTTCCCTCAGGGGACTCCCTGGGGAAGCCAGAGTGATGGCTGAGGGCCATCTTTTCAGTATTACATTTGCAGTTTGACAACCTTCTCACTTCCAGGGAGGATGGAGGCTATTCTTGGCAACCTCTGCCAGCTCCGGCCTGTTTTTCTCAGATGTCATGGTGCCTCCAGCTGTGACTTTCCTGTCAGCCACTGGAGTCCAGAGTCACCCAGAAGGGCTGGCTGCGTGTCTGGTGTCATTTGCCCGGGGCGCTCTGTGCGAGTCTGGGGAGTGGTGGTGTCTGGTTTCTGCGGCCCTTGGGAGAATGTGGGCAGCTTCTCTCACAGGCGACTCGGAGGTGGGGAGGTGTTCCACCCACAGACGTGGGCTGGAACTTGCCGGTGGTGGTGGGGATTCCATGAGGCTGAGAAGTGCTCTTTCATCAGCCCCCCAGCGTCTGAAGGCACCCTGGGAAGTGAGGCTGAGGCTCATTTGTCTGCTGTCTGTGTGGCTCTGGAAGAGCCAGCTAGGGCTCAGTTTGAATCCAGAGACTTTTGTTTTCCTTCCAAAGTGAGAATGAATGAATGAATGAATGAAGGCTGCCAGGGTGCCAGCCCTTGCCTGTGCATTCCCTGAAGACTCCCCATTATCCAGCATCTTGGTGACTCGCCACAGTCCTCTGCTCCCATTGGGTCCAGTCCATTCTTGGGACCTCTGGAAGCAGCTTCTGCTGGCTACTCCCCACATGGGACAGTTTCAGTGGTGGTCAGTGCCGCTCAGTAAGGGGAGGCCCTTTGGAAAAGTCTTGGATGAGGTGCGTAATGCAGAGAGAACGCAGATGCTACGTAGAGATGTAACAGGGCCTGCGCCGGCTCAGGAGTCCCTAAGAGAACCAGACTGTGCCCAAGTTGGGCACAGGGCAGGTAGGACGTGAATGTCACCCGCGAAAGGCTCATAAACCACATGCCAGGGGTGGGTCCGCTTTATCTCAGCAGCCTCCGTGTTGCCCACCGTGCTGTTCCCCTTCTGGAGATCGGAGCCGCAGGGAGCTCCGCCTCCCGGCCGGAAGCCTTTCCCCTCGGCGGCGGCGGGCGGGCGGCTTTCACGGCTGCCCTTTCCCCGGAGATTGTGGGTTAATGACATCGCTGCCCAGTGTCCTCCCTCAGACCGCAGGCTTCGTGACCAGGGCTTCTTCTCGAGCCTTGTTTCCCGCTCCAGGAGCACAGTTATTTTCCCCCTCACATTTAAGGGTTGATTTTTAAAATTTTTCCTTTTTCAGAAAAAATACAGTTGTGGTCGACTTTCTTGCCCCCACCCCGTTTCGTCTGGCTGTTCAGAGAACAGAGGGGGCAAAATGAGGCCGAGGGGAGCAGCGTCTGATGACGCGGGGGCTTCCAGACTCTTGCTGGCGTTTCCCAGGATGCCTTCTGTGAGGATGCAGAAACCCTCAGACAAGGGAAAAACAAGGTCACGGGCCGAGAGCATTTCGCAGGCACGGCCTGAGGAGCCTGCGACAGCCACGCGCTTGGGGCTCCTCCTCGGCAGCCTCAGGGCTGCGGCCTCGTCCTCCGTCCTCTGACCTCCCTGGGGCCAGCTGTGTGGAGAACCTTGCACGGGCAGAGCGGCTGAGTGGCTGTGGGCAGGCCGCCCTCCTGGGGGAGCCTTCGTATTTTCAGATAGTTTTGATGTACGTCGCAGAGAAAAGCATGCTCCCTCCCTCCCCTGCCTTGTTCTTTTGTGTACTGAGGATGAAGTCCTGGGCCTTCGCCCTGCCCTGAGCTCGGTCTCTAGCCCTCTGGTTTTTGAGACAGGGTTTCACTAAGTTGCGCAGGCTGGCCTCTGACTTGTGATCCTCCTGCCTGTCTCCCGGAGTGCTGAGATTACAGGAGTGTGTGCCCCCACGTCCGGCTTCTGGTGCTTTCTTGCCTGCAATAACCAGCCCTAAGGTTTCCACTTCCAAATATTTTGCTTAAACTTGTGGTATTTTTCAAATCGCGACTGGCCAGAGGGTGATGGTGCATCTGGCGCGGCGGTGAACCTGCGGCACGCGGGCCGCAGCAGGCTGTCTGTAGCATTGGGTGCTCTGAAAGGTTGGCCATTGCTGGTGCAGAGTGTGTGGGCCCACTTGTGAGGTCTGGCAAGTGGCTCCGCCTCCAGGGTCTCTGCGGATGAACCCTGCAGGGCTCGTGGTTCTCCAGTGTGCGTGGAGCCTGGCTCGTGGGGGCCAGTGCACGGCCACTCAGTGATCAGGAGCAGGGACAGGCCTGCTTCTCATCAGTATTGTGACGCAGGCTGGGGTCCTGCCTTACACACTTCAGACCATTGGTGGCGAACCTGTGGCACGCTTCTGCAGTGGACTGTTTGTTATTATTGAAAGCCCTAAAGGGTTCGCCATCACTGCTTTAGACCATTCTTCCTACTAAGCATGACCTCACATTACTGACTCAGAATTAGCTGATGGCTTTCAGGTTAATAGCATCTAGCAGGTGACTGCTTGAAGATTCCAGAGACTCTAAGGACCTATCTTAGCAAATCTCCAGCCATAATTGAGAAGCTTCAAAGTCATTGTGCTATTCTCAAACCTGTTAAACATCACTTACAGTTGACCCAGCTATTCCCCTTCTAGGTATCTTCCTGAAAGAGTTAAAGTCATCATGTTACAGGGATCCATGCATACCCGTGTTTATGGCAGCACAATTAATAATAGATAAATCTTGGAAGCAGCCTGTTTGTCCATCAACAGATGAATGGGTAAAGAAAATGTGGTATTTATACACAATGGAGTACTACTCTGTCGTAAAGAAGAATAAACTCGAGACATTTTTAGGAAAATGGTCATACCTTGAGACCATCATGTTAAGTGAAATGAATCAGACACACATGCTTAAATATTACATGGTTTCTATTATATGGGAAACCCAAAATATAAATAAAGAGCAAAATAAAAAACGGATAATAAGAAATAGGGAGATAGATCTTTTTGCAGAAGGGAACCGAGAGAGATGGAGGGGCAGGGGCAGGAGGAGAGAGAAAGGGAATGGAAAAAGAATTAGGATGTGTTACGTACGTGTACCGACTCCCCATGAGAAATGTCATCATTGTGTACTGCAAAATGGACTAATAAATTTTTTTAAAAAACTAACCCTAAACCGTGTGTCCATGTATACTTTTTGGTCACCGAGTGGTGGAAAGAGGAGCAGCCCAGGAGGAGTGGGAGGGCAGGGGACCAGGATGCAGATTTTAGTCCCCGCTGGAAGCTCTGCCTCGCAGTGGGGCCCCGGCTGGATCCCAGAGCCCTGCTCCGCCCTGCACCTGTTTCGGAAGGGCCTCCTGCAGATGCTCACCTTTGCGCAGCAGGCCGTGTGGCTGACCCTGCTGTGGCCCTGTTCACCTCTGCAGCTACTTAGCAGCTGAGGCAGGAGGTCAGGGACCCAGTGTGACCAGGTGTGGTTGTCCCCAGACCCCTCCTCTCTTCCTGACTGTCCTCCCCTTTGTGCCCGCAGGGGTCCAGCAGGACCAAGACCTCTTTGGTTTGCGTTTCCGAGGGCTGAGGGCTGAGGGTCGCCCATGGCTGCGGTGTTTTCAGAGGCGTCAGGGAATGTGGACGTTTCATACCTCATACCTTGAATGCTGGCAAAGCCTCCTTGCCATCCTTGTGCTGCCCATGCATCTTAGCAAGTCATGTGTTTGCTGAACAGAGGTGTGGATACATCTGTGCACGCTCCTTTTCAAAGCACAGGCACAGCCATCAGATGTTAGAGCTCGCTGGGTCCCCACCTGTGTTCATAGAGAAAATGAGGTGGGGGCGCTGTCCCTGGGACCCCAACCTAAGGTTGCCTGAGTCTTGCGTCCTCCATCCGCCCTGCCTTGAGTGCTTGCCCGTGAACGGTCTTGGGGATCATGCCCTGGCACTGCCCAGCTCGCCTCTGGGCTGGATGAGAGAATGTGAGTGCCCCTCTGCCCAGGACCTCCCTTCCTGGGTGACGTAGGCCTGCCCCTGGCCGCACGGCCACTCTAGCCCCCTGGTCCTCCCTCTGGTATGTGTGGGTCACGCACCTGGGGATTTGTTCCTCCTCCAGTGACAAGGGGTCATTGTCTACAGTCTGGCATGTGCTGTGGACCTAAGGGTTTGCTGAATGCCCCCTCCTCATATTCACAGGAAGCCACATACTCTTACTCAGGCCCTTGCTGACAAGAATTGTCCAGGGAGTGCAGGGCAGGAGCCATAGAGTATCTGGGAGGGTGGCCAGAGAGGCATTGTTCTGGGTTGTGCTGAGTCTTGCCCATTTGTGTTGTGAAAGGAAAACAACTTTTGACTTCTGTGAGCTTCACGCTCACTAGTGTTAAGAAGGCGACCGTGGAGCCTTTGGGAACCAGTGTTTGTCCCTGTGGTGAGGAGCTTCCAGCCTCAGTGGCCCAGAAGCTGTGATGGACCCAGCTCAGACCTGCATGGAGGAGCCTGTCCCTGCCGGCAGAGCCCAGTGGTGGTGTCTGTGTGGCCTGCTGGCATGATACTTTGAAACAGGGGTGAGGAGACCAGAGGTTGGGATGTTGAGCAGAGGTTTGTGGCCGCCAATTAGTATCGAGCCCCATGTCTTGGTCCCCAAGACCTCCCTAAGTTTGATGGTTTGCTGGGAGGACTCAAGGCCTCAGCCAGTAGTCACACTGATGGCTAAGAATGATGACAGTGACAGGATAGCGAGCCGACCAGGGGCCGGGAGCGGGGGAGTAAAGGGCTCCTAGGTGAAGTCCAGGGAGAAGACCTAAGCACCTGTGAAGCTGTACAGGAGGCCTTTGGTCCCCCCAGCAAGGAGTGGTGACAACAGATATCTACCAGGGAAGCTTGTTGGAGACTTAGCATCCAGTTTTTTGTTTTTTTTTTTAATGGACTCTACTTTTGAAACATTTTTCGTGCACAGCAAAATTGTGTGGACCATGCAGAGTGTTCACATCTCTCCCCGCCCCACCCATGCTCAGCCTCCCCGACTGTCACTGAGCCTGCGTGGATGCCCCATGTCACGCCGAGTCCACAGGTGCACTGGGATTCACTCTTGGTGTTACACGCTCTGTGGATCTGGACACATGTTACGATGGCGTGAGTTTCTTGGTGTAGTGCCGAGAATTTTCACTGCCCTAAAACTCCTCTGTGTTCTGTCGGTTTATCTGTCCCTTCCCTCAATCCTGGTCGCCGCTGATCTTTTCCTGGTATTTGGTTTTGTCTTTTCCAGAATGCCGTGTAGTTGGTTGGAGTCCTATGGTGGTAGTCCTTTCAGATTGGCTTCTTTTACTTCCGGATTTTTACTGAGAGCTGCTGGTCACTAGGCACCTTCTCCCTGGCAAGCACCAGAATTCCAGGCTCCCAGAAGGAAAGCAGGTGTTGTGCATAAACCACATAGTTTGCATAAACAGTTCAGGCGCAGTGGGTCACTCTTTTCAGTTAGGCTGACAGGAATCCTTCCAGTCAGGTTCCCAGATACCAGGCAAGGACAGCCTTGCAAGCAGGCCTTTGAAAGGACAGCGTCAGGCCTGATGTAGTTCTGTTTGTGGTACTGGGGATTGAGCCCAGGGTGCACAGAGCCTTTTCAATGTTTGAGACAAGGTTCACTAAGTTGCCTGGGTTGGCCTTGAAGTTGGGGTCCTCTTGCTTTGGCTTCCTGAGTGGCTGGGATTATAGGTGTGCACCGTGCCTCCTGGTTTAGGGCTGCTGTGCACACCGCGCTGTGTGCTGACGTCACTGACCTGTCACCCTGAGCGCCCGTCCCTGTCATTTTCACTTGTGATCCCTGACCACAGCCTGCCTTGGATGTGCTGAGCTAAGCCGCTCTGGGGTTCCCTCCCATCTCTCCTTCACACTGCTCAGGTGGCCTCATTCTTCCTCTGCCCTGCTGGAGTCACACACCTGGCTGCTGTGCTCTCTAATCAGGAAGAAATGGTGTGCATCCCCCGATATTCATTCAGTTTCTTTCTTAAAAGCTTCTATGGAAATGCTGTTCTGAAGTCCAGGGTATTCCTTCACCGAGGTCCTGGACGTGTCTTTTTCATGAAGTTGTGCTGTGACGATTTTTATGTTTGTTCCACTGGTCTGGAAGTTAAGTGTTGAATGGAACTTGCCAGGTATTATTGCTCTGGAGCCAGGAGTTCTGGCTGTGAGTGTTTTGGACTTGTACGAGATGTGGTGTGATGAGAGTCAGGACTTAGAATGCCCACCCGAGCCTCTCGAGTCAGAGGCATGGCAGTAGAGATGTGGTCAGCCCGCTCTTCAGAGGAAGCCTTTGCTCCACTTCCTGCCTTGCCTGCTTCCACCACACAGTTAATGATTTCAGTGAACCAAAAACAAAGAAAGCAACTTGCCTTTGGGTGTTAAATGCAAACTGCATCTTTGGAGGGCACTATGTTAATTTTGTAGAAAGGTAGAATACTTCTGTTTGATTTCTGCCTTCCACGGAATTTCCCCAAGACCTGAGCCTTTGGTGCGGGATTGTCCCTCTCATCATCTCCTGGTTATTAACCCAGAGTCATGCAGCCCTCACACATGAGAGACCACACACCGGGCACTGTGGTGTGCATCTCCCGGGAGCTGTCTCAGGTCCCCGTGCCCAGCTGTCGGAGGACTTTGCTTTATACACCACAGGCTAGAATTATTTTTCTTGTCTACGATGCATCTTTGGAGCCATTCTTAACAGGTGCTTTCTGTGGATGAAAAGGCCTTGGGCGCCAGAGACCCTGGTTTGTTAGGGTTTAATATTTATTGAAAGCTCTAGTCAGTGGCTGCCTTAATGACAGCAAGGACCACACGTTTTCAGAAGTACTCTGTGCCCGTGGGTCCCTCTGTGTTCGCAGGAGGCTGCATTATCACCTGGTGAGCTGGAGGCTCAGTTGTGACGCATGCTGTGTGCTCTTCCTGTTTGCCTGCGTCCTGGGGCCCGGCTGTGGTACCCACAGTGGGTTTTGGCTTTCTGTCCTTGCTTTCCCCTTGTTAGCTTGGCTGCCGTGGAGTCAGTGGGACTGAGCACTGCGGGGCCGCTGTCCTGGTGGTTGCACTGGAGCTTGACGTTTCCTGGTCCACAAAGGGATGACCTCGGGCTTGTTTATTCTGCTGTGTCTTTGGTACAAGGCAGGCTGGCGGGATTTTGTTTTTCCAGACAAAATGAGAAAGACTTTAGTGCCCCGAGTTGTCTTCTTTTCTAGAAGCCAGTCTTTCTTTCGTTTTGTGGTACTGGGCATGAGGGCCAGGGCCTCACATGTGCCAGGCAAGTGCCCTGCCACCCAGAGAAGGGCAGACGGGCCCCTTGGCCAGGACTCACTCCTCACAGCTCTTTGTGAAAGTCACACTTCAGGGCCAGGGATGTAGCTCAACGGCACTGTGCCCGCCTGGCAGTATGAGGTCCTGAGTTCGATCTCCTGTACCAAAAAAAGTCACACTTGAATTATGTAAACTCAGGAGGTAGTAGCTCCGTCCCCTGTGGTTCCTACCATGTGCTAGTCCTGTTGATGTTTTTGGGGGGTTAATTTGGTGTGATGAGAGCCCTTCCTTTATTTTCCTTCCTCAGTCTGCATGACTCTTCTGCATCTGTTCTGCCCCGTATTCATAGACGGCACCCCACCCATCCACCAAGAAGCGCTGGGTAACCTTTTCACAGAAGGCTCCAGCATGCTGAGTGAGTTGGAAATTGTATAAACGGAATGTTTTTGCCCAGAAGTATGAAAAAATGGAAATTTACAATTTATTTTTAAAGATGTGAAAGAATCTCTTTGGCAAGACAGCATACATCAGTAATAATTCATGTCTTGTTAAAAACTTAGGATGGACCAAGTTCAATAAAATATAAACCATAGATTCAGAGTTATCAGCAGCTTTTATGAGTGATTTCCTTTCCTTTCCCCTTTCGATTTCCCTCTCCTTTCTTCCCTTCTGATGATGGTCCTAGGGATTGAACCCAGGGCCCTCACCATTCCTGAACTACTTCCTCAGCCCTTTTTCATTACTTACCTTGAGAGAGAGTCTCAGGACATCATTCAGTTGCCCAGGCTGAGCTTAAATTTGTGATCCTCGTGTCTCAGCCTCCCAGGATGCTGGGATTACAGCCTGGAGCCACCACGTACAGGTCTAGTCATTTTATTTTCTTAAAGCTTTGATTTCTTTTAAACATTATATAGAAGTGAAGTTTTAGTCTACTAATTTTTTTTTCATGTAGACTTTTGCCAAGCCCTTCTGCGCATGCTCACTGCTTGCTTTTTCACTCCGGGTTTTGAAAATTCATGGCAGGTTTCATGTGTCCAAGTCTGGTGCTCTCCCTTCAGCTTCTGAAGGACTGTGTGGAATGTTTTTCTCTTCTTCTGCTTTGTTTTCTTTCCTAACAAGGAGAAGATCAAAAAGAGGAACTTCTATCATCGCTAGCCTTTTGGGAAAGTGAACATCTATTGACTTGTTTCACTTGTAAGGAGAAAGAGTAGGTGTAAATACATTTAAAATTCAAAATGCAGTCACAAGTAGATGTGATCCGATGGCAAACTTCAGGAAAAAAATCAGATTTGTTTTGCTTTCTTTCTATTTTTTTTTTTGGCATTTCTTTCTTTTTTCTATTTCTCATCTCTCATTGTTTCCTTTTCAGTGTTTTTCTTCAGTTTGAGCCATTTTCTTGCATTCCCTCTTCCTGTCGGCTCACAGCAGTTAGAGAACTGTGACCCAACTCAGAGGTATCTAAGGACTCTGGAAGACAGATGTAGAGAAATTATTCTCCAGTCATAAAATTTTGTCTTTAGAAGCAAAATTTTGAAATTAATGAACAAGAACTTTCCCCAGGGATTGCCTATTTGTTGAATTTATTCAGTGTCCAGGGAACAGACATACTGGGTCCTACTGTATCCAAGCACTGTGGATGGGTAACAGGTTGCTTCCATTTTGAGGATCCCCTGCAGTGACAGGGGAGGGTCAGAGGCAAACACAGAGATTAGTGGCTACATACAGCATAATTGCTGTCCTGGAGGCCTGGAGCATGCACAGTGCTCCTGTGGTTAGGCCTAGGACTGGTCATGACCTCAGTTTCCCTCTGTCTCTGAGACTTTGAGGAGGAGAATGTGCTGATTAGGGTTTTTATGAGACTTGTCAAGCAAAGCCACCTGGAAGCCTCTTTAAATACTGTCCCCATGGGTGGGGTTCAGTCAGGCGTAGCTGTGGTGCTGCCATTTTTGCTTTGGCTTCCTTTGGCATAGGATGGGCCTCAGTCCTGCTGTGTCTTGACCTTGGCCAGCTTCCACGTTAGGACCACCAGTTTAGACTGTGAGGCACTGGGGACAACATAGGCCTGACCTGGGGAGACACGGGTGGGCTGCAGAGTAGACAGACTTCCCTTTGGCTCTTCGAAATGTCACCATCTAGTTCTGCTAATGCTTTTTTAGACTGGAAACTTTCCCAAGGCCTTTCTTCTCCTGACTTGCCTTTAGCCATTTAAATCATTGCTTCTGCACCGTCTGCAGTAATAAAAAGGAAAAGTTCCCAGTCTTTCTAATGTAAAAGCCATAAACCATGCCTTGACAACTGCCAAGAATTCTATACTAATTTATTTTTATTGTTAGTATAACTTTTAATTGCCTTCCTTATCTTTGTGCCTGACTGTTGTTTGCTGGGATGAAGTTAACGATGTTTGGAAAGTCGGTTCAGAGGTGAATGAATGATGCAGTCATAATAGAAGATAGAGAGACATGTTGTTGGCTTTTCATGAATGTCAGCTGCTAATTTTAACAATAATAAAACTGTGAAAGGAACAAGAGGTTCCAACTAGTGAAAAAAGGAAGGTATTCCGTGTAAGAGGCTCTTGTTACTTGTAGAGACCACTGTTTATTTCTCCTGCACATATGAGATATGACCTCATAGCCTCAACTGTTACCTGTAGCATTCAGCCTATTAATATTTGAGGAAGTTCAACATTTCTGAGCAGGGGTGGTAACCTTGGTATAAATCCTTTCTCTTCTTGTAATATGAACTTTCACACAAAATCTTTTCCCGTAATTCCTAAGCCCTCTGGGGCCAGAACTCTATCCATGACGGTCTGGGGTTTAGTCCCTACCTTCTTAATGCTATGTGCTATATCTTAGTTTAACTTCCTTTGAGAATTCTTTGACCTCTTCCAAGATTATAGAAATCACACTGCATGTATTCCTGTGGGGAATAACTGGACTGAATGAAGGGAAGGGACTTTGGAACAGGATGAGGGACTATTCCAACAAACAGCCTCTCCAGTGTGTCCTGTGTCACCACATCTTTTCTGGGATCTGTTGTTTGGATCTGATTTTTGGGTGTGGAGGGGACTGTGTCTCATTTTAGCGTGGAACACACCAAGGAAGTCATTAAATTACAAGGATTGATTCATTGTCAGTACTAGGAAGGGTAGCAAAGGGATCCTGTGTGATTTTACTTTTTTCAGAAATCTGAGATGCCTTAGAATGACTGGCACTTTTCCGACACACTGTAGTGGATCGAGGCTGGTGGGTGGCCTGGGTTTCCACTGCTCACTGGGCAGCTTCTAGATGGTTCTCCAGAGCCGTCTGGACCTCCTGCCCAGGTTTGTTTATAAAAGATAGTTAAGTGGCCCTTGAAGGATTTGAATTTTTCACAAGAAAAACCAAGTGAAAGTTTCCTTTTTGACATCAAACATATTTTCTTTTTGGCCTGTGGGGGAGATTTTATTTTTCTTTTACTTTTTGTTTTTATTCTTCTGTACTATTTTTAAAGACAGGGATGAGAAAGATTTATCCCTGGCTGGTTTCCCTCAGTAGAAAACATCAGCTTGACTCTCTGGAAATGCAGTGTGGCCATGACAGGAGGACGTATGGCTGGGCTGGCAGAGGGCTCTGTGGCTGGCTGGTTTCTCCAGCCCTCCGTGCCTCAGTTCCACTGTCTGTGCGGGAGAGACAGCGTTCTCAGTGGCTGCTGTGCTGATTAACTGAGACTGTTCTTGTGAAACACTTGGAAAAGCACCCGATACACGCGAAGTTACCATTGTCACATCATACACTGGCTCTGGTTTGCTATGTTCATGTGTTATGAAAGATGTTCGTGTCTTGGTGAGCTCGTGTGGTCTTTGGAACTCAAGACAATGTCTGCCCAGGCAGCTGTCAAGTGAATATTTGGTCATTAAGACCCAGAAGGAGGGCTGGGGATTTAGCTCAGTGGTTCCCCCGCCTGCCTTGCAGCGCAAGGTCCTGAGTTCAATCTCCGGTACCAAAAAAAAAATCCAGAAGGAAGCCGACCTAAGCTCAGTTTGCCACACTCTTTGGAACACAGGAACTGCTCCAGCCCAGAGTGGGCAGAGCTGGAGTAGCCGCCGGTGGGGCCACCTGTCACCTGGTGCTGCTGCCCTGATAGGAAGCCGCCCTGGGAGGAACAGTACTGCTGTGCTCCAGCTCGAGGTGAAACAGCCATGTACACCCCTGGTTAGGCCCACTATTTATGTATTTCACCCCAGTTTTAAAGAATGCTAAGACATCTGCTGAGAGCATAGAGCTCAGGTGTCTTTAACACACAGCAGGTAACCAGCAGGTCAGCTCGGCTGTGGCAGTCTCTTCGCTGCCATGCACGTGTGTCAGAGCATCATGTTGCGCATCCTGGATCCGTACAATTTTTATTTGTCACTCATACTTCCTGTAATGCTGAAAAAAGTGCAGACACACATATGTAGGAAAATTAAAGACATCTTGACATTCTGCTGTTAATAATAATAGTGTGGGTCTCTGTCCCCTGACCTAAGAAAAAGGAAGACTGGAGGAAGGAAGGAAGGGGGTAAGAAAGTTTCCCCATATCACCAAGTAACAAGATTCAGAACGATTCTGATTGTCCTCTGTTGCCCAGTTCGCACCCCTGTCTCTCCACCTGTGGCCGGGCCGTGCTCTGTATTTACCGGGCCGCAGCTGCTTCACCCGAGGGGCAGGGAGGCAGAACTAACCAGATGATATAATCATCAGGGTTCGAGGGAGATGCAAGTTTTATGTGTAGTGCCTTTAGAAATGCTGCTCTGATTTTGCTCATTTTCTTTTTGGTTGCCAAAGAAAGAGGATTTAAGCTTTAGCGATACACGCGATGACTCAATAGCAAGATGCAGTGGACATTTGGACGTCATTCAGTTCATGGACTGAATAGCGGCGGGAGGCAGCATCTCGTGCTGTTCCTGACCTGAAATTGGGCCGATCCGGAGTTCACACTCGGGAGGGTCGCCCGAAGTCTGGCTGGAGAGAGGGAGGCGGTGTATCAGGTTGAGGCACAGCAGATTTGGGGCTTGCACCCTGAACCCTCCGTAAACCCTCAGAATGCTGTTTAGTCACGGCAAGGCGTTTGTTGGTCATCTGGAGATGGTTTTGTTTTGCTGTTCCAAGGAGATGAAATGCTGGGCCTGCCAGGTTGCCTGACTGTGGAGACTCCATTGTTCCAGAAGAGAGGCAGGAAGTCTTGCTTCAGTGCCTGGCAGCTGACAGGTGCCGCCGCCCTGGAGCTCATCGCTGGGTGGACTCTGACCCCCGACTTCTGACCCTTCCCACCCCACCTGCCCCGGCTGCCAGTTAGGAGAGAGGTGTGATGCTGTGTTCGGGTGCTGGGTGTTAGCTGGAGAGACTTGGGTAGCTGTGCGTCTGTCTGTGTGCATGTGCTGTTGGTGGAGAGGACGGGCGAGGGCCTGAGGCTGTGGGAAGTTCACTACTGAGGGGGTTTCTGGGCTCCTCTGGGGTGCCTTGCCGGGAGCTCCTCTGGCTGGAGCACCTTCGGCCCCTGGGTTCTGGGGACCATAGCAGTGGAGATGTGGAGGACTGGAGGGTACACTCTCCTCCTTACCCACGTGGCCAGGGGTTCCTGATGGAGACCAGACTGACCAGCTCTTGTACAGACTTATGAGTCATGAGCATGAAAGGGGGGTGGTGGGAGGAACATGTCCCAATGGGACTTTTGTGGCTGTCCACCTGGGGTCGGGCTTGAGGAAACACAAGGAGGTGCATATTGTTTGTCAAGAGCAGAGCTGAACAGTGACTGGGAATTCTCAAGTGTAGCTGTGGTCGCTGGGCCTGACAGACCCGTGATGGTACATCTGCAGCAGGCGCATAGGCGTGGCAGGGGAGGGGTTTAAAGTGCTCCCTGCTCCACCAGGATGGCGGTGGTCGGAGTCCTTCAAAGGCCCTTGGAGCAGGTGGACAAGTATTAGCCCATGGCTTTCAGTACAGAAACCACACCATGTTTTCAGGTGTGATTTGAGCGGATTACGGAGCTGGGGAACAATGACCTGTTTTCAAATTAATGGAGCAGAAGATTATATTATGTTTTGGGGGCGTCATTTAAAATAAATTCTAAATATCCATGACATGAAATTTATCATCAGAGCCGTTTTCTGCGTACAGTTTGGTGGCATTAAGTACATTCACGTTATTGTCCAACTGGATCCAGAACTTAATTGCTTCTGTCACATGGAAACGTTGTACCCATTAAGCTTGAATTCCTATTTCTCCCATTAGTCCGGGGACAACCACTATTATGCTTTCTGTCTGTATGCATTTGGCTACTTCGGGAACCTTAGAAATAATGAAAGAATACAATATTTATCTTTTTTTTTTTTTTTTGGTACTGGGGATCAAACTCAGGACCTTGTGCTTGCAAGGCAGGCGTGGTGCCACTGAGCCAAATTCCCAACCTAGTACAATATTTATCTTTTTGTGACTGGCTTATTTCATTAAGCATAAAGTCTTCAGAGTGCATCCATGTTACATGTGTCAGAACTTCCTGTTAAGGCCGATGATGCCCTTTGTATGTGCATACTGCAGCCCCTTTGTCTATGCATGTGTTGATTGACACTAGGTTGCTTCTGCCTTTTGGCCACTGTGAATAATGCTGATACAAACATTGGTACACAAATATCTGTATTATAGATAAAAAAGTAAACTTTAAAAATATAATGTATCTGTTGCATTTTTGGTGACTACAATACACTTTTGACTCACATTGAATTTGAATGTAGGGTTATTCAAAACCCCTACAGTTTTGTGTGTGGGTTTTAAATTTCATTTCATTTCACTTTGTGGTTTTAGTGATGGAACCTAGGGTCTTGTGCATGCTAGGCCAACACTGTGCACCACTGAGCTGCATCCCCAGCCCCTCGAGACCCCTAAAGTTTGAAATGCAAAAACCGTAATACACTTTGTCATCGAGTCTGGCTTCTTTTGTCCTGAGTTGTTAAGCTTTGTGTACCTAATCATACACTTAATCTTGTTGGACCCAGCTTAGTAAACCAGCCTGTCACGATCTTTTGCAATTTTGAGTCTTTCATCTGGTTTAATTTTGGGCCATCCACAAATATCCTCTGTACCTCTGTCCAAGACAGCAATGAGGGCCTTGAGGAGAGCGTTGTGGAAGCTGCTGGGCGTCTTCCCCAGTCCCCTCATTTCTGTGGGTGTTGCTGTGCAACCATTCACCTCTCATCCAGTTTATCTCACCTGTAGCCCTGCTCTTTGTTTTTTTTGTAAGGAGATCATTAGGAAATTTGTCACCGTGCTGTGGGTGAGCAGGTCCCCTGCTGTCACAGTCTACCCAGCTGTGGAGAAGTGAACCAAGTCGGTTGGTCATACACACTTTCGGGCTATTTTCATAGAGAATGGGGCCACCAGAAAGTGTTAGGTGAGTGAGAACTCACAGTTCTCCCACATCCTCAGTACCAGCTTATGATGCACCCCATGTTCATCCTAAGAAATTTATGAGACCAGCATGGATAAGCAGGCGTAGTGCAGTCCACTCGGTCAGTTCTGTCACCGGAATTCGGGCTCTGTGCCTTCCAAGGAGCTCTGGTCACAGGGGATGAAAGCTTTCCTTGTGGCAGATTTGCCAGTGCAAGCTGAACATCCCTAATCTGAAAAATTGAAGCCAAAAGTGTAAAATATTTTGTGCACCCACATGATGCCACAAATGGAAAATTCCACACCTGACCTCATGTGATGGACTGCAGTCAAAATGCAGGTGCATTAAAAATAGTGTATAAAACACCTTTAGGCGAGGTGTATAAGGTGTATAGAAAGCATAAATGCATTTTGTGTTTAGACTTGGGTCCCATCCCCATGATATCTCATGTGTGTGTATTGGCACATATTCCAAAATCTCAAAAAGAAAAACAAAAACAAAAAACATAGTCTGAAACACTTCTGGTTCCAAACATTTGGACATGGTATACTCAGCCTGTGTTCCAAAGCAGGGTTCTGTTTTCCCTATGATAGTCACCAGGCAACCACAAGTCCTCCAAGTCAGTGCTGGACCTCTTCAGAGATCAGGCCTCAGGGTACAGGCTGTGTCAGCCGTGGCTGAGTGATTCTTACACCTTGTGTATGCAGGGACAGGGAGTGTCAAAATAATTTACTCCTGTCTTAATATTCATCATGCTAATTAACAAAAGTAATTTTACCAAAAAGTTCTGACATTCACTCTGTTCATTAGCAAAGGGCTTCATATCACCAAATATACGTAGCAGAAATATTTACACAAGGTATGGTTTACAAATTTAGTGGATGTTTAAATTAAAAAATTATTGCAGTAAAAGACACATTGCCATTAATCTCCCTCAAAATACTCCTCTGTGCTTTGAACACACGTATCCTGTTGGTCTTTCTACTTTCTGAAGCAGCTCTGGAAGTCCTCTTTGGTGAATATCATTAGCTGTGGTATTGTGGCTGTCTCGCTGTCCCGAATCCATTCAAAATGTTTACCTTCCATGGCTGTTTTGACTTGGGGAAGAGCTACAGAGTGCATGGTGCCACCAGTGAATAAGGGGGATGAGATACAATGTTTTTATGAGCCTTCCTTTCCATTGGATGGTACTGGGCAACAGCATTCACCATATTTTTTATCAGGTCTCATAAAGGCTCATGAAGGAGGACTCTAGAACTACTTCAGGAAGTGGCAAGAATGATGGGATAAGGTGTCCAGAGAGGGAGTATTTTGAGGGAAATTAATGGCAATGTGTCTTTTACTGTGATACATTTTAAAACTTTAAACACTGAATGTATATTTTGATCACAGCTAATAGTTGCTACTTTTAGAGCAGGGAGTTCTTGGTTAGCACGACCAGCTCAGGAGGATGAGATATAAAATGGCAAAGTTTACAAATGTCAAATTGGTTTTTTCCTATGTGACAAACCCCTAGGTTAAGATATATAGCATTTCCTGCACCCCCAGAAGGCTTCCTGATCCCTGTTGGTACCCTCAAAGCTAATCATTCCTCCGACCCCATTGAATTCCACATATATGGAATCATACTTACATACTGTGAGATGCACTCATGTTCCTGCATGTACAAATTGTTCATTTCCCCCCACTACTGTGTATATTCCGTTGTAGGAAGTTTGATACCCATTTGACAGTGGATGGACTTGTTATGAATAAAGCAGCAAACAACGTTCTTGGGCATGTGTTTAGTGGATCAGTATGAGTCATTGATTAGGGGCCCTGGATCTTTGTCTGTGTTTGGAACTGAACTGTCCCTGGAGTTGTAGTTTACCATTACTCAGCGCATGGAGACTATTATCACACATGCCTGACAATGTGAAAGTAAATTGAAAGTGATGTTCAAAACCATATAGAGAAAAGGAATGAATTTAGTTTAGGAAGACTTGTATTTAGCAGATCCATGCTGATAAGAAAGCAGATCATTGCTTTTGTGTTTCCTGCCTACAATAAGTATTCTCAGCCAGAGATTCAGTCTCCTGAAAGCTGCGATTCTCATGTGAAAGGATGCTATTTCTTCATGCCTTCTTTACAAGGGGTGGGAAAGAACCTTTTGGTTAATTCTGTGAAGAGACATCATTTTCTAATCATAGAGTCTCATTGTGAAAAAAATTCATGAATTACTACAAATGCCAAGAATATAAACGAGTTGTAAGGATCCTGTAAGTTGGAGTGAATAAGGTTTTAAAATAATCATTTATGTACTTGTTTTTATGGCATTTTATGTATTGTAATGAAAACAATATTTACTGCTTATGACTTAGAATTCCTGAATACGCTTTCAGAAATTGAATTCCACCGATAGGCTTTCTTAGAGAGCGATTTTCCTCTGATAGCTTGCTAGAAGGAAAACCAGTTGGTAGATCTGGTTTTGAATTGGTAGATCCAAGTAGAACAGGGAAAGGGAACTCAGCCCACCATTGGGCTGTAATTGATTTAAATTTTAAGAGTCAGTTTTTATAAAAGTAAAGAAATAGGTTAGCAGTCTCCTGGACAAAAATGGAAAAACTTCCAGGGACCTGTTTCACACGTACACATTTAAGGTGTCTGCCTTTTTTGTAGCACCTCACAGAATTTTGGAATGACCCTATGGGAGAGGATCTGATGGTGCAAACCAGCCTGAGAGAAGCCTTTACCCTTTGACCAAGAGTCTGGGTTCTGGGCCTCTTTCCTGCGGATACACCTGACCATGTAATGAAATAGCATTTGTACGTGGTTATCGTTGAAGCTTAGTGTGTAGCACCAGAATGTTGAAAGCTTCTAAGGATCCATCAATCGCTAAGGTTCTGGTGAAAAGAATGATGGTGTATGTTGACAGTGGAAGGCTATGCAGTTGCTGAAAGAAAGAGTTTGCAGCTGAAAGAGAATGATGAAGATCTGTGTACTGACGTGGATTGATCTCTAGGTGCACTGCCAAGTGAACAAAGCAAGGTGGAGAAGAGAGTTTGTATAAGCAAGATGGGGATATAAAAATACACGGGTGAATTCACTTGTATTTGCATCAAGAAACACCGGAAGGACAAACAGGAAACTCTTAAAAATGCTTATCTGTGGTAGGCTCGAGGAAGGAAGTGATTGAGAATAGGTGTAGGAGTGACTCCTCTCCATGGATCCTTGAATCATGAAAAAAATAAGCGACGAGCCAGCCAAAGTGAATCTGTCAGGTCAGGCTTTGACATTGAACTAGACCAAGAGGAAGCAGTTGAATGCATAGTGAAAGATCGAGACCTTTCAGTTAGTTTCTTTTCCTAGGGGATAAGTCAGTGCATTCAGTCATTCAGTCAGCAAAGGCTTATTGAGCCTGTCTGCCATGCCTGGTGCTATTTTAGGTGCTATCTGTGGGAACATTCAAGTCCAAGTTTTCATGGAGCTGGCACTCTTGAAGGGACCAAAAGATAAACTAGTGATAAATGAGAGAGAGAAGATTCATGTGTCTGTCGGGAGCCTACAGAAAGATGTGAAAGGGGTCCCCTTAGGGGGTCAGGCGAGGATAACTGCTGATACATGGATGTTCCTATTTGTCATGTGTCTTTGAACAGCGTTGTTGCATATGGGATAATAAACTGGCGTGAATTCTCATGTTTAATTTTGCTACAGCAGTCAGGATTTCTTTTCATCATCATATCATTATCACTTCGGGTAAGTTTCAAATAAAGAAAAAACCAGCATGGCAGCCACGCTGCTCCAACCTGCTATGACTGTGTTGGTGTATCAGTCAGATTTTCATCACTGTGGCAGAATGCTTGAGCAAAACTACTTACAGGAAAAAAGATTTATTTTAGCTCATGATTTCACAACTTTCAGCCCATGACTTGTTGGCTCTATGGTTTTTGTGCTTGTGGCATGGTAGAAACATCATGGTGGAAGGCAGTGATGGAGGAAAGCGGGGCGCGGCGGGGAGGGGCAGAGATGGGAAGGACCCAGGGACCAGATACAGGCCCCCGGGTCACACCCTCATGTCGCCCTCAGATTATGATCTCATCAGTGGACTAATTAACTGATGAAGTTAGAACCTTCCTGATCTGGCCCACATAACCAAGCCTGTTACGGTGTAAACATGAAGTGTTCTCCGAAGACTTGATCCCCAGTGCTGCAGTGTTCATAAGTGGAGCGCAGAGAGGTGATGGATTGTGAGGTGCTGACTTCATCAATGAATGAATCCACTGGTGAATTCATAGCTGAATGGAGCCCAGTTGGAGGAAGTAGGTCACTAGGTGTGTGTCTTTGAAGCGGGTATCCTGTCCCCAGCCCCTTCCTTTTCCTCTGGCTCTTTATTTGCTTCCTAGCTGCCCTGAAGTGAGCAACTTTCATCTGCCATGCCCTTTCAGCAAGATGTTTCTGCCTCACCACTGATCTAAAAGCAGTGGAGCAGTCAACTCCAGACTGCAATCTCTGACATTGTGAGACAAAATCAACTCTTCCTCCTTAAGTTGAATGTATCAGGTATTTTGTTTCAGCAATAGAAAGGTGACGGATATATAAACCCTGCAACACAATGAGCTTTTGGGGAAACATTTTAGATAACAGTCATAATAATCAGACTAGAATTTAGTTGACTTGATTATCAGGCTTGGTTTTCACAGCAGTGGGGATAGGTTGGGGATAATGTATATACCATTTGTGGCTGTAACTGTGGATTATTAGATGGACAAGACTTTACTATGAAAAATCCATTATTTTTTCCTGTTCAGTAAGTAGTGTAAAACTTAAATTGCCCTTTACTCTGACATATCAGCTACAAAGAATTTAAAAGAAAAGCCCACACGTACAGATGGCCACAGAGCCCTCACCTCCCATAGATCTTCCTGTCATTATCTCAGAGTACCACAGAGGTATTTCCAGAGTAGGCAGTGTACATATTTGAAAGATTATTTCATATGTGTTTGTTTATTTTTTCTTATTCTGATCTTTTATGGGTAGGTTTCTCTTTCACAGTTTCTGAGTCTGAAGTTTGTGTATTTATTTTCAAAAGTTGCTGTGATGAAATGATCTTGTAAAGAGATTTTTCTGTCTCTTTGGGTTCAGCTGAAGTTTGGTGAAACTTGAGAAATAATGAGGTCTGTAGCTCAAAGCCCTAGGAAGAGTCCCTGGTTAAAGTGCATCTGGCCTCTCCAGGTCTGCAGCGATGACTAAGTGTTGCTGTGGGAATGAAGAGGGGACCACACAGACTGGGTGGAAGACATGAGAGTCTGGAATTTTCCTGACAGCCAGGCCACGATAACTCCATATAATATGGAGTCAGTGTATTTCTGAGCATTCCTAGATTTGTGATTTAGTTAAGAAAAGTCCCAGAAACCAGATTTGTTTTGAGGGTTGGAAAAAAATGCAACTGATTGCACAGTTGCTATAAGACTCCACTCTGCAGCATGGTAGTAAAATGTCTCCAGTGTTCCCACATCCAGTGTCATCCTAGGACAGGCACAAAGGTGATGATGGAAGCTTGTCATGGATTTCCCTGTTCTTAGTGCAGCTGGATGGAGGCTGCCTGAGGACTGGCTGTTTCAGGATTTTGTCAGATCTGCTGTAGAATCTCAGGGTGGGCATAAGCAGATGCTACCTTGGCTTGCTATGGAGGAAGGGAAGGGCGGGCTGTGGCCGACCATGCAAGCCCTTCTGCTCTGCACCCCTTGTTGACCTCACAGGAATGTTGGCGCCCAGCAGCGGGCCTGGCTGGGGGCTACGAGAGCTGGTCCACCCTTAGCAGAGTGAGAATGCCTTGCAAAGAGCTGTCCCATTTATTTTCAGCAGCTCTTCTTTCCTGTCTGGGACCGGGGACTGAAGGTCTGATACAGATGTGTAGCAGGAGTCTGGAAACCTACTTAAAACACCTCTGGAAACAGTAACAAAGCCAGGTGTGGTGGCACACATCTGTAATCCCGGCACTCTGGGAGGCTGAGGCAGGAGGGTTGAAAGTTTGAGCCCAACCTGGGAAACTTAGTGATACTCTGTCTCAAAAAGGAGAAGGGCCAGGAATGTTGCTCAGTGTGAAGGCTCTGGTTCCATCCTCAGAACTTCGAACAAACAGTAAAAGCCACTGGCTGTTCTGCGCAGTGTTCCCGTGATTGTTGGATGACTAAGGAAGAAGTGAAATAAGACATGGTACAGACACCCAGTGCAGATCTTGGCAGATAGGTGTTCACTGAGTTGGTATTTCTCCTTACCCTCAGCATGCTTTCCTGCCTTCCAGAGTATCCCCAAGTTCAAGGAGTAGTAAACAGTGAACTCGGACATCTTGGATATCACACACCGAGGGAGGCTGAGCCTGGGGAGGCATACCATTCGATCCTGTGTTTGTATCTATCCCTGTCATGCATACTATAATTTGAGAGGTTTATGTTAGGCAAAGCAGAATGGAGTGGTCAGATTCACCCCAAGTATATTTTGTTGTATTCCATCTCCTTTGAATTTGACCACTTAACACCCACTTAGGTTCCTAAGGCAGTTCTTGTAAACAGAACATTGGCTCCAGCAGCACACACATTCCCTGGCTCTTTTGGATTTTAGGCAAGGAATAATCAGCCCTAAATTCTGTTTTTGCATTTATAGCCATCATATGGAAATCAGATGAGAGTGTTGGGTAAGAACTTGGATTTAACCTTTGCCCATAAGAACTCAGACTTGTGTTGATTCAGTTACATGCAGTGCAGAGGTTTAAAACCCACAGAGCATAACAGTAATTTTGCCATGAACGCCCAGAAACATGGGTATGTCACATCCACATTTATTCTTTTTTTTTTTTTTTTTGGTACTGGAGGATCGAACTCGAGTCCTTGCGCTTGTGCAGCAGGCGATGATGAAACCACTGAGCTAAATCCCAGGCCCTCCACATTTATTCTTTAGAATATTTCTATTGATAAATTATCAATTTTAATTTTATGAGTTTTATTATATTAAAGAATGAATGGAAAAATATGAATGAATGAATGGAAAAATATCACAAAAATAAAGTATTGAATTTTTAATATTTATTGAATGTTTAAGAAAGCATCAAGATTTTCAACATTGATTTTTTGTTATACAAAGTCTAAAAAAGAACAACAAATAAATTCCCATTTGAACTACAATTAAAATACTAAAGACACTCTGCAAAAAAAAAAACAAACTTCAGTTACCAGACCTAAGGCATTCTTCACACATGACAACAGCACGTATACAATATGTAGTTAACAGGAATATAAAATATCAATAAAATAAAGTATTAAATTATTAATATGTATTATGTGTTTACAATAAACATCAGCATTTTCACATCAGCTGTGTACTTGCTTACAAAACCTAAAGATAACATCAGAAATAAAAACTCTGTGAATTACAGTGAAAATACCTACACAACTCTACAACAAAAATAATCTTTCTTTCAACTGTCACACCCAAGGCAGTCTTCACACATGCACATGTCTCACTTACACTGACAGCATACTTGGTTAGCTTTCCTTTCCTATGTGGCGGGCCATTCGTGTCACCTCTCTTCCTGTTGTGTCAAGAATTTCCTACTGTGTTGTTCAATGTGCACTTAGGGAAATAAGATATCAATAAAATAAAATATCAGATGTGTAAGGAGTGCTTAGAATAGACATTAACATTTTCTCGGCAACAGTTTACTTGCTTACAAAACCTAAAAGATAACATCATAAATAAAAACATATGTGGACTACAATGAAAATATCAATAAAAGTCTACAACAAAAATAATCTTTGCTTCAATTTTCATACCCAAGGTAGTCTTCATACATGAAAATTGCATGTTTCATACACAAGTATTGTTTACACTGATAGCACATATGTTTTGTTTTCCTGTCCTTTCTTGTAGGGCACAGTTGACATCTTTTTGGTTTTCCTGTCGTCATAGTAGGTCTTTGGGATTCTGTGCCTGCCTGTTCACCTGTCAGCTCACCAGTGTGCTCCACAGTTTTGTTTTTGTTTTTTTTTTGGTACCGGGGATTGAACTTGGGTCCTTGCACTTGCACAGCAGGCAGTGAAACCACTGAGCTAAGTCTCCGGCCCACTCCACAGTTTTTTAATGTAGTTCCTTGGGCAGAAACCTTTTGTTTTTCCTCTGCTGTAAATGATCTCTCATGAATTCTAGTCCCAATCCTCTAAGAAAGTGGTATTTTGCACTTATTTTCTTTATAAACTATCAAACTATGTCTCACATGTTTAGGATCGAGTAAATGACAACCAATGGCCAATGGTTTGCATTTTGAGTGACATCATAGTTGCTGCATAACTCATCAACAACTCTACTCTGCCTTTGTTTTTGTTGTAGAAAGTTTCTATCTCAGGTTTCCATTTTGTCAAGGTTTCCCTGGCAAGACTTCCATCATGGTGCAATGTTGACATTAGCAATACTGGTTTGTTTTTCTTTGCCATATACAAGGCCAGTGTAAATCATTCTGAAATTTAAAGATTGTACTATGTACAATTCTCTGTTTTGAAATTGCAACATTTCACTTGGAATTTCTGCTTTGTTCCTGTGTACAGTTCCTGCAGTGGTCAACTTGTGCTCTGTTAGCAAAAGTAACATCAATTGGAAACTGGTAAACCAATTGTAGATGTCAATTCTGCTTAGTTTGGGAGATGGGAGAGTCTGTTTATGGTATTTAGTTTATTAGTTATGATTAAGGATCTGATGGCTGAGTTCCATGATGAATGTCTAAATTGAAAGCATAACTCTTCTCATCTACAAGGCATACATTTTTATGCCATATTTTGACTCATTGCTTCTCCGTCTTTTACATTCCTGTGATTACCATGAGAAATCCCTACTAAGTACAGCAGACCTATGAATGCATTCAGCTAGTGAGGTGTCGTAATAAATACATTTTTGAGCTGGGGATTTAGCTCAGTGTTCTGCTGCCTGCCCTGCAAGTGCAAGGACCTGAGTTTGATCCCCGGTACCAAAAAACAAAAAATACATTTTTGAATATGGCTATTGGTACATACAGAAAGTTTTACTTGTATTCCACAGCATCTTATAGCCATTTATCTGTTACACTTTCCAACATTGAATGGCAGTGCTGGCATTCCATATGTTTCACCCCTGCCAAGACCCTTACTGTATTTTCAGACTTAGTTCTAACATTGGATCATTCCATTTGGTTGTGTGACCAATGTGCAACCTTTCAACTAGTCAAATATCTAGTCACATTGGTTTTTTTTTTTTTAGTCATCTGAATCAAGGAGGTCTACATTCCCTGTGTCTGCATCAGTCAATTCTTGCTCCATTTCACTGTCACAGGAGCTTTGCCTCACATAGCCAACGTTAAAGTCGTCATTGAAATCATCATCGTCATCATTATCATCATACACCCACACCACTCTTCTGTTATGAAAACATGTATTTTACCATAATGGATCATCTATGGATGAGTAATTTAATGATTCACTTTTGACCTCCCCTAAACCTGCAGATCTGTTTTTTTATGTGCCATTGTACTAAAATGGGCTACGTCTACCAGAAAGGCTGCACACTTTGCCTTTTGTGGCACCAAGTGGATAACCACAAAGATTGCTCCCTGTATCCCTCAGGCAAAGGTACTGAGATGCACAGCAGGCTACTATTATGTTAAAGTCAAAATTTACAGTAGAAAAGTAAGGGATGTGTTTGTGGAACCCAGTGTTACACTGTGGTGGATATCTAATCGATAAGATAATGCGGCAGCATTTCATCACCAGCTCACATAAAAATGAAAGAAGCTGCTCATAGTCTGGCCATTTCTGTAGCAGCTCTTTAGTTATAGGCAATCTCCAATTACCCATGAATTCAGGGATTTTTGCAGGTAGTTAACATTTTCTTGATAATCCAAAAAATTCACTGTGCTTGTTAGTTTGTAACTACTGAGCCAGTTGTATTTTTAAAACAGCTTTAACAAGCCTAAAAGAGGTAACATTTTTGAGCAGTGGGCACCGTTTTTATTTAGGCTGTTGCATTTAATTGACCCCTGGGCTCTACAGTGTAGGGTGACAGAAAAAAAGAGACAGAGGTTCAGGGAGACTAGACACAGGGTTACTCACTGACTATCAGGCTGAATTTCAGTTTTACCTCTCTGATTCAAGATCCACACTTTCTTATTTTTTTAAATTGCTGCCTATGACTGATGGAAGCAGATAGGAGGAGGCCAGAAAAAGGCTGAGATAATCTTGAATCATCGATCTCAAGTTACCAAGAATTGACAGATATTTGAGAGAGTTCATCTTAGTTACTTCATTTAAAACATCAGTTTGAAAAGTATGTTTGATAAGATTTTGTAGTTAGGGGACTATTGTAAGTAGGAAATGAGATAGCGAGATGCCACTGATTGTCCTTCTTTTACATCTCTGGCTTTTGGGAAATTCTCGTGCCTGGGGAATGTGTCATTGGGCCTTCCGTGTCTTAGAAAGGTCACATGGTAGTGGAGGGCCACATCTGGTCTGCATAAGTAATGGCCTCTGACCAAGCAACATGCGAAAGGGTTGTCATAGTTTGGGAGCATATTTGATTGTTTAAAATATCGGGAACTTTCTGCAGAAGAGGCACAAGGGGTTTTGCACTCATTTTGAAGCAAACCCAGTACCACGAGGTGTCCTCCCACATCAGGGTGAAATATGGGCTCCTTGGCCTCTGGGAAACTTGTTCATCGTTGCGTGGAGAGCAGGAGGAACGAGGGTTTGCTGTTGGCCTTCAGCGGGGAGTGAACAGGAAGAGCTGGGGGTTGAGGGGGGTCCGCTTTCATGTCTTCTTGACAGTTGGGACTCAGGGAGCAGATGAGTTAATGGGACACCCGAGCCTATAAAGTGCACGTATTTAGTGCTCATATAACTATTTTCACTTGTTAAAAAGTGAAGTCATCAGTTATATAAGGTCTGCCTAAATGACTTTCACAGGTTACTGCCCATTTTCTGAGAACATCAGCTGAGTAAGACTGCATAGTGCTTGGTGTAGCACATTGTAGGGATGGCATATACATTCATCAAATAAATGTACCACAGAAGCCAGGTGCATTTTGTGTAACCACCTGTAAGTAGGCTGCCTTCTTGATTGGTCTTATACAGTGAAGCTTGTCCATTATGTTCTTTGTTTTTTGTGGATGTTTTTATTGAGATGATTATGATTTACATGAAGTTGTAAGGAATGGTATAGAGCCATCTTGTCTACCCTCTACCAGCTCCCTGCCCCCATGACATGTCACAAATCCCAGGGTATTGATACTGATACAGCCCAAGCATGTCTTTCCTAGGATACACTTATTGTAGTCAAATATGTTTTTAAGTGTGATTTTAAAGTGAGAAAATATGACTGTGGAAAATAAAAGCCAGGTTGCCGGTTTCAGGGGCAGAGGTGGAACCAGGGCCCTCGGGGCTCTCTGCTGGGATGAAGTTGGTTCCCAACTGCGGAGAAGAGGTGAGTTTGGAATGTTCAGGGGTGAGCTCCAGAGGAGGAGTGATTTTCCCAGGGCAGTGTGGGGTGGTGAGAGCCTGCCTGGCACTTCCAGGACTGGCCAGCCGTTCAGTGGGTACCTTGCCTGTCCTTGGGCCCCTAAGCTTCCCCAGCCACGTGCTGGGGAGTGTGGAGTAGTTTGGGCTCCACACTCGATCCAGGACCACACCCTCCCCCTTCTGAACTGGAATTTCCGGGAGGCTTGAGAAGAATTGGCCTCTGTCTGTCATCCTTCCCTTCCGTGTGGTTGTCCTTCTTATTGGATTCAGGCAAGCAGATAATGAGGCGTTGGAGGGCTGGTGGCACCTCTTCTCATTCATTATTTAGCAGCCTCTTTCCTGGCCCAAACCTCATCTGCCCCAGAGGCTCACAGAACATCCTGCCTGGGGAAAGGTGAGTAATTGATGCCGAGAGAAATGGAGTGAATTTCTCTGTAGGGAGAGATTGTGAGGGAATGCAGATCGCCAGGTCCCCTGGTAATGAGGAAATGGGGTGAAGAGAGAAGGGTGAGGTGCCGCCTGGGGCGAGGAGCTTGAGTTCTGGGGCTCTTGAGGTCCACTGCCTGCTGAGCCCAAAGGGACCCTTCCTAATGGGAACATGGCCTTGTTTCTATTTAGGGAGCGAAAAGCCACCCAGCATTTTTATACTCCTGAATTAAATCCAGTGTTCTGGGTTAGAAGGTAGCAGTTCCCGCACCCTCCCCTTTTCCTGTAGACTTAGAAAAGGTCTGGATTTCAGCCCAGACAAGTAACTAATGGACTTAACTATTTGCCACGAGCCAGGCCTTCCTTGCAGGTGGGCAACAGTGCATGTACTGCTTCCAGCTTGGCCTGCAGCCCAGGTGAGATTTGCACTGCAGTCCCTCACCTGCTTTTCCACCCAGGTGTCATCACAAGACATGGACAGTAAAAGACACGCCTTTCCTGGGAATCACTAATTCATAAACACTTAACTGTGTGACAACAGCTTGTGTTATGGGGAACACATAACCTTGTGAACTTATTTCCAGGAAAAGCTAATAGAACAAAAAGCTTTGACAAAAGTGTTTACAGTGTAATATTATTTCATAAGATTTTAAGAACCCAATTTTAAAATTTGCACCTTCTGGAGAAAATGATGTTACATTGTACTTAAGAGAACAATTTAGTAGAAATAGCCCTTTCAAGGGATTTGGAAAATGCATGTGTTAAATTATTCTTTTTAAGTCATTGAATATAATCAGTTCTTTTTAGGACCTTGCTGTTCCTGACAGATTTTCTTTTTCTTAAATTTTTTCCCCATGCTGTTACTGTTTTAGTTTACTAGGTTATTCTTCTAAAGCATCGAACATTTTTTGAGCTTATTTTGATATTTATATAAATAGATGAATCTCAGAAAAAAATGATGGCAAATTTTTGCTTGATTGTTTTAGATTTTTCTTTGGTTCCAAAGATAATGTCTTAAGTGATTCTCAATCTTCATGCATTGGTAAGTAACCAGATAACTAACTGTCAGATAGTCTCAGGATGTCCATTATTACAGAAGCACAGCCAGCCTTGAGGTCTGCATTTGCCTGCTGAGTTTCATGGTGATTTTCTAGACTGCTTTTGAAACCCTTGCCTTTCTCTTTGCATTGGGAGAGTATACTGAGTTTTTCTCTGTGTGATACACAGAGACTTGAAGAAGGATGTTAAAAATCAGTTCTAATCCCACCACTTAGAAAAAAACACTGTTAAATTCTTTGGATGGATTTCCCAGGCCTTTTCTGCACATAAATGATTAACACAATTACTTTCAGACGGCATATTGTTTGTGGCATCTACCACAGAATGAATGTCTTGGGAACGCTCCAGGACTATAAACCTTTGCAGAATATGTTCTGAATCACAAGCACTCCTCGCTGGAGATGGGCAGTGGGACCCAGGTCCTGCCCGCTCTGCTTTAAGCAGTGCCAGAGTGTGTGCACACGAGTGAGCTGTGTGCTCCAGCGTTCCTTGGCCGACTTGCCTCCCTCCTTTTCTGCTCCCGCCCCACGTGTGTTCTCCAGCGTGGATCAGCAGCTGGAGGCTGAGCTGCATCCCCTGATCCCTGGTTCTCTCCCTGGGCACATGTTGTGTCCAGGCTGCAGCGCACAGGAGTGGCCCCTCTCTGGATCAGAGGGTCCTGGTACCAATGACAGCAGCTTCCTTTAGGGCCGGTTCTCTTTCATGTTCACTTTTGGGCGTGGGAGTTGCATGCTGTCTTTGGACATCTGAGTTGCAAACGGCATCTTGTTCACGGGGGTGGATGCATTTTTCAGGGGCCAGGGTGGAGCTGACCATGCCTGTCAGGCGACTGTGAAGCGCGTCTTGGGTCCTCCCTCTTGAGCTCAGCAGCCAAAGCTCGAGGATTAGCAGGACCAGGGCCAGCTGGCTGCCAAGGTGCAGGCCAACGGCTCTTCAGCTCCCAAGTTCTTGAGAATCAAGAAAGGCAGGACCAAGGTCCAAGCCCCCACCTGCCCATCTGCACCCAGCTCCTCCCCTGCGCAGGGAGCTAGGGAGAGACCCGGTGCGTGTTGAGGGAGCTGCTTCTGAGGTTGACTGTGGTTCTTACTGAGTCTGAGCTGTCTCTGTCCTTATCCTTCCCTTTGTCCAGCACACTGCACACTGGAGCTCACTTCAGTGAGGCGTGAGAATGTTTTTGGAGACAGGTGATATGCTAGTGGTTTGTGTGTTTGTTCACGCCTGCCTGTATTGTTCAGTGATGGGCGGGTCCCAGGATGCCCCCGGAGCCTCAGAAGTTCCTGCTCAGCATCACAGTCTGCACCTTTTCACATGCCTTGCCTCTCAGTGCTTTCTTTCCTGTGTTTAAAACCTTGCTGGTGACATCCATCATCCCAGCACTCTGGGGCTGAGGCAGGAGAATTCCAAGTTGGAGCCCAGCCTGGGCAATGTAGTGACTTAGGGAGACCTTGTCTCAAAGAAAAAATAAAGGAGAGGGCTAGGGATGTATCTCAGTGCCAAGGTCCTGGGCGCGACACGATCCTCGGTACCACAAAACAAAGAAAGCAGTAATAACGACACAACCCTTGCTCTGCTTCACTCATGGCAAGTAGATCTTTCTTCCTCCCCAGACTGCAGTCTCCTGTGGCTTCGTTCCTGTCTGCCTTGAGAGTGGAGCTGCTTCTTCCTCTTTGTCCTCTCTTCTCCTTGGTCTCAGTTTCACTCTTTGCACTCCTGGCATTCACACATTCATCCATACATTGAACATCCTTCCTGCCAGCCTTTGCTTGAGGTGGAGTCTGCAGGCCTGGGCAGCACTGTGCCTGCCTTCCCGGAGCCCACTGCCCCTCCCTAGGGAAGGCACCGTGTGTCCACGGAGGGTAGGGACCCATGTACGCCCCCGGGACATGACCAGAGGAGAGCAAGTGAGTCTGACCGGGCCAGGGACCTAGGGCAGTGCATGGTGTGCCTCGCAGCGATTGCCAGGCCTGCGTGGGGCAGGAGGGAGGGTCAGTGATGCAGAAGGTGATGTGTGGCAGTGTGGCCTGTTGGTGAGGGTGGGTAGTAGCATGGATGCTGGGCAGGGGCCAGGGATGGCAGTCACACTCGAGCATAGCACTGTGGAGGTCCTTGTATGTCACTATGGCAACAGTAGTCACGTCTGTGCTCCATGCAGGATATTGCCCGAGCATTTTACAGATGTTCACTTCATCCTCATAGCAATTCTGAGAGGTAGGAACTGCTCCTGTCTCCGTTCTACAGATGAAAACGCTGAGACCAGAGAGGTGGAGGTTGGGATGAAGTCACCCAGCGGCAGGGGGAGCACACCTGGAGCCGAGGAGTCCACTGTGGGAGAGCGGAGGGACGAGTCTGAGGTGGATGCCCCGCCCAGCCCGCTGCCCCGCAGGCTCCGAGTCGGGCTGTGTCCTGCAGGCTCAGGTCGGGGCTGAGGTCACGGGGAAGGGCTCTGACGTTCAGCAAGGTGACTTTGGGTCGTTAGAGCCAGTCGGAGGCTTGAGCCAGGATGGCCACTGAGACCGCCCTGTGTTTTTATGGGGGGCAGTGGGATGTTCTGTCACTCTCTTTCTCAGAATGCTTTTGCCCGTGCCTGGGCCTTGCGCAGGGTCGGCGCTCTTACCTGAGGGCTGCACCCCAGTCCTCTGGAGCCTGCTCTTACCACAGTGGCGGATAATGCAGCATGGCCCCTGCGCTAGTGGAGTGTAGCGTTTGGGTTAAATAACAGCCCTGCTTATGCACTTGAGCCCCGTTGGATCGCCTTACCGTCTCCCCGCCCCTGGAGGCTGGTGCTTCCGCTGATGGCGCCTTGGGAGGCTCGCCCCGACGCGGAAGGCGCCAGGCTGGCCTGAGATGCTGGCTCTCAGGCCGTCTCTTCTGGGAGCGCTTCTTTCTTTTCCCCGTGTTTTGAAGTGTGGCAAAGCATAAGGTAAACGTAGCATTCTAACTGTTTCTGAGTGGAGTGGCCTTTAGCACCCTGACATTATCACGCAGCTGTCCCCACTACCCAGATTCCAGGCTCACCTTGCACAAGTGAAACTGTGCCCCTGCACGCCGACTCCTCCCCCAGCCCCTGGCTGCCACCGTTTTGGTTTCTGTCTCTCTACACTTGCCGACTCCAGGGACCTCCTATGTGTGTTGTCTTGTGACTGGCTTATTCTGTCAGCATAAGGTTCTTAGGATGGACGCATTAATGTCGCCACAGGTGTCAGAATTTCTTTTCAAGGCTGAATACTATTCCATCGTATGTCAGTACCACATTTCGTTTATCCACTTGTCTGTCTGTGGCACATGGGTTGCTTTGGCTTTTAGCTCTTGCGAATAATGCTTCTGTGAACACAAGTGTACAAATACCTGGGTCTCTTTTTTCCAGTTCTGTTCGATATTACATAAAGTTTTAGCTGCTCCTGGACCAGAGCCGGGGAACCCTTATTAGTTTGTTGATGGGTGTGGAATTATTGTCCTCTCCCCATTCCTCTTCTGCTATGTCCAATGAGTCACAGGGACTGCGATCAGAGGTGGATTTCAAGAGGAACGTGTTTTATGACCGATTTTCCACACCACCTGTACCAGACAGGAGGCAGAGTGGACATGGCTCCTGCAGGAGGTGGCACCTGCCTGAGCTGGGGGAGTTAAGGGAGAGGGAGGCACAGGAAGGACGGTGCTGATCTGAGCCCAGTGCAGGGACAGAAACATGGGAATTCTTGAGGAACACATTGTCCAGCGTGGAGAGAGAGCCGTCCAGAGTGAGTCCAGATTTATAGCTAGGCTACCCGGCAAGTGGGAACCGTGCTAAGACACCACGGAGCCTGCGTTTCTCTCCGGCTTCTCCAGGACAGGGGAGGAAGCTCCATGGACCTACAGATGATCTGCAGGATTAGTTAATTACAGTGCGACTGTATAATGGAGCTGGAAAATGAAATAAAGGTCCTGTATAATTAGTGTGGATTTAGATTCTTACTCAGAGAAGATGGTTATATTTCTTTATAAAAATTCCTCTTATGTCAGAATTATTTTGGGACTCTGTAGTAAAGGTTAATATTTTCTTGGTTTGTTTCAAAGTGACAGATGAAACGAATAATTTGATATTAAATGCTGTATTTCCATCTATTTTTGTGCCTGCCTTTGAACTCAAGATTACTCACTACTCTCTTCTCCTACTCACCCCGTAAGTCCTCAGCGGGCCAGCCCGTCCTCTTCTGGAGCGCATCCAGCCCACCACATTCTCTGTACCCCAACTCTTGGTCCTGTGGGGTTAGAGCAAAGCAGGGCCAGAGGAACAGATGCTGAGGGGAGCCAGTGAGTACATCCTCAGATACCGTGATGGTGAGGTGCTGGAGCACCCAGGGGGCCAGAAGCAGGCGACCCTGGATGTAACGGTGCAGTGCTAAGGTGGCTGGAGATGTGGGAGACATCCCTGTGCCCAGGGGTATGGGATTGCCGGAAAGAGCAGTGTCAGAAGACTGTCCTCATCTTAAGGTTTTTTTTTTGGTACCAGAGATCCAACCGGGACCTGGCACTTATGGCGCAGGCGGCGGAAGCACAGAGCTAAATCCTGGCCCTTGTCCTCATCTTTGCGCCTGTGCTCATCTCAGGTGACAGAGCAAGGCAGAGGGCCACGGTCAGGCCACGGTTGACTTGGCCTTCTGCCACTGTCTTCCTGTGTGCAGTGAGCAGACTTCCGACAGGTGGACTGGAGGCTGATGGGCGGGCTGGGGGAGACGGGATGCTGGTGCCATGGGCCAGGGAAGAGGAGCACAGACAAGGCTAAGGAGGAGGGGAGTCCGAGGGTGAGGCTGACGGGAGGACAGATGGTGTGTCAGTCAGTTTTCCGGGAGCTGTGAGGGATACCTAAGGTGCACGTTACAGCAGACGGTGTCTTGGAAGTTGGGGACAGGAAGCTGAGGGAGGTAGGAGTGGTCACCTACTAGGCACTAATGGGGACAAAAAGGTTGACAAAGTCTCCCCTGCTTTTGGCTGCCCGGAGTCCCTCATGACCTTTGTCAGAGTTGTTTTGGGTGATGGGAGCGTGGAACCCGAGATGGAATGCTTCCAGAGTACGTTCTTGCCTTATCTCCTGGATCCCAGACATCATCAGTCTGGACATTATGTTTGCTTCGGTCTGAGATCCTGGACCTCCAAGATGCTTGGAAGTCAGAGCTGGTGGCGATCTTGTTGGATCTCGAAACCCAGATCACAGGTGTCGTAGTCACTTTCTTGTCACAGGGACAAAAATAACTGACACCTACAACTTAAAGGAGGTGAGGTGTATTTTGGGTCATGGTTTCTAGAGGATTCGGGCCATGGTTGGCTGGCTCCAGGCAGGAAGGGTGTGGTGGAAGGGTCCAGGGCAGGAGAGCTGCTCTTGTCATGGCGGCCGGGAAGCAGAGGGAGAGGCGTCCTTCCAGGCCATGCCCCCAGTGACCTGCCTCCGCCAGGCCCCACCTGCTAGCTGCTGAACTCAGCACTGGATCCAGTCACCTTCCAAAAGCCCTGCCTCTGAGCACATGGGAGTCTTGGGGTACATTCTGGATCTGAAGCTTAACAGCAGGTAACGTGAATCTGTCACCCCAGAGTCACTAGTTGCGTGATCTTAGGGGGAAGTTAGTAAACCTGTGAGCACCGCTGCAGATGCCATGGGCAACATGCAATAGTAGTAACCAGTTTCTTTCAGCTTCTCTCCTAGGATGCTTTTATACCACTGCCCTGAGAGTCAGGGACTGAACTCTTGCCCCTCTCTAGTTGTTACAGAGCTGTTTTGTAGATCTGTCTCACTGACACTGATGATAAAAAGATAATAATAATTGTTACCGTGTCTTCCATTGTGCATGCTGTGTTTGGGGCATGGTACCAAGTGTCTGACGTAGATTGTCTCGTAGCCTTACGAGGTGAGTGATATGAACTGAGGGAACTGTGACTCCGAACACTGAAGAAGCCAGTGAGTCTCCAACTGGAGCAGGCATTGGAATCACCCCAGGTGACGGGGATGTGGTGTGCATAAACATAGACTGCCGGGTCCCAGCCCAGGGTTTCTGATTCAGTGGGCCATGCTGGAGGCTCAGAAATCGCCTTTCTAGCAGCTTCCCGGGTTGCTGCCCCTGGGACCACACCACCCTAGTCTTCCAGCTGTGGGGCTGGGAAACACTCATACCTGGACCTGCCCGAGTCCACAGCAATGCTCTGAGCTGCCCATGGCGGAAGACTGCCCACCGCCCAGGGCTAGTGCTCCTTTCTCGTTAAGTTGGAGGCTGGTGTGAACAGCCATACCGAGGCAAAGGGTGTGTTGGGAGAAGGAGCTAAGGGAGTGAGTGCATTGTCTGCACAGAAATGAAAACAATAAAATCCACTAGTACTCTCGCTCAGGCTTTGCATTATCACTCCATGCCAGCAGTTCCTCAACAATGCCTGTGAGAAGTTCTCTTTTCTCTGCCTCCCCCAAAGCCTCTGCCTGGCAGCTGAAGATAAGCAAGACTGACCACCCCTTCATTGCTGGGCTCTGGTAAGCTCAGATCCGAGAACCCATCTTCTACTTGTTCTGCACACATGCAGCACTGAGAGAACACTCACTCTGTACCTAATTGGCAGTTCTGATGCCAAAGTAACCCAACTTTAAATACTCAAGGGACGTGGAACATCCTGTAGGGCTCTGCATTTGGCAGGTACATTTGGTGCAATCCCTTCTGCAGCACCTGGTGGATCAGGCAGGGTCTCTCCAGTCTGCACAGGTGGATGCAGGAGATAACTCCCGCTGCCCCTGTGTTACAGAGCAGGTACCAGAGGTGCTCAGAGGGTTCCTGACTGGCCCCCGAAGGTTATACAGCTAGTGAGTAGACAGAGCTGGGATTCCTACGAGGAAGCCAACTCCAGAGTTCCTGTCCCTAACCACCAGGCTTTGCCAGCCTGGCAGAGAGTTGGTGCTTAGTAGGTGCACGTTGACTGGTTACCTAGAGACAGACACGCTATTAGATTTGAGGAGTCCTGGTGCTCAGGCCTTCGACTGGGGCTGGATATTGTGTGGGTCCTGCAGGACACACAGCTACTCAGTAGCAGTCCACTGCGGAGGCAGAGTATCCACCCAGTGTGGCCCACCTTTCTTGGTGGACTGATGCCATAATGGAATGTGTCTCCCCAAGGGGGAGGTTCTCGGTATTTACAGAGCATCTTAAAGCCCAGGGGTTCCAGAAGCAGCGGTGACCTCTGCAATCCTCTTAGCCTCTCTGAAGAGAGGCCGTGAACTCGTAGAGCCAGCACGTGCACGCTGTCCTCTCTTCAGCCCAGCCCTGCCCCACTGCGGCCTCAGGGAGGGGAGGGGAGGGTTCAGGGGGCTCACGCTCTTCCTGAAAGTCACCTTCCCAGTGGGTGGAAAGGTGGGATCTCCTGTGGGGTGAGCATCACCTGCTTCCAGCTCAGGAGCATTGCCAGCCACTGGACTGCTCCTCAGGCACCAGGAAAGCAAGTTGGAATCACAGAACTCCTTTTCCTTTCCCGAAGCAGTGAATGCTCCTGTTTTGGCAGCTGACGTGTTCAGGACACACGGTTGAGAGGAAGAGCAGAGAAATGAAGAGGCCGGAGGACACTCTTCAGGACACTCTTCCCAGGTGCTCCTGGGTGTTTCCGGAACACATATTTGCACCGAGGCCCGCTGGGCCTTCGAGACAACCTCCCTGGGGCTGCGAGTGTCTTGTTAGGCGTGGATAACTGGACTCGAGGCTCTGCTCTGTGAGGACAGCGGCTACCCTGGTCATCAGCCAGGGTGTGGCTTCAGTGCAGGAGGGTCCCGTGTTCCTCTGCATGCCTCCCATTACGCCTCCCATTATGCCTCCCGTTACTTGGATGGAGCGAAGCCTACGTAAATAACATGCACTGCTGTTGCATTTGCAGTTAGGGTCTCCTACTCCAGGCTTGTTAGGGTCATTTCCCTGCCCTGACCATGGTGCCAGCTAACTATGCAAAAGAGAGAATATAGTTAGGGAAATGCTTGCCCGAGCTTCCTTTCCCTGTGACAGTGTCCAGCTGGATGAACTTCCTCTTCCTGCCACAGCTGCTCTCTGCTCTGTGGAGCCCCTGGATTCCAGTTTTGGGGACACTCCAGTCTTTGTGGAGGGCCATTGTTTCGTCTTACAGTTTTTCTTTTAAAAACTTTTGTTAAGTTCAATTATTAATTAAAAAATTGTGTAGTACTGGGGATCACACCCAGGGGCATGCTACAACTGAGCTACACCCCTACCCCTTTTTTATTTTTTATTTTGAGACAGGGTCTCGCTTAGTTGCCCAGGTGAGACTAGAACTTGTGTTCTTCCCGCCTCAGACTCCCTCAGTGCCAGGATTACAGGTGTGTGGCACGGTTTAATTATTAGAGTTTCTAAGGAGCCATTTTCAGAGCTGGAGATCCGTGGCCCCACATGGATGTTGGCTGTGACTTCCAGCCGGGTCCCGAGACCTGCAGAGACAGCCAGGGCTCGGGATTCCACATGCGTCCCTGCTCATCTGTGCGTCTGCCACCCAGGAGCTTCGCAATGGGAAGCAAAGAAGTAAACAGTGCACAGCTGGGCTCTGAGCTCTGGCTGCACCCAGGCCTCCAGCTTTCTCCCAGCTTCTTGCCCTGGGCTGTTCCTGATCCTGTCCCCTCCTTCGGCGGCTTCTTTGCAGCTGTCTGTACCCAGTCACTGCCAGTCTCCATGTTTCATCTCCAGAGGGAGGAAGGCGCATGAGCTGCAGGGCAGGAGGCAGGAAGGCCAGTGAAAGGAGAGCCTGGGATCAAACAGGAAGAAGGAAGCATGAATTAAGGACTTTAAACACTGGCCATACGATGATCTTCTACGCCTGCCCCTGCAGGAAGGCAGAGAGTGGAGATGGAGCTCTGTTATTTTCCTCCACATAATTATAGGAGAGAGCCGAAGTTCTTGGAAAATACCAGGAAAGTCAGGGCTGTTGGCAGCCCAGCTCCTTCAGTCTTCCAGGACAGCCTGTGTTAGCCAGGCAGGAAATGAGCCCCGGGAGGTGAGCTCATTCAGGGGACCTCTGTGCTGTGGAAACAGGGGCATCCTGACCCAGATGTGGAAGGCCTCTTCGCTGGTGGCTCTCGTTAGTGGCCTGCAGGTTTCTGATACGTGTCAGGCAGCCTTGGTAGAGAGGCCCTTCTGCAGCTGCTTCTGTGGTCAGTGGTTCTGCAGCAGGGCTGGCCCGTGGCTGTGCAGAGCAGGTGTAAGGAGGAGGAAGCGTGGGGACTCCCTTGTGTGCCCAGCTAAAATCTTGGACCTGATTGGCCTTTTCCTTTCCCTTCCTATTCCTGGCTTTTTCTTTTCCATTGCCACTTCCCATTCAGGGTGGAAAGATTTGCTTTTGGGATTTGTGTGCTAAGCACAGTGGGGTGGAGCGGAGCTTTTGTGAAGAGAATGTGGTTAGAATGTTTTGCATGTTTTCCCGGCTTCCCATAAGGGTATTTCTAAGCAAGAATGCAAAGAGGCCTGAAATAGAGTGTATTAGTAAGTGTAACAGAGAAGCAAAGTGTATTTTTAGCAAATACGGCTAAAGCAGATTATTGCAGTGAAGGAGGTGGAGGAAAGGGGAGGGTGTAGCTCTGGGGGTGCAGGTGGGTGGCCGCCTCCCTGCTGTCCCTGCGGCTCAAGGGGACCCGGCATGGTGGCTACTGGGTACACAGGCTCTGGGGGTGCCGTGCTGGGGATGGTGCTAAGGCCCCCAGGTCCAGAATGGCAGGCACCTGTCATCACAGGTAGGGCTGCTGCCACCCGCGTGCTCTGCTGTGGGGAGCATGCCCCGGTCAGCAGAGCCCGTGGGCCCGGAGCACCTTGGGCCCGGCTGTCGGTGCTGTGAGCACTTCTGGGATCCTGGGAGAGAACGGGGCCCCGGATTGTGACTGCCACGTCAGAGTGGCGCCGCCCGCTCGAACTCTCCCCAGGGCAGCGTCTTGGTCTGGGAAGAGTGTTGACGCTTTTTTAGGGAGTCATAGTCCAAGCAAGATCACGGAGAAGAGGAGGTTTGGCCTTCCAGCGAAACACTTCGAAAACTGCCAAGATGTAAAACCCATCACCCCTCAGGTTAGCCAGGGTGTGTGTCTGCTGCGGTCGTGGCACCGCTCATGGTAGGATGGAGTTCATCCTGGTCACACCTCCTCCCCGTTCTGCTGTGGACAGCCCGGCCGCCAGTGCTGTGGTTAATTTTCCGTGTCATCACTGGGTGCACAGGAGCCCGGCCAGTCGTTACTCAGAGTGAGGCTCTCAGGGTGTCTGTGAATGAGGTCACTGTCGGAGTCTGTAGGCTGAATAAAGCAGATGGCCTTCCCGGGCCTTATCCAGTCAGCTGAAGGCCGAGTAGAACAAAAAGGCTGAGCTCCCAGAGGAGAGAGGGTTCTTCCCGCCTTTTGGCCTTCAGCCGAGGTCAGTGGTGTGAACCTAGGCACATGTGCTTGAGGGGGCTGTTTATATCATCAACAGCTCTAAAAGGTTCTCCATCCCCGCCCTAGGATACTGACTCCACCTGAGACTTCAGCTCTTCCTGGGTTCCCAGCCTGCTGGATTTCAGACTGGAGCTCACACTCCAACCACTCCTGTGTCTCCAGCTTGTCCCAGTGCCCTGCAGATCCTGGTATTCGCCAGACTTTTGCAATCATGTGAGCCAGTTCCTTATAGTAAATCAATCTGTCTGTCTGTCTGTCTTAAACACACACACACACACACACACACACACACACACACACACGGTGTATTGGTTTTGTTTCTCTGAAGAACCCTGACGAACAGAACCATTTGCTAAATAAACTCATACTTTGGGGCCCAAATTCCACCTTCTTTATTATAAGATCTAAAAAAAAAAAGGCAGTGAATAAGTAAAGCACTGAAATTTGAGGTCTCTGGTAATGGGCAGGGTCCAGAGATTTATAGCCTTGGAGGGCCCTCTTTTATAAAATTCTATGCATAAAAACTTAAACCTATGGAAAAGGGAGAAATTTAGGTGCTATTTTTGACATTAAATTAGGATTCTTCTCAAGGTCCCTTTAATGAACAAATGCCCTCTGTTATTTGGAAAATTTTGATTTATGCAAACCCCCTTCCAGGAAAATGTGCATTGTTTCAAATGGATAAACCATATTCCACCCAGCCTCTAATGAATGAAATCCAGTGGTGTATTGATTAGTTCCCCAGGCTTATAATTGGATGATTTGTTCCATGGAATGTTCTGTAACAGCTAGCTTACGCCTGGGAGTTACCTTGTGGCAGAGAGAGCTCGGGTTGGTTTGTTCTTTTGTGCGCTTGAGTTTGATTTCATCGGATTGACTCTGAGGGTGTCCTCCAGTCCTTTCTTAATCATTCAGGGCCGCAGCAAGCCGGTGATCATCACTGTAATGACTCAGATCCCAGAAGAAAGGCTCCACGTAACTGGAATCAGTTCTGATGGATCCTACAAGGGACTCCTGTTGTCGGAAAGATGCTGTCAGACTCAAAATAGTAACATAAAATATCATTTAATATGTGCTTATTACGTCATAAGCAAAGCTTATTGGACTCATGGGCCCCCGTTCTTGTTTGCAAAGTGTTGGCATTTCAGACCTCAGCCTGCAGCTTCTGTAGCTGACCACCAGCCGAGGACTCGGGAATCCTTTCCTAAGCTCCACTCTTAGTGCTTAGGGTGCCATTCACTCTGAGGTGGGAGGAACCAAGGTGGAAGTTGACAGCTTGATATTATGCTTCATAGAGTTGCAAGCCTGAGTTAAACTTTCCAACACCGACTATTCAGCGAGGGCAGTTTTTTTTTCCCCTGAGGATGGAAGCCCTGCAAGGTCCTGAAACCCAGGGGTGGGTGTACAAACCGCATATGCAGTGGTTAATACACGCCGTGATTCTCCCTGGATGGATATGAGAACATGACTATCTGTAGAGCCCAAGATGAGGGATCGACTTATAATCCAGCAGCACGCAGTGGCTCCAGGTGATGCAGGTGCTGAGGCAGACTTTGGGAAACAGTCTGTCCACGGGAGGTAAATTAGTGGATGTCTCCTCCTGCTTTCCGCCATGGTGTAGTTACCATAGTCGAGTACAGATGCTCACGCTTCTTGCACCCGGTCGTTTGTTCTCTGTCACTGTCATTCTGTGCTCTTATCTCGAGCTCTCACATGAGTTGAGTCTGCCTGACATCCACTGTCCATCCGCACAGCGATCATGTGGCGGGGAAGCTGGCTCAGTGGGGACTGTGTGCTAGCCTGTTGCTGCCAGGAGCTCAGATATCTCTGGAATGGACTCCAGCATTCAGCCTGATAGGACCCTGCTGCTGGACACCGTGCTCCCAGGGCTGGAGATCCGGGCAGCCACCCTTGCAGGTCCAGGCTCTAAGGGTACAGGTGACGCCTCTGCCAGCCCCCAGGAAGGTCGGCCAGTGCCAGCCAGCGTGTCTCCAGCGACTGAAGTTAGGACCGTTTCTCCAGGTGCACTCTTCGACAGTCCCCAGAGGAGAGCAGCTGTACCCTTATACACCTGCCCTTGCTCCTGCTAATGGCAAGCCCCGACTGGGCCCTGGAGCCACTTGAGGGTCATTTCGTCCCTGGCTCCTGTGCAGAAACTGAGGAACAAAGTTTTGCAGTTCAGCAGAGGGCGATAAGCGTGGGGAAGCAGTGGTCCTGGCCTCGGAGCTGTCATTGGCGCCGGCTGCTCTGCTAGAAGTTGCCGCCAGGACGCCCTCACTTGCTGGATTCCTGCACTGCTCAGGGCTGTTAGGATGTTAGGTGTGGAAAGGCGATCGGGATGCTGCCCAGCCCAGTGGGAAGACAGAAAGGTCGGAGCTGGGGAGGAGGAGAAGAGGTACGAGCGCAGAAGTAGGAGCGAGGGATGGGCGCTGACGGGGCACCTCTGAGTGATCCAGCCCTGTGCCCTGGGTTCCTGTCTTGGGGTGTGGAGCGAGCCTCTGCATCTCTCACTCCAGTCCAAGACAGAAGCCGAGCTTTGATAGAAGAGGCCGGGAACCTGTGGCCGCCTGTTCTGGCATGCAGCTGATGATGATTAGCAGAGCTCATCAGGCCGGACAGGGCTGTCACCAACCCACGGAGGTGAGAGCAGGTGACGGTGCTGGGGACATTTTCATTTACTTATTTTCTTGAAATTAGAAAATGACTATAGCCTCAGAGGCCAGGATCGTTTTAAAAATACTTGTTGACATGAGAGAAGGATAAGGAAATGTATCTATTTTTTCAGACATGGGGACTGACAGGGAGGGAGCTTTTGTTTTGAAAGGAAAACTCTGCCGGAATCAGAGATCCCCAGCTCTTCGGTGGGGGACGTCAGACTGGTCCTGAGGCTCAGTCATCTCCTAGTGGCTGTGGGAAGGGGCTGTGCCTTGGGAGTTCAGCATCTCACGGAGAGCCAGGGACAGAGAGGTTGGCACCTGGTTGTTAATTGTTAGAAGTCATTGAAGTCCTAAGCGATGATTCTCAACCTGCTTCTGCTTAGTGCATGTCTAACCAGAGGCTTAATTATTTTCTCTGTGACTCCTCTGAGAGGGATGATTCTGGACCACGCTGACTGAACGCCCAGGCCGGTGCCCTCCTGTGCTGGGGCTGCCTCGGCCGTGTGTGGTCTGTGGCAGGACTCCCGGGAGGCCATCACCAGGAAAGCTCACTGTTCCCGGATAGACGGAGTGGTCCAGCTGGGATTGTTTGCACTAGGAATGTGCGTAACACACGTGCACACGCAGCTCGCAGCACTGTTCACTCAAGCGCCATGTGGCAGGAGCGTGGGTCCTGCAGTCACCGGGCACCCAGCCGGGCCCCTTGCCCGTGCGAGTGGCCTGGCAGGGGCCTGGCTTGGCCCCTTGAGCTGGACCCCAGGGACCAGCTGGCTGCCCCTGTGCCTGCAGCTGGCTCTGGTTGCCACTATCTCCTTGAAGCTTGCAGAAGGAGCCTCCAGGACTGTTCGCATTGCACTTGGGACATGTAGCTGATGCTGCCCGCCTCTCCATTTACGGTGCTGGGGCACAGAAAATCGTCCAAGGTTGCTCACTGCACGTTTCTAATCTGTTTGTCGACTCAAAACATCTAATATAAACTGTGCATCTTCTCACAACAAAAATGAACCTATAGACATGCACTGTAGTTTTGTGGATGATTTCAGGTGTCTGCAGACTGCCTGAAGCGTATGAACGGCCTGTGGGTAAGGAACAGCTCATCTGGTGTGGCCTGGGTCCCCCATTCCCATACTCACTGCTGAAAAGACCGTGGCGGATGGTGCTCCAGCACCTCGCCAGTGAGGGGGAGAACAAGGGCTGGGAGGCCCTGCACTGGCCCTGATCTGGGTCCGGTGCTCGTCCCCAAGCCTGCCTCTCACCCAGTGTTGCTCTTGGTGCTCTTTTACCTGGAAATGACGATGGTCCCTTTGTAGTCAGTGCAGCTCATGCATCCCTTTGCTTTCCTGTCCCAGCCCAGGAGAGGGCAGCCCCTTGCTTGCCCTGCTGCCCCTTCCCATCTGGCAGACGAGTGGGCAGGAGCGTTCATGACGCCATCGTGGGCTGTAGGAGCCTGCCTGTCCCACTGTGTGTGCCGATCCCAGCTGTGAGCTGCAGTTGGACCCGGGGAGATGTGCAGGGAAGAGGGGCGAGGGCACACAGGGGAGGTAGTTTGCTCAAGTTCCTGTCACGGTGCCAGCTTCAGCATTGGATACATTTTCTGTTCCTCCTCCTCTTCCTCTTCTGCTTTTTCTTCTCTTTTTTGTTTTTTTGAGATAGACCTTCACTGGGAAGCCCAGACTGGCCTTAAACTTGCGATTCTCCTGCCTCAGCATCCCGAGGGCCCAGCTTATGGGAACAGTGGGGGGTTCCTGTCTCAGCTGGAAGTTCAAGATCAGGGTGTTGGCAGAGCTGGTTCCCTCTGGGTGCTGTCCGGGAAGGATCTGTTCAGGGCTCTCTCTCTGTGGCTTGTGGGTGGCCATCTTCTCCCTTTTTCACATCCTGTCCCCTCTATGTCTGTCTCTTTGTCCAAATTTCCCCTTTTTGTAAGGACACAAGTCAGAGTGAGTCGGGGGCTATTCTCACAAGCTCACTTTACCTTGGTTATGTCTAGAAAGGCCACATCTCCGCATAAAGTCCCACTCTTAGGTAGTGGTGGTTAGCACTTCAGTATGCATTTGGAGGGGACTCAGTTTAGCTCACGACAAAAAGCATTTCCTGGTTGGCAGGTGTGGAAGAGAAATCTCAGTAGCCAAGCTTGTCCCAGGCCAACGCACTGTCACATCATTCCATCTGACTTACTGAGATGCTGTTACGAACATTTCCCGTGAAAAGTGACAAGATAAATCTTTGGAATGCAGGAGAGAAATCTTGATTTTACTGAAACACCCATCGAATGTGCTGAGCATCTACTTGAACCAGTAAAACTTGCTTGGGGGTTGGGGTAGAGGGAAGTAAAAGTGTGGACAGAACAGCATGCACCTGGTGGTCACAATGCCCATGTTGGGGGAATGGAGCTGGGCTTGGGGAGGGTCCTGTGTCTCCATTCGTAGGTATCCGACTTCCCAGACTCAAGCCCAGTTTCCTGTGACCACTGAGATGGAATTTCCCATTGGTACACTTTACAAGGTGAGTTGACTGTGCTTCTTTGGAAGTAGGGAAACCACACTGTCAGAGATTAAATGCTGAAGCAAATCAAAGACACCACCACCAACATAAATATGCGAGGAGTTAAGAGAAAAGATTCTTTTAACCTAGAATAGTGCCTGTGACATCAAGCTATTAATATATCTTTTAAAAATTTTTACTTTTTCACAGTGTTGAGGCTTGAACCCCAGGGCCTACTCATCCTAGGCAAGCATTCTGCCACGGAACTGCATCCCTAGCATTAATATAGCTATGAAATCTGAAATTTCTTTTCCTTTTTGCACTACTGTTGGTTGAAGCTGCTTTAAATTACCCAGTGGATGTAGGGTGGAATCACCTGGGATGCATTCAGGCTGCCAGGTATGATCACAGTAGATTTCTGCTGGAAGCCCCTCCCCTCGTCTGAGGTTTGTAAGGACAAATGGAAAATGCATGTTGCTGTGAAATGGGAATTGCAGTTTAGGGAAGAGGAAGGGAGATAACATGGTGAGCAGCTGAAGGCGTATGCTAGGACTGGCGACCTGGGTTAATGTAATAATAACCCCTCTTCTGCTCAGGGCTGTGTGGTCTCCACTGGGGCAGGGATGAGCCCTGCACGGGTGACGACTCAGCCCGACAGGTATCATGTTCTTGACAAAACAAAATCTCAGCCATTTATAGTACAGTACATCAGATGAAGGTAAATACTCGCAGAAGCTTAAATTTAGTTATAGAACCAGATTATCTGGGGTGGATTATCTATGGAAAATATTGAATCCCAGGGCAGCTTCTCTGTGTATTTTTGGCCTGCAGCTTAATTTTGAGCCATTTCCCCTTATCGGCTGGTGCATGCTTAGGAAATACATGCTCATTTGAAACATTAATATTTTCCAAACACACACTCAAAGTAGAAACCCACAGGCAGGAAGGCAAAGCCACTGCCCACTCCTCCACCATTCCCATTTTGTGTGGCCCAAGGCCACCTGGAATTTTTTTGTGGGGTTTCACTTCATTGGTTTGGTTGATTAAGAGCTGATCTTTTCATCGTTATGAATTTAAGACCAGTATTAAAACACATTGTAAAGGAAAATGAGGTATGAGTGGGGCAGGAATAGCTTTGATGGGGAATTTTGTGGAAAACACCATTTAGAATGAACAAAATTTCTATTAAGATCAATTAAAGGGAAATTTAAATTGTGAACTTGTGGGCTATAAGCTTAAATTCTGGTTACTTCCAAGTGAATTCTAAAGCAAGCACATCTTTCACTCTTGTGAATTTCTCTTTTTCTGGAAAAGGAAAATACCTTCAACTGATTTATTTCCTAAAATATTCTCAGATGCAGGGAAATAATTGTTTCTTTTAACTGCCATATGTACAGATGACTTTATGTTAATACAGGACATAATGATACCAATTTTAGCAACTCTTTAGAATGAGCTAAATGTTATCAGGAATATTTCCAATTAGTTCAAATAATGATATACCTTTTTCAGTTATCCAATCCACTTCTCTTTTATTTTTATTTATTTACTTTTTGGTACTGGGGATCGAACTCAGGTCCTTGCGCTTGCGCAGGAGGCGGTGAAACCACTGAGCTAAATCCCCAGCCCTCCACTTCTCTTTTAATGAGTCAGGTCTTTGCAGTTTAAAAAATTCTTGATTTTTAAAATCAAAGACTGTTTTCTAGTGGATGGAGAAAAATATTTAGCTGTCTAGGAAATGCAGAATTCTGGAATGATTCTAATGGGTATATTATTCATTTGAGGTTTGATGTCATTTGGGACATGGAGGAACAAATATTCAGGCAGAATATTTGTCTGAAAAGACAGAAATACTCCAATTTTTCATACTAGTGGAATACAGAAGAGAAGAATGTACAAGAAGACATTGTTGTGTATCAGAAACTTGGTGTGAAAGATTAAAATATTGGAAATATATATTCACCTACTGTAGGAAAAATATCCTCCCCCATAAACATCCCTTTACATAAACACTTTTTAAAAAATGTTGCTGTGTTTTTTAAGGGATAAAGACAAGTGTAGTGCCAGTAAATTATGTAGGTTGTTAATGACCTTATGAAGTTTATATTCAGCTTCAGAATTTAGACCCTTAAACTTTCATGACCATATCCATTAGGATTAGAATCAACTGTAATAGAAAACTACAAGTAACTATAATTGCAGTGGGACACAAGGTTATCCTGTCTTGGACAAGCCCTGGTAGGTAGTCTAGGGCTAGTATAGTGCTGGGGATCCAGACTCCTTCCATCTTGTTGCTCAGTCTTATGTGGTGTGTTACCCTGGGCCCAAATGGGGACGTCCATATTCCAGACTGTAGATCAGAGGAAAGGACAAAGGGGTGAAGGGCCAGTGTGAACTAGCTAGAGTCTTGATAGACAGTCATGCCCAACTGCAAGGGAGGATGGGAAATAGGTCTCCATTCTGAGTTGTGTGGGTTTTGCCTGAGATCAGAGGCTTTATCTCATAGGAGAAAGAGTAGCCAAACAACAGCTAGTGGTCTCTGATAATAGCAAACTTTACCTATAAATAGAACAATCCATTAACAACACTTAAAAACAAGTTGAATTTCTTTATGTGGTTGTTATGGGCTTAAATCTCTTATTACCATATGTCAGTAGTTGAAGGAAACATTATTTGTTTAAAAGTATGAAATTACATTATTCAGACTCTCATAGATATTATTTAAATTTTTCTACTTGTACTTCAAATGACTGGGCTGGAGAAGTGCACAATTTCTCAAAGCCTGAGTTATGAAAATTGACTAAACTTAAGCCCAGGGAGTGTCAGGAAAGTACAGAGTAGGTGAGATTGGAAAGTACCTTGTTGGGAACACTAGAGGGAGAAGGGTGTGGTAGGATTACATGTATGCGAAGGGGGAGAAGTTGGGAGGAAAGCGGGAGAGCAGAGCAGGGATAAGGCAGCAGTGAGGAGAGGATTAGAAGTCAGAGCCGTGGAGACTTTGTGATGTTTGGGAACCCATGAGCTGAATGTCCAGGACTGTAGCCTCAGTTAAAATGAAGGATCCCCTTTTGGCCCATGACCAAGGTCTGATAGTGAGAGCCTGGCACCAGCAGAATGAAGGAGACTTCTGGGTATCCAGGTAGAGAAGCTCTTGGGCCAGGAATTAGATAGACTTTGGTAGCAGAGAAGGTATCCAGGACTCTGGCTAAGATGTGTCTGAGCTCTGTATCCACGGATGTGTCCACTTTCAGTTTGGGTGTAGTCTGGATCCTGAAGAAAGAGAACACTTGAGGAAGTATTGAATTAATTTTCACCATTGGGTATCTTCAGGTAGAAGCTGGACCATAGCTGCTTGAGACAGTGGAGACGAAACACAAAGGAATTTCTTCCTTCTGGAGGGAGAAAGGGTGGTGGGGAGCTGTGGAAAGTAGACCAAAGTTGAGAGTGGATGGAAGACTGGCCGATCTTTAGATTGTTGGACCCTAAGACAACATCAAAGTCATTGTTGTTATTGAACACCCCCCCCCACTTCCTCCCAAGGTGGTTGGTGGTATGGTTGGGTCCTTTGTAGATCTGAAGGGGAGATAGTTAATACAGTCAATAATTACATTGCCTTACTTTGTCTGTAGACCCTTTATCTTCCATGGAATGTTATCTAATTAAGGGTTTGTGTCAGTTTCCAAACTGAATTTAGGTAGCAGATATTCATGTGTGATTTTAGTAGTGGGTATGCTAAGGCATAGATTGAGAATGACTTTTATTAGGTGAAATTTTAAATCTACAGTACTTTCTTGGCTTCTAGGTTGTTGCCTTTTTCACATTCATATCAAACTTAGTGATTGAAAGTCTAGCTGATTAATGGGGTAGGTACAAGAGGAATGGAGGAAGGATGAGGTAAATAACGGTTTCTGGGTAGTTCTTCTGTATTTTATCTTTTTATCTATCTCAGTACTCAGAGGCTGAGCTGATAAGGTCATTTAGGGTGACCAGTAACCTTGGCTAAGATGCGGATGGATGAGCCTAGGTCTTATTTCACTGCCAGAAGCCTACACCACTTTTCTCATTCTGATAAGAACAGTGCTTTATCTTTGCTGCCCACAATCCATATCCACATGCATATTTCATGATTTTCTTACCTTCCAGTTGCTTCTGAAAAAAAGAAAATTAAAGAAGAAAGACATGCCAGAGCCCAAAGTAGAAATAAACACTTTCATGTAGCCGGCTCCGGGGCATTGGGATTGATTTCCCCCATTCTGGATCCCTTACAAGGAGACTCTGTGTCTGGGAAGTGGCTCGATTGGGGTTTTATGATAGGATTTGGCCAGAGAACACAAAGAGGGGGATTTCTCACTCTTCTTCAACAAATGGGCTTCAAAGAGCGGGATTTTTCACCTTGGAGTGGACCAAGGAGAGAGGAGTAGAAAACTGTGAGCAGTCTGCCTGCCATCTGGCTGGTAAATTTTGAGGAAGGCCTTATGGTAGATTGATGGGAGTTAGCAGCCCATTGTCTACCGGCATGTTTCTGCCAGGAGCCTGGGGCGTACGGTGCTGGGGTTCCTGAACCTCATCACAGGCGGCCTGGCACTGTCGGAGGACCACGAGGGGAAGAAATTATGGGAAGAGGAATTCCTCGTGGGCCGCTTAGTTAGACCCTCTGATGCTGGGCTCCTCAGAGAGGTGGTGCCCTGGGCCTGGAGGATTTGAAGGGTGGAGAGCTGCCTGACTTCTTCCTCACCTCAGTCAGATCTGCTCATTCTGTGGGCCTCACAGCGCTCGGCTCGCCTTTTCTCAGACCCTGAGGCCAGAGGCCAGTGAGATGCAGCGTTAGTCCATGTGTGTGCCAGGCCACCAGCCCTGGATGCCTCCCCTCTGAGCTTGGCGCTGTTGTTGCTGAGGCCACCTGGCTCTCTGGTGATGGAGGGGACGTGGGAAAATAGGGACTTTAGCGCCTGTTCTGAAAGGGCCGCCCTGTGCTTTATGACACTGGGTGAATCACTTAACCTTTCTGGGCTGCTGCTTAGATAAGATTGTTGTCTGGAGTGGCGTGGGCTCTCTGCCAGTGTGTCATCTCCTGGATCTTTCTTTTAAAACCAAGGTATAGATATCCATGTGAGCGGCTTACCAGTTAAGCACAGAGCCACATTCTGCACCTCTTACCTTTGTTGATTAGAAATGAGACGATCAGATTCTCTGGTTAGCCCAGAGAAAAGGAAACTGCTCTGTTATTAAATGCCTGCCGTGTGCACACGTTCGCATAATCTGCCTCCGTAAAGCCCTGCCAGCTCCCTCTTGGCTGGCACTACAGCTCCTGCTTTACACATCGGGAAATGGCAGCTCACCAAAGACCTCCGGGCTGCTCACGCACATACCTGATCAAGACTTCGAACCCCATGGCCTTTCCTGGGCTCCACAGTTTCCCAGTTCAAACCCATTGTGCCTGCAGAGCGGTGAAGCAGACCCAAGGAGGGCAGAAATGGGTATCCCAGCCTGGGTGGGCAGCAGCCATTCCCTGTTTACTTGTGATTTTCCCTATAAATAGTGCCCTGGGGGCAGAAATGACTCATTCTTTCACTTTTTACTGAGCCCCACTTTATTCAAACACTGTACACTGGCTCGCATTCCCTAAGTGGTGCAGGGATTCAGATTCTGGTTCTTGTTTATAATACCTCTAAGGGACACAGGGGTTTTACATCTGTTCCAGCCTGGGGTTACCTGGGGGTGTGGCGGTCCCTGTGCTCGGGGCCTCATCCCGGGTTCTCTCTTGTGTTTGTGCCTTCCGGGTGTTCACATGGCGTCTGCTGTGTGAACAGCTCTGCACTAGGCGCTTGGAGGAGATCAAACAGAAGGTAATGTGGCCTCTGTGGTCTATGAGCAGTGCTTTATTTGAGGGGATGTGTGCTCCAGGGAGTCTCACCTGGGAGTGACTCCCCATTTGACAGCATCTGGAGGCCGAGGTGTGTTCGCATGTGCACGCTACAGTTGGGAGCAAGGGTGCTGCTGAACATCTTACAGTGCACGGGACACCCCCACCCCAGTATAAGTCAGCAGTGTGGAGGCTGAGAAGCCCGGGTGTCCCGAGGGCCCAGCATCGCCTGAGGGCCTCTGATGTATGTGTGATGTGTGTCTAGGCGCACAGGTAGGTGCTTGTAGGTCTGGGGTCTGGCAGTTGCCGAGGTGAGCGATACCAGTGACTACCGATATTGTGAGGAGCGCTAGTGGCCGAGCCGAAGCCGTCAGAGCTTTGCAGAGCCCCACAGAAGAGTTGAGGGGGGACTGGAAGGACCAGGAGGCATCCTAGGGTTAGGGAGTTGGAGGAGGGGAAGGGCATAACCATGGCAGGCTTAGAGCTGGGAGAGAGAGTGGAGGAAACCCTGCCTAGGGCAGAGCGCTCGTGCTGGGAGAGGTGAGGAGCCTGGACCTCGGGGCAGCTGGGTGCCCTTCAGGCTCTAGGGCAGAGCATTCCCAGAACACAGTGTTTCGGGAAGATCTGTCCATGGTGAAGACTGGTTGGAGAAAGGGCAGTTGAAGCGCGGAGACTCCAGCCAGCTGAAGGGACTGTGTTGCTGCTGATGGAAATTCACAGGCAAATACAGTGTGAAAGCTAAAGGAGCAGCAGTAGCCACCGCCCTGCTCCTCAGTTTGCCTGGGTGTAGAGTGGGTGCGGCTGAGGTGGAGGTGGGTCTGGGGAGCAGAGGCCAGCCTTTGCTGGGGAGCGTGACAGGGACTCTCCTGCATCTTCTCCCCAGCCGCCCAGGGTGGGTGCTGTCATTGACCTCCGTGTTGAAGAGAAGGAAGCGGAAGTCCCAGGTCCAGCCTAGGAAGTGGCAAAGTCAGACTTAATCTGGACAGTTTGAGGCCAGGACATTGCTCTTCTTAAGCCATAGCAGCTCATGTTCTGGGCATGGGTGGGGAGAGGAGCGGCTTCCATGGTATGGAGAAGCAGGTGTGCTTGGGACTCAGTGCCTGGCTGAAGCTTGGAGTCGGCGATGTGTCTGAGAACCTGGAAGGGTTGTCCACCTGCCATATTTATTTACTCCTTGGAGCCCATCTTTACTACGCGGGGGCATTTGGCTTTGCCGGCCCAGTGTTTCCTTCGTAATTTTAGCATCTCTGCATTTTCTCCCGTGGCACAGGCTTAATCGGTTTGCACTGTTGCCTGTTCAGGTGTTGGTGTGTGTGTGTGTGTGTGTGTGTGCGCGCGCGCGCGCGCGTAGGTGCGCATGTGTGTAGTGTATGCGTGTGATGTGTATGTGCATACATATATGCACGTAGGCGCATGTGCGCCTGTGTGTGTGTACATGTATTGTATGCCTGTGCACATACACACTTGCGCCTGCCCTGTGTGCTGCTCGGGCTGCAGGAGGAGTGCTCACTTCTCTCCATGCCTCCCTCAGCCAGGGGCCTCACATAATGTATTTAAATGCATTCGGAGAGATGTGTGAACCAGAAACAACTCCTGGGAGCTGGTTTACAGCTGAGTAGCAGGGCCCTGTTGGCGTGTGTCACAGCTGTCTGGCAGCCTAGGCGACTTTTAATGAGGGAGGAGAGATTGAGTGAAGAGAAGGGGCCAGGAAAGGGGGAGTAGGAAGAAAGCCAGCGTGGGGGAGGGAAGGGGCCTGAGCAGTTGAGTGGGCTGGTAGGAGATGGGTGGGAATATTTCTAAGCAGAGTTCTAATCACAAGACAGAAAACTCCCTCAGCTCGGATGACTCCATCCCTTAGGAATCAATGCATTTGATGTAGGATAACTGAGTGCTCCCTGATACCTTTATTTTGGGTTTCCTAATAAAACAGCTTTCTGCCTTTCCCCTTATTGTTGGGCCAGCCTTGCACAATGAGGTTGTGGACCTCTGCCAGACAGGGCATTGTGTGGGAGATCCGTTAGAATATTTGCTCTGGAATCCTCCTCTGTGGTGAGGCTAAAGTTACACTCCAAGCTTTTAGCCGGGGGATATGCTGCACCTAGGGTAGTGAGATTAACCCAAGGAGACAAAAGTGCTTGTCTAAGGGCATCCTGCTAGGTGTGATACGTGAAATTGCACAAGGCTCCCGCTTTCCTGTACTCCCCAGGATCTGTCTTTCTGGTAGACCTGATAACATAAAACTTTAACAAAAGAATCAGGTGCTGGGGCTGGGGATTTAGCTCAGTGGTTCTGTTGCCTGTATCACAAGCACAAGGTCCTGAATTTGATCCCCGGTACCAAAAAGAAAAAAAAGAATCAGGTGCTTGTATTAATCAGTCTTCACTAGATAAACAACCAATAAGATTCCATTAATATACATTAATATCTCTCTCCCCTCTCTCCCTTCTCTGCATCCCTCTTACCATATATATATTCTCAGAAGGTCAAAAGCTTCCAAATGTGCTATCAATCCATCATCCATCCATCTTTTATTCATTTATTGTGGGAATTGGCTCACATGGTTGTGGAAACCGACTGGGTCTGCAGTCTGCAGTCTGCAGGCTGGGGGACCAGGAGAGCAGGGATGAACAGTTCGGTACCAGTCTCAAGGCCTGAGCACGGGTGAGGGAGGGCAGGGATGACACAACTCAGTTGAGAGTAGCACCATAACCACTCTCCGTGGCTGCTGGGTAAATCCTGGAGCCCCGAGACTGAGACCCAAGAAACAGGATGTCTCAGGGCAAGGAAGACAGACAGCCTAGTTCAAGAAGAGCACAAGTTCAGGTAGGTCTCTTCCTCTACCTTGGTGTTCGCGCTGGTCCTAATGGGTTGGATGGCGCCTGCCCGCATTGGTGAGGGCAAAATGCTGATCTCTTCAGGAAACACCCTGCTGCCGTCACCAAAGAGTAATGCTTTACCCGCTCTGTGGGTTCCTCTAGCCCAGTCAAGTTGAAACACAATTAACTAGCACAGTGCCCAACATGGAAAGGCTGGATTGGAGATCCACTGGGCATGATCCTGAGGCCATTTTTGGTCCTGCTGTTAGCTTCCTGCTCCTGTGACAAGATACCTGAGAAAAAACAACTTAAAGGAGCAGAGATTTGTTTTTTCATGGCTTCAGAGGTTTCAGTCCATGGTCTGCTGCCTTCACTGGTTTCGGGGTGTGGCAAGGCAGAAATTCTCTGGGGAAGGGTGTGGTGGAGGAAAGCTGAGGTCTCATGGTGCTTCTTAGGGAGGAGAGAGAGCAGGAGAGTGAGCAGGGAGGGGGCTGGAGCCCAGATACAGTCCCCGAGGTTACACCCCCATGACCCGCTCTCTCCAACCCAACCGGGCCCCGCCTCAGAGTCTCCTTCACCTCCCAGTGATGCCATCAAATTATGGATCCACCAGTGGAAAATTCCACTGACGAAGTTGGTCCCCTCAGGACCCAGTTATCTTCCAGAAGCCCCAGCTCTGAACATTGCTGCTTTGGAGACTGAGCCCCTAACACGAGCCTGTAGCCTAGGGACCTTTCCTGTCCAGGCCATCACACTTGATTTTGCCCTCCTCGGAGGCGGCTGCTCTCTGATTTACCTCCGTGCTTTGAAGTGCAGAGCCTTGGGTTCCTGGCCCCTGGCTCTGATTTCTTGTCTCTGTTGGTGCTTCCCTATGGTGTGGGCCCAAATCCCTTTTGCAGGCAGGTCCGGCGCTTACTAGTTAGGAACTTGACACTGGAGGAAGGTGCATTGATCACACACAGCAGCATGCTGAGCACGAGTTGTTGCCTCTTCCTGCCTCTCCCCGACAGCAGGACAGCCGTGCTCCATCATCATGCTGTTTGTTGATATTTGGCATTTCCCCTGCCATATTGCTGTTCATTTCCGGGTGTTTTGCAATCTCTATTACTTCCATCTGGTCCTGATGAGCAGAGGCAGTGACAGTGGAAGCCTTGGTGTGGAGAGGTGGTGTGTGGGTGTAGTGGAGCTGAGGGACACCCAATGGCAAGGGTGGCCATGTGGAGAGGTCCCTTAGGACACAGCAACAGATGACACCCAAGAGCGTTCACAGGCTGTGCTTGGTTGTAGATGAAGGACCCCGTGGACACCATTTCTCTCTAGGGTGCCAAGGAAATGAAAATTGTTCTATAAAACTCACTGTTGGCCAAGAATTTAGACATCCTTAAGCCTGCTCTGTGATTTTAAGGCCAGTTCAGCACTGGTGTAGGAGGCTTCTCAGAGATGATCAGAAGTTCCCCAACATTGCCAAAGGCCCCGAAACTTCTGGCTCAGAGGCTCTTCTTCTTTTCCTGGCTGAGCTGTCATCCAGCCTTTTCCTTGGTCCACAGAAGGAGAGACAGTAATGGAGCAGAGCAAAGGAAGGGCTGGTTCCAGAGAGCCAGCGACTTAGCTGCCCTTGTCCTCGTCTGTTCCAGTCCTCCATACCATCTTCCCCAGAAACGGGGCACTTCGGAGTTCATTCTTCTGTATGGGAGTCATAGGTAAGAGGAAGGGGAAATCTAGGTGGATTTCAGGCTTTCATGTGATGGAGGTGTGCAGATGACAAGTCACACCTTAAGCATTTATTTTAAAAATTTGTATAATGGGTGTATTCTTCCTGTGCAGCTAACTTCCTGGGGTAGATAATGAGTGCTGGGGTGCTTTACGATTCTCTTACACACTGTGAGCAGTGGATGGAAGGATCCAAGTGTCTGTCTGTCTGCCTGCCTGTCTGCCTGTCTGTCTGTCTGTCCATCTATCTCTCTATCTCTGCCACTTCTCAGGGTCTTCACACTGAGCTACAGCCCTAGCCCTTTTATTTATTTTGAGACAGAATCTCACTAAGTTGCCCAGGATGGACTTGAACTTGTGATCATCCTGCTTCAGCCTCCCAGAGTGCTGAGATTACAGTCTGGGTCTCCTCTTTCATGCCCACTTTGCCCCTTGGTACTGTGGAACACTGTTGTGGATCCTGTCTATTTTCATTACATGGTGTCCTTCATTTCTAGCACAGAGCTCAATAAATGTTTTTGGTATTAATATAAAGGAGCAAGAAAATGGTCTTTTCATCGCCCCCATGTAAAAACAGAACTGGCAACATTTTTCAAATTAACTGCACTTACTAGTAGAGGAGTGATTTATGACTTATTGGGTTGTTTGTTAGGATGCTAGCGGTGCGTTAAAAGTGCTCAGGATAGGTGAGGACGAATTTCTGCAAGTTTGGAAACTTCCCAGGTCTTGTTTGAACACACTTCCCTGGTTTACAGCTGGGGATTTCCTTGCTATCCTGCTGCCTCCTGATTCCTTGTTCTGATGGGTAGTGGGTAAAATACACCTCTCAAGCTGATGAGCACAGTGGACAAAGGCAAAGATGGTAAGAAAGCCTTTGAAGTCTGGTCTGGTGAAAATCGGTTTCCCAGATAAGGTCGCTCACGTGTGTCTGCCACAGGTCGTCGTTTTGAGGATCTGTGCTGGGAACTGGGGTGGCCCCGAGTTGTGGGGGGTGGCGTGGCAGTAACAGGTGCTCTGTCTCCACTTTTAACTTCTGTTAATGAGACATGGCAAGGCTTGAGGTCGAGATGCACTGTGTTGTGCCTGAGAGGGACTTTGTCTTCAGCTCCCGCAGTAAACTCAGCCCGTCCTAGTGTTACTTTGCCAGGAGCGACAGGGCAAGTAGGTAATGTGGCTGATTGACTGAGGCCCAGGAGCTGCTCAGTTTGTGTATGGTTGGACCCCATGGCACCTGATGAGAGGAAACTTTCTCAAATCATACAGAGGCACTGCAGCTGGGCTCGTGGCTCACTGAGGTTTCTCTTTCTAGAAAACCACTGACCAGGTCCCTGTGCTCCTGCTGCTTACCTTCTGCCAAGCCCTTGCCTTGATTCCCGGTTCTTTTATTATTCTCGGATGGATTGCCTGCTACAGTTCCTGCATAATTCATCTATCTTTCCCTGTCTAGATGCTTGGTCTTCTCATCCCTCTCAAAGCCTCAGCCTGCCATTCGGGCCATGCAGTTCTCAGACATGGCACTCTCCTAGGGACGCTGTAAAACACAGGTCAGTCCTTTGCTCGGCTGGGCTGGTTCATTAGGCCTGCAGCTGGATGGAGACATTTTTAACAAGCACCCCAAGGTGTTTGTAGGAATAGCTCTAGTAAGATAATTTTCCAGTCCAAATCTCCAGCTAGCCCTGTTTCCAGGGAGAAACTCATTTCCAGCTCTGTTGTACCTTTGGTACCTCAGACTAATCCTTCCCCCAGTAAGCACATTGTTATTCACATTACTAGCCAAAGGTGGAAGGAACTCAGGTTGCAGCTTTTTAACTGGCTGGGTATTTTCCCCTAAAGAATAACTGGAGAAATATTTGATTTTATGTGCAGCACAGGCATATCTTTCAATGTATTGGTTCCTGTCCCATCCCTATTAACTGTGTGACTATTAATAATCTGAAATAGCTGAGTATTATTTTGACAGACATATCAGTATGCTCTTCATTATCGCTGAAATAAAATAAACCTCTCAGCTTATCTTGATGACTGAGAAAGGAGCGTGTGTGTGTGTGTGTGTGTGTGTGTGTGTGTGAGAGAGAGAGAGAGAGAGAGAGGGAGGGAGAGAAAGAGGGAAAGAGACAGAGAGAGAGAGAGAGACAGACAGAGACAGAGTGTGTTGGCAAGCCATGTGGGCTTGTAGCCATTTCCAAAGCTGCCTTATGCTATTACTTAATCATTTCCTTTTACCCACCACAAAAGCACTCCTTCGCTGACAAGTGTTTTTGAGGATTGAATGTATTTCTCACTACCATGGTGAGTCAGTCAGCTTTCTGTTACTATAACAAAAAGTCTGTGACAGTTAATTTAGTGAAGGTTTATTTCGGCTCACAGTTCTGGTGGTTTCAGTCTGTGGTTGGCTGGCTCCATTGCATTGAAGCCTATGGTGAGACAGCCTGTTATGGAGGGTGGGCATGGTAAAGCAGATCTGCCCACCTCATGACCAAGAAGTAAGAGAGAAAAGAGGAAGGATCTGGGGTCCCATTGTCTCTTTTGAGAGCCCAGTAACCTAACAACCTCCCTCTAGGTCGCACCTCCTAAAGGCTCCGTTGTTCCCCACCCTGGGGACTGTCTTTAACACATGAGCCTTTGGCTGATGTTCTGGATCCAAACCATAGTGCATGGCTGCACACATGTGGAATGGGACCATTTTCCAAGGAGACTCATGGTCCTGCAGGTGACATGGGACCCCCAGAAATTTAATTCTTTCTAACAGTCACCAGTAACACAGCATTTCATTCTGGCCACCTCTGAATGAATCAGATGAGTGGCTTGTAGGAATACAAAAGTGTAAAGCTAGGCCTTCTCTGGATTCCTGTGCATTCATCCCACAGGGAATACAGAGCAAATGTATGCAAATGAGTGCAGACCTGCAGTCCTGACAAGCAGTAAAACCCTTCACTCAGCAGTGTGGACAGGACTGATTTCCCTTTCCTTAGGCCATCCCTGCCCCATGATACAGACGGGAAACCCATGGGGGCATGGATCTGGCACAGTTAGGGTCTGCTAAAGCCCCTACTTCTGGGCCAGGATGGTTTGACCCCCAGTTTTCATCTCTTTAGCACTTAAACAGTGTGCAGAATTTTAATTTGCATTTGGTGATCTTCCCTGTTGTAAATAAGCTTGCGTTTTCCTTCCCTGGCATCTGCCCTGGCTCTCAGTGTCTCTGCTATCGGTGGTGGGCAGTCTGGGTTTTGTAATCGAAATCAGTCTTTATGGATTATCACTCAAGTGCTGTAGTCAGCTCCGTTACTTATTACGTCCATTACTTATTACTAGGGCTAGAGGCTAGAGGTTTTCAAGGATGGCTGCAGATTAGAATGATCTGGAAGAACTTTTAATAAAATATTTACCAGGTCCTATCCCCATCCAGTTAGATCAGAATCTCTGGGTGATACTCAGACATTGGTATTTTATTTAAATCAACTACTTGGGTGACTAAATGTGCAACAGTAAGGAGAACCCATGGGCTACCAGGAGGATCTGTCCTCCTCGAGGGCTTCGGAGGTGTTTTTTACAATCATAGAGATCATGAGAGTGGAATGTCTGCAAATCTCTCTCCCAGCTGGTGGCTCTGAGCAGCGGGCAGGTCGTGTGCAACCTACATGTGTGGAGATCTCTGGGTTAGTAAACTGTATAAGCTCACACAACCTGTGTTTTGTTTCTGATTCTTTGTCCGTGGAATGGGTACGCCAGTTCCTGCCTGGTGTTCCTCACAGGGCTGTTGGATAGGAGTGGATGAAGTCATATGTGTGTGCAAAAGGAAACTGGAAAACAAAACCAAGCACTGTGGGGCAGGAAGCTCATATGTTGTCACTGTCTGAGGTCTTAATATGAAGGCACAAGTGAGTCTTGAAGTTTGAACTCTTCAAAATATTTTTAAAGCCCTTTCCGAAGGAGACACACAGAGGAACAGAGCTGGATGCCCTTGTGATCATGTGGGAGAGATCAGAGCATAAGAAGATACTGTCTTAAGCTGCCTCTGGTTTCCAGCTACTGTGGAGTCTCCAACACCAGCGAGGCCCATTTTCCTTGCTCCACCCACGGGGAGACTGGCGCCCAGGCCTGGGCGGGCGTAGATATGCCATGTCTTTCTTTTTGAAGATAACATAAGGCTTCCTGTGAGTTTCCAGGACTCAGACACCTGGGTGGTACCTGTGGTGCTTTTCTCCTGGTTTATTTGTCCCTTCATGGGTGACTTTTAGCTTGGAAGTGGGTGTGATGCTGTGAACTGCCACCTGTGTGTTTTGTTCAACAGAGAAGAACGATTGTGCTCATAAAAGCTCACTTGAGCTCAAAGGGGTGTTTGCTTATTCCCCAGGGAAAAAAGTTTCCTGGTGCAGGTGAATTCAGCATGTTCCAAGAGTGCAAAGGGAAAAACAAGAGTATCCTGTGGCTAATATTGACAGTTCCCAGGGCAGAGGGACCAGGTGGGCCCTTTGTTTACCTTTGCCTCCCTTGTTTCCTTTGCCTGGACAGCGCTGACAGCACACAGGGACTGCGTGGCCCCCCTCGTGAGGATATAGGGTGTGGACTGCGGGAATTCTGATGAGGACTCATCTCTTCTCATTCTCTCCAGCACTTGTTTCTGGCTGCAGCTGTTCATTGCTTGGTCTTTTATTTTTCTGCCTCTGGCCAACTGTAGGCCTCCCTAAGCACTCTCTGCAAGGTGTTAGGGGACAGGTGTGATAATGCCAGCCTGGAGAGGTCACTGCCACCGTGGGCTTGGGCCACCTGGAAGCCATGACCATGGCAGGCCTTTGAGCTCTGGGCACTGGGCATAAGTCACGTGGTCTTGGACGGATGAAGCAGCATCAGTGTGAGTGTGTGGGTCTTCCTGTTCTCAGTGACGGAGGCCCATGGTGAACAGTGGGGCCACCTTGTAGGGCCTGTGAAATATTGAGCTGTTGCTGCTTTTTTGTTCATTTTTCTAGTCCTGGGGGTTCAACCTAGGGCCTTCGCAGTGCAGCATCTATAACCCTTTTATTTTTATTTTGAGACAGGGTTTTCTGAGTTGCTGAGTTGCCCAGGCTGGGGCAATTTGTCTGAGTCTCTCAGCCTGCTGGCCTTCCAGGTGCCCCCCACCTGCTGGAATATTGAGTGTCTTGAGAGCAAGGCCCTCGACTTCTCCATGGGATGTGCTTAATCTGGTTGGGTGGAATAGCTGGCGGGTGGAGCACTTGCCTGTGTGCAAGATTCTGGGCTCCATCTCCAGCACTGCCAAGAAGAAAAAAAGAGAGATTCATAATGTTTGCCGGATTGATGACGTGTTATCCTAAATTTAGAGTGGATTGAGAATTCCAACTAGGGAAGGCTCCAATGATGGATGAGGTTGTAGCTCCACATTTGTCTTCTGGGTTTGCATGAAGCATTTGTGAATCTCAAGTCCATCTGACTACAGTGATGGGCTGGGTGTGGTATTAATAGGATTATAAATGACACCTTCTGCATATAGGCATTTGTCACCTTGCCTTCCTCCAAAGAACAATTTCCCTGACTTGTCATGTTGAGGTGATGACACAGTGGGTCTGAGAGTGCTTCTCAGCTGGACAGTGGTATGGAAATGTTAAGGTTTATTAATACAAATATTAATAACAATTAACTTTATCATCGACTGCTTTCACTATGAGACAAGGAAGTGCCCTGATACATCATGGATCATTAGCACAAGAATAATCTTCCCCACATATATTGCTTATATTTAGTATGCTACGTATTGTGCAAATTTGGTAACAATTTAGGGCTCCCTTGGACCACACTGAGGTGTTTGCATCCAGTAAACCAAGATTTATTAGGTAGCCCCAAACACTGTGGCTGGAGTGATCAATGGAATAACTATGTCCATTCTGTTCCAGAATAAATGCCAACTGCTGCCCTGGGCACTTCTGTTAATTTAATTCCCATAACCACACGGTTAGGTAGGAGCATTACTTCCTTTTTACAAAAAAGGAAATAGAAGCTACTTTTCTGGAGTCCCATAAGAAGTTTGTGGGCCAGGCAAGATTTGAACTCCTAGGTCTGCCCGGCCTCAGAATCTGTGCTCTTAATAAGTATACTTAGTAACAATTGAGAGCATTTGGTTCCTTGGTGTGGATCTTACCAAGAGTACCTGATTAGCAGAGAGCTGTCTTGCAACTTGAGGGAAGAAGTGACATTCTTTACTTTTCCTACTCCATGGAAGCGTCTGGTACATAGTTAATACCCTGTGTTTGTCTGTGAATGTTTATAGCCCCTCTTCTTTGTTAAAAAATCCATTTAAACTTATATACAGTTCAAAGAAATCTTGTGAGTTTTGACACATGCATATTCTCCCGTAACTATGCCCACAATCAAGGCATAGTAAGTTTCTATAAACCCTCAGAATTTCCTTGTGTGGCCCTTTTGGAGTCAAACCCTGGTCTTGGCCCTAACCCTCTCCAGCCTTCGGCTATAGTTTTTGCCTTCTAAAATGCAATCTGAATGGATTCATAAAGTATGCAGCCTTTGAGCCTAGCTTCTTTCTCTTAGCGTAATGCATTTGAGATTCACCCATGTTGCTGCCAGCCTGTTCCTTTCCATTGCTTAGCAGAATGCCATTGAATGAAGGCAACAGTTTGTTTAACCATTCACCAGGTGAAGGGCCTTTGGGCTGTTTCCAGTTTCTGTGTGAGCATACATTTTCATTTATCTTGGGTAAATACCTAGGAATGGGATTGCGGACCCTATGTAAGTATATATTTAACTTCATTGGAAACCGCAAAGCTGTTTTCCAAAGCATCTGCAACGTTTATATTCCCACCAGCAGTGTATGATGGTTCTAGTTGTGCTACGTTCTTGCTAAATCTTGGCACTGTCAGCTTTTTTGAATTTAGCCATACTAGTAGTCGTATAGCGCTAGCTCACTGGTTTTAGGATTCAGCTTTCTAATAACTAATGATGTTGGACATCTTTTCGTGGGCTTTTTTTGATCATTTGTGTATCTTCGATGAATACACATATTCGTAGTGTTTACCCATGTTTAAAAACAGGGTTTTTCTTGTTGATTTTTTTAGAGTTCTTTGTTTTGCCTTTGCCATATACATTTTAGAGTTGTCAGTCTGTACAAAAAATGTGCTAGTATTTAGATCAGGATTGGGTTGAATTTGTAGATCAGTTTGGGAAAAACTTCTGTCTTAACAATATTGATCCTCTCCATAAATAACTCTACCTCCTCATTTATTTGAGTTTTCTTTAATCAGTGTTTTACAAATAGTTTTCAGCGTATAGTTATATATATGTATATATATATGTATATATATATATGGTTCCACTTATACTCAAGCTTTTAATTTTTGCAGTTATTATAAATGGCATTATTTAAAATTTTTTGATTTTCAATTTTTCACTGCTAGTATGTAGCAACAGAATTGTTTTTTTCATATCTTCTCCTGTGACCTTGCTAAGTTTACTGAATTGTTCTAAATGTTTTTTAAAATTTTTGTTGATTTTTAGGATTTTCTGTGCAACCAATTACATCATCAGCAAATATTGTTATATTTATTATTTTTCAATCCTTTTCTTTATTTTTGTTTTGGCTTTACTGCTCTCATCAAGACTTTCAGTATAATGGTGCATAGGAGTAGTGAGAAGGTGATACAGGTCCTGTTCTTGACCTTATGGGAAAACATTCACACTTTTGTTCACCCTTAAGCATGATGTTAGTTCTAGGATTCTTCTTTTGAGGTGAGGAAAGCTCACCGCTATTTCTAGTTTGCCAAAGATATTCTGTTTAATCATGAATGGATGTTGAATTTGGCCACATGATTTTTATGCATCTGTTGAGATGGGCATTTGGTTTTTCTTCAGTGCATTAAAATACGTTACATTGATTTTTGAGTGCTGAACTAGTTCTGCTTTCCTGGGACAAGTACACAATGGTTGTGATGTATTATGATTGTTATATATGGCTGGATTTAGTTGGCTAATAGTTTGTTGAAGGTTTGTGTGTTTGTGTTCCTAAGACACTTGATCTTAGCCAAAAGGCTGAGAAGTGATTGTGTTCCTAAGACATATTGGCACCATTTTCCATTCCTGCCAGCAGTGTCTAACTTGCAATACCTTTGTCTGGTTTTGATATAAAAGAAATCCTTCATTTATAAAATGAATTGGAAAGTGTTTCCTTGTCTTCAGTATTGTGGAAGGTATTGTTGGTAGAATTGGTATTACTTCTTTAAATGTTTGGTAGAATTAATCAGTAAAACTGCCTAGACCTTAAGTTTTCTTTTTTGGAAGGATTTGAAATACAAATTCAATTTCTCTCATACATATGGGAATATATTCAGATAACCTGTTTCTTCTCCAGTGATAGTTTTTATCATTTGAGGAATTGATCTATTTCATCTAAGGCAGGTTATCAGCAAACTCTAAGGCCTTCAGGTTTCCCAGTTTTTCTTGAAAATAAAATGTTATTGGAACACAGCCATGCCTGTTTGTTAACTTGTCATCTATGGCTACTTTTGTGGTATAATAGCACAGTAGAATAATTATGATTGTAGTGAGCACAGGGGTTATAACCCTTACATATTTACTGTGTCCATTACAAAATTAGTAGTCACATACATAAGCTTTGAGTTGTTGGTATTGTTTCTTTTTTTTCTTTTTATTTCTCTTTTATCTTCCTGTTTCTTTCTCTTTCTTTTTCTTTCCCTCCCTTTCTCCCTCCCTTTTTTGCAATAATAGGGATCAAACCCAGGGCATGCTAGGCAAGCCCTCTCCCACTGAGCTGTACCTCTAGCCCTATAGTATTCTTTTATTAGCCCTTTAATATTTGTGGGGGTTGTAGTGTTGTCTCTTCCTTCGTTAGAGATACTAGTATTTTGTGTCCTCTCCTCTCTTTGAGCACCCTGGTTAGAGGTTTATCAATGCTATAATCTTTTTAAAGAACAAGATTTTGGTTTGATTGATTTTTTTCTAGTGTTTTTGCTTCCAATTTTATCAATTCCTGTTCTTGTTCTTTCTCTACAAAATTGGAATTTATCATTCTCTTTCTTTAAGTTTCTTTAAGTGAGATAGTAGATTGTTGGTTTTAGATCTTTTGTCTTTATTATATAAGCATTTAACACCATACATTCTTCTAAGCTGTAGTCCACAAATTTTTGATATGTAATGTTTTTATTTCGATAAATTTTAGATATTTCCTAATTTTCCTCTTTTTGACTCATGGGTTGTTTACAAGTGCATTGTTTACTTTCCAAATATTTTGGAATATTCTAGATAATCTAATACTGATACCTACTTTAATTCAGTTTATTTTAATTACATTCATTGCTGAGACATAATACCCAGCAACCATAAATATAAGGAGGAAAGGTTTATTTTGGCTCACAGTTTGTGGTGGTTTCTGTCCATGGTCTGTTGGCTCCAAGGCAGAGGGGTGTGACAGAGGAGAAACAGCTCATGGAGTGGCTGACAGGAAGCAGAGAGAGAGATGCAGGGAGGGAGGAAGGAGACAGACCCTTTCAGGCCACACCCCCAGTAACCCACACTCCTCCAACCTGGCTTTATCTCACAACAGCACATGTAGCTAGTCCACTGATGAGTATCACACACCCATGATCCAGTCACCTTCCAAAAGCCCCACCTGCGAGCACATGAAGCTTTGGGAGGCATCTAGATATAAACCAAAACACCATTATAGTCAGATAACATACTTTGTGTGATTTCAATTCTTTAAAGAATTTAGGGTTTGTTTCATGTGCCAACTGTTGAATGTTCCATGTGCACTTGAAAAGACCTTCTTCTGTTGATGGTGAGTGGAGTTTATAACTTTTAATAGGAAGAAATATTTATGGTGTTATTCAGGACTTCTTTCATGTGTGTTTTCATGTGTGACCACATCTATGTCATATTCATAGGTATTTCTTATAGACAGAATATACTTGGATATCATTGTTTTAATTCAGTCTGAAAATCTTTGTCTTATACGGTGTGTTTGAACCATTTATTTAATGCAGTTATTGATATAGTTGGATTTAAATGTACCGCTTTATTATTTGCCTTCTGTTAGTCTATTCTGGTTTTTGTTCATCTCTTCACCCTTTCTTATAATACTTTCTCTAGGATTGTTTGATATCTCTAATATTACATTTAAATTTATCTATTAACTTTTGGTCCTTTCCCCCTTTATATATGTGTGTGTACGTGTGTGTGTGTGTGTGTGTGTGTGTGTATGTCTAGGGATTATAGTATGCATATCTACTTTTTCAAAGTCTATTTCAGGATAGTACTTTATCACTTGAATAAAATTTAAAAGCTCTAAACCAAGTAAATTTTTATTGTTTTTTCTTTATAATTATTATATGTATTATATCTACATACAGTGAAAATTCCCACTTTTATTTTTATTTTTTTATTTTTGCTCTCAATAGACTTTCTATTTATAAAGAACTTAAACAGAGACAAATATTCTATCACAGTCATTCAAATATATCCCATTTCTTCAGGTTTCTCTGTTTTTCTTGGAAGTTTCAGGTTTTCTTTTGGTATCATTTTCCTTTGATCTGTAGACCTTCCTTTAGCATTTATTTTAGAGAGCATCTTCTGGTGATTAATTTCTCTCTCTCTTTTCCTTTCCTGAGATTTTATTTCACCTTTTTTCCCAAACGGTATTTTTTGGATATAGAATTTTAAGAATTTAAAACCTTCTCCTATTGTTTTCTAGCCTCTGTCACTTGAGATGAGAAACTTGTACTCATTCTAATTGTTTTTTTCTCTGTAGGGGATGTATTGATTTTTCAAGATGTTTTCCTGTAATTTTGCTTTTCAACAGGGCATTATTTTCTTTGAATTTATTTGTTTGGGGTTTGATGATCCCCCCATCCTCCCCACGCACTGGGGATTAAACCCAGGGAGTGCTGTTTATTTTCTTTGGTTTTGAGACAGGGTTTTGCTAGTTGTCCAACTTGTGACCCTACTGCCTCAGTCTCTTGAGTAGCTGGGATTATAAGCCTGTGCCACTGAGCCCAGCCTCACAAGCTTCTTAACTCTGTACATTTGATTCTTCAAAGGCTTTGAATACTTTTGTATCTGTCCAACCTATATACTATTCGATATGGGACCTATTGCTCCTTTAAATTGTAGTGAACATCTTGTGGAGGAGCCCAGGATTGTGTTGATTTGTACGTAGATTTACAGGATTCCTTTTCCAACTTTGCTCTCTGGGATTTCCTTCATAGTTTTGATCCTAGATTCTCCTTCCCCAGCTGTTCAGCGGAAAGATGGGCAGGTGTCAGTTTTACCTTCTGTACCTCACATGCTAGTTTGCAGCTTCTTGTGGCTGGGGCTGCCTTGGGGCAAAGCAGCAAGAGAAAATGAAGAGAAAATGAAGGAACAAAATGAAACAGAGCCCCGGACACTTTGAAACTGCAGGGTCCCCCGTTTACAGTTCCTTTGGCAAGAAATGAGATTATTTCCTGTGGTCCTAGGAGCTTATGTTGCCTAGCAGCATTTTAGCTTCATGATGAGGGCTGGCCTTAAAAGGGGACAGGGAGAAAAAGAGAGAAAAGAAAAAAAATATGCCTAGAATAGTCGTCATGCTCTTAGACTTGAGGGTGTCCCGTGCCTCTGGCCAGGAAGTCCTCTGGCCAGGAAGAGGAGATTTGTCTCATCCCACTGGCACTTTCTTGACTTGACCCTCCTTTGGATCAAAGCCAGGAGACAAAAGAGGAAATCTTAATCCATGAAATTTCCTGACATGCGTTTCTTCAAGATTTGACTTTCTTCCCGATGTACCTGATACTGCTTGCTTTTCAAGTCCTCGGTAGTCTATTTCTATATTCTGCATGTAAGTCTCATTTGTAATCAGTGGCAGAAACAGGCTTAGTGAGCTTACTCCATCTTGGCTGGTCCTCAAGTCTTATATTCTTGTATTTCCTTTATTTAAAACAAAATGCATGTATGTAAAACTCAATTATTCTATTAACATTAAGTTATATGATTAAATTACATATTGGGGGGACAATAATATTGCTATGACTAGCATCAGTAAAACAAGTAACAGTTACTGTATTCTATTAAGTGCCACGCACTGTTCTAAGAACTGTACATATATATTACCCCATTTAATTCTTGTACTAACTCTTGTAGGTAGGTAATAGTATCCCTGTATAGATGATGATACTTATTGGAGAAATTAAGCAATGTGCCAACCTCATGTGGCTGGTGAGTAGTGGAGGAGCTCCCAGCTTGTGTAGTTCAAAAGTCCATGCACGTGTCTACCATTATATAATAATGTTGGTGATATCTTACACTTAACTATCATTTACTAGCACATGCTAGCTGGGAAATTTCTAACTGTACTAATCACCTTCAGAATGAAGTGTCTCGTTAGCACACTGAAATTACCATCCTAAGGTAAGAATGATACTCATTCTGCATGTTGGGGATCTGAGAACCATCAAGTGGCTTGCTGAAGAGCTGGCAACACAATGCACTTCTATAGTGCAGACAAGGATATTTTCAAGGACGATCGCTGTCCCCTCTGGAAGGTCTGGCACATATGCAGCCAGTGAGTTGTTAAATACTAGACTCCTAGCAGGGCAGAGCTGGAGGAGACTCACTGGGTCTAAATCCACCTTCTGAGTTTGGAAGTCTCACATCATAATGTATAGGGAAGTGTCCTGTCAAAGGTAAACTGACGCACGAGTGCTAGTTGTTACAGAGAAGAGGAGGGGAAGTGACAACAAGATCCCCATCTTCCTGTCGTCACCATGGCTGTGTTTAGAGGGCACAGATGTCCCAGGCATTCTGTAGGACACACATCCCCGATTCACATGGCTCTACCCAGGACTCCTCACCTAGGAGTATTTACTGTACACTACTCAGATGTGTAATTACGTGCCACGTGTGCAGGATACTTTTTCCGAATGAAAGGGGCACTAGTGGTAATTATACTGAGTGTCCTGGCCACAGTGGGACAAAGAGTAGCCTACATAATAAACCTGAGTTTCCGGGTGGCATAATTTACATTTGTCATTAGTTTGATTTAAATGATACAGAATGCTGTAGGTGGCCAGCACTCATGAGTGTTTATTGGTAAATCTGCTAGTCTGGTTTTCAGAGTCATTAGAGATGAACCACACACAACTGGGGAGTCCTTCACTCAGGGTATAGAGGGCACACATGCATTTTGTTCATTGTTGTTGAGCAAGAAGGGCTGTCTTTTAAGCAGATACAGTTTTAGTATGTGAATATCATGAAATGACAAGAAGAAAGGTTTTAAATTTATATGTGTTGGGAAAATTTTTCTCGAGGGCTAGGTGCGCACAAGCCTTTCAGGATGTATATGATTAAGTATGGGTGAGAATAGATAAAGATTCCCCTTTCCCTATGTTATGTTGAGATAAACGAAGATCTCCTGCCAAGTGCTTATGGCAGCGAGGCTTTGGAAACGGAAACGAATGTGAATTTTCTGCTATGTATTTGCTGTGAGTGGATGTGTCTCCCCAAAGTCCATGTTGTAACCTTAATTCCTAAAGCAGTGACATTGAGAGGTGGTGGCCTGTGAAAGGTGTTTAGGTGACAGGATTGCCTCAGGAGTGGAATAGCGCCATTCTAAGAGAGTAGTTCTTTCTCCGTAAGCAGGTTAGTTCTCATGGATGTGTTTTTGTTCTAAAAGCAAAGTTTCCTGCACACACTGTCTTGCTCTTTCACTTTTTGGCCCAAGATCGTGCAGCATGAAAGCCTTTGCTGGATGCCATTGCCATGCCTTGGGATTCCTCCAGAATCACGAGCCAAGTAAACTTCTGTTTCTGGCTTTCCTGGTCCTAAGGGTTGTTGTAGCAGCAGAAAATGGACTAAGACAACGCTCACGAAACATGTTGAGCTAGCTGGCGGCACATGCTGTCAGTTGCACTTCTCAGGAAAGGACTGATGTCCCTATTCTGTGTATAAGAAAACTGAGTTCAGGGTGGTCAGGTTCTTTCTCCTCCCTTGACAATCGATTATTGCTGGTGTTGGGATTGGGATCCAGTCTGGCGGCTCCAAAGGCTGTGCGCTACTGAACGCTGCTCTTCATTGCCCTAGAAGGCTGTTGGCATCTTCAGGAGGAGCATGGCCAGGCTGGCGAAGGCTGGGCAGGTTGACACCAGTGGACCGAAAGAAGGTTGTTCTGTCTTTATAGCTCAGTTTCCTTTCCTGGGGGATGAGGACTTGAGCTCATCCCGGTGGAGCAGTTTGCAGTCTCCCACTTCCATGTTGTGTACCTGTATTCAACTGGCAAAAGGACTCGCTGATGCATGTGCCAATAGATTTGGTTTGTGCAGTTTAACAAATGGAGAAGCACTGAGGTCTTGTGATTTTTGTGGGGCCTGGGAGAATTTACAGGGGCTCCAGGAGAGTCTTCAGGGCCTAGGGGAGGCAGTAGTTCTCATGCGCTTTCTGCCAAGAACTATTTTTGGCTATTACCCTTTTGGACGTCCTCCTTTCTACATTACAATTACAAGCTTCCTCCCTTTCTGTTCCATCGTTAAAATTGGAGACTGAGATGATCAGAAGTTTGTGGTTGTACAGGATAGGACAGTTTGGGCCCAGGATTCAAGGACCTTAATGTGAAATAAAACAGGATGCGGAGGCTCACATACAGTTTTCATTAACATCAGTATTTTACTTAGGGCATTAGTGGAGCTACTGTCACAGTTTGATTATGACTTGTTGATATTTTTTTTTTTGGTGGTACTTGCACTGAGCTACATCCTTACCTCCCCACCCCCCTTTTATTTTTGAGATGAGTTTCCCAGGCTGGGCTCAAACTTGCAATCACCCTGCCTCAGCCTCTCCAAGTGCCTGGGATTATGGATGTGTGTCACCATGCTCAGCCATGACGCCTTTCCTCAGAAATTTGTAGCATATATAGTACCTGTCCTTCAGTATCCAGGGGGGATGTTTCTGGGACCTCCGTGGATATGGAATTCTGTGGATGCTTAAGTTCATTTATAAAAAACTCTAGTGTTTGCATAGAATCTGCACATACTCCCTTGTACACTTAAAGGACCTCTAGATTGCTTTTTTTTTCTGGATTACTTTTGATACTTAATGTAAATGGTGTGTAAATAGTTGTTACCCAGGGCTTGGGGAATAATGATACGAACAGTAAGTCTGAATGTACTCCGTGAAAACTCAGTTTTTCTCTCTGAATATTTCTAATCTGCCACCAGTGAAATCCATGGTGTGGAGCCTATGGGTCCAGAGAACTGACTGCCTTAGGGATCTGGTCAGGCCCAAGGCAAGGAAGGCTCTGTCCTCGGCCTGCCAGGCTGTACCCGCTCCCTTCCTGAGCCCGGGTGAGATCATGGTTTCCCGGGATGCAGGGAAATCAGCAGCATCAGAAGATTTCTAGTGCCTAGGCCTGGCTCAACTGTATGCACCACATTTGCTTAAACTTATTATCTGAGCCAAAGTCCAGTTATTTGGAACCATGTTTCTAATGATAAACATAACGATTACGGTGTCTGCTGTTGTGAACCACTGTGGAGTAGGGGAAGGTCCAGGGTACCCTCAAAATCAAACCAAACCAAACCAATCCTGTTTCACCCGTGATGACAGGGTGCAGCCCCTCTTCCACATTCCAGTGCAGAGTATACGGTGCAGATGAATTATGACCAAGAAGAAGACTTCAAATTGCTGTCCCTTAACTTGGCTTTTCCTTGCTTCCCAGCAGTAACAATCTCATAATGTTCTCCCTGAGTGGGTCACAAAGTGAAGGATTGCTCTTGCTGGCTGTCCTCATGGAGTGGTGGATACGGCAGATAACTGTTAAATGATGAGGCCAGGGAATTGATAATAAAGGCCAAGGAGTTTTTCTGTCTCTAATTACAGAGATTTATAATCTAGGAATCAGAGAGCTCTTGTGTAGTTAATTTTTAACAAATCCCTTATCCAGCCCTTCTCAATAAAGATTACTCTAGGTACTTACACAGTGGCGCACTCAGGCTGGCTTGGCCCATCTCTTCTGCTTGACGAGCTTTTTCCTGCGTATTTTACTGAGCAATTAAATCATTTCTACAGTAGAAAAAATAAGCTTCAGTTTTCCATCCACAATTGGGCTTTCTTTTCTTCCTTTCTTCTTCTTTTGTTCAGGATTTAAAAAAAAGGCTTTTCCTCTATTCGTTCATTCAGCAGATACATACTGATCACATGGCCCAGAGAGAGTCATGCTTTATTCTTTCAGTTTGAGCTTCAAGACTGATGTACGTGCGCGCGCGCGCGCATGTGTGTGTGTGTGTGTGTGTGTGTGTGTGTGTGTGTTACTGGTTATTGAATCCAAGTCTGTTGAACTGCATCCCCAGCTCTTTTTTTTTTTTAAAAAAATTTCTGAGACAGAGTGTCTCAATGAGTTGCCCAGGCTGGCCTTAAACTTGCAACCCCCCTGCCTCCTTTCTGGCCACATCGCCTTGTTGATTGGCAGCAGGAAGTGATGTGTCTCTGCTTGAAACTGTCTCTCACCTTGGATTCCCTGTTAGTTGTGCGATTCTGTAAATGAAAGGAAATGTCTCATCTGTCCTTCCACTTACTGCCTTGTGGTCATTATTTTGCAGTGTGATGTAAGACTCCTTTGTAAACTGACCAGTCACAAATTTTTCTCTTTAAAGGATGATTCCCATGACATAAATTTCTGGTTTTGTTGACTGCAATCACAGTGCTTGTTTTGGGTAGTAGGTACAGTTTTAAATAGTTTTCTAGTCTTTATGGTCATAATTTTAATGGCTCTGTATTATCACCATGATCCACCCCACCTACCACCGTTCTTCAATTCCACAAAGTCCCTCCAGGCAACATAGGGAGTCTTTATTGGCCATGTTGTTATTATTGTTATTATTATTGTTTTGGTACCAGGGATCGAACTTAGGACCTTGTGCATGGGAGGCAGGCAGTGGCACCACTGAGCTAAATCTCTGGCCCTGGCCATGTTTTTATTAAAGAGGAGAATTTGACTGATAGTAAAACAGTTCCTGCTAATGTAGCATAGATTTGGTTTATTATTTAATGTAAATGAATTTTTAAAATAGGGAATCCAGGACTAGAATGGAGGCTTCCATGCTAAAGACACAAGAAATGGGTTATTTCTGTTCCATTGCCATTACAAAGGAGCTTCATCCTCCAGGTCACAGGCTACTAGAGATCCAACCATCAAGTTCTTATTCCAGAATAAAAAGGGCAAGGGAGAAAAGAAGATGCCTGATAGTTGAATCATCCCCTTTGAGAGCACTTTGCTGTGAACGTCACAAGATGACTTTGGCTTCAAATCCTTTGGGCACCTCCACTTCCAGAAGGAAGGGAGAATAGTAAGGGAGTTAGGAAATATCATCTTGTTGGATTGGCATACTGTTAGCTGCAGTAACAAATGCACCTCCATATTTTAGTGACTTAAACACCAGAGGCCTTTATTATTCTGTGACCAGAGCCCAGTGGAGATGTTCCTTGTTGACAGTAGGTCCTTCATGAGAGGACTTTGGCTTCTTGTGTCTTGTGTCTGTGGTCCTCCAGGACCTTAGAGGCGACCCAGAGTGGAGAGTTATGTGTGAGTGGCCTTTGCAGGAGCCCAGAAGTGGCCATGTCATTCACTACATTCTATTGGCCGAGCTCAGTCACATGACCACACAAATCTGCAAGATGGCAGACTAATATCTGCCACTATGCCTGGGATGAAAAGAAACAGATTTGTTGAATGGCTAGTGACTGGGCACAGTGCTGTCCCTGTAACATCAGGATTCTCTCACCCACAAAGAGGTTGAAACAAACAGAGATCCATGGGAACAGTTGCTGCCACGGCTGGGTGTGTGGTTTCCTCATAGGGACTCTGCCCACTCGGGGGCCTTCCTCACCTGCGTCCCAACCCAGGCCAGGCCTGTGTCGCTCAGGTCAGTCTGCCTGACAGCACCAGCCCTGGCCCTCTGCACTCTCTCCAAATCACTGACACACCACCAAATTGCACTCTTCATTCCTTTTATTTGTTCAGGGTCTCCCAGGTCTTGTTTTTTTCCATGAAACACATGAGTGCAAGGATTTTCTTTTCTTTTCTTCTTCCATCATCACTAGTGGTTCATCTTGCCCAGCAAGTGATGTTTCTTCCATGGGAGAATGGCTTGTGAGTCCTTCATGAGATCAGCTCAAGGAAATGATGGGGCCAGGAGTTGAGTAAACTTATTAAAACTTTCTGCCAGCATCTGGAGTCTGGTCTTAGGTCCTCGGGTCTCTAGTTACATTCTGACACAGTTGGTCATGTGCACTGCCAGCATGGACAAGACTTCACTTCTATGGGTCAGAGTTTCCCCTAGCAAACTCCATACTTAAAGGATGACCATTTTGTGACAGTTCATTGCTTGATTTGTTGCCACATAAAATTTTGTTCTCTTACCTTAGAGTGTCAGTAATGTTTTGTGACTATTTTTGTTGCACGACCTTTTGCTTCTAAAGCAGGCAGTATTTGCTATCACACTAAGTAATGATTGTATAATTTCCGTCTTCCCAATTAACCATCTCAGTAGCCCCTTGAAGCTTGCAGTGTCATTATCTACATTTTAAAGGTGAAGACACAGGCTCAGCGAGATTAAGTACCTTGGGTACTATTTTTTTCCCATTGCCGAGGAGGAAGCTGAAGGCCTTGTGCACGCCAGGCAAGGGCTGTACCATCAAGTTGTGTTACATCCCCAACCCATGCCCTGAACACTTCTGAGAGTGAGAGTCAGGCCTGCTCATTGTTATGCTAGAATGGCACGCACACACACATGCACACACACACACATGCACACGCACGCACATGCACACACGGGGACTGTCCTGAAGGAACAGGGACCCTGGGGTCCTTTTTTGTTCCCCTAACCCTATAGTTTCCCAAAGGCATCATCATCTGTTATGCCTTTGTTAACTTTTATGAAAATTTATGAAATATTTCAGATTTACTAAAAAGTACAGAAAAATGAATGAACAGACCACCATGTACCCACCACCCAGACTGAACAAATGTCAGTTAATTTTTGTCATCTTGGCTTCAGACTTCTCAAAAAAAGTAAGAAAAGCAGTGTGGATAGTTACATGCCATTGTATTTCTTAAGCCAGTGATGGCAAACCTTTTAGAGCTTTCAGTGATATCAACAGCCCGGTGCAGCATGCATACCAGAGGTTTGCCACCACTGTCTTAAATCATTCCATTTCCTCCTTCTTCCCCTAGGGCAACCCGTACCGGAAGCTGGTGTGCATCCTCGTTATGTGTCTTTTACCTTCATTCTGTATGTGTTATATGCCCAAGCACTGCAGGGCTTAGAGTGGGTGTGGGTAGGTGCATTTTTTATAGATTGACATAGATGGAATCAGTAGTGTAGGTATATTTTGATAACCTTCATTTTCACTCATTATGGTTTTTTGAAATATATCCCTGTTAATATAGTATATGTGGGTCTCATTAATTTAATTCCTATAGAGTATTCACTGAATGACTGTGCCATAGCTTTTCTCTTTTGGGATATTTACATCCCTCTAGATAAATACAAATAACTGTAACATGTTATGTAAATATATATATATCATAATACATATGTCGTAATATATATATCATGTAGTATAAGTACATGATATTCTATGGTATGGGTACTATTCCACGCTTACTAAAAATTCCCATTACTTTTAAAACTTATTTTGCACTTCTTATAGTATATCTTTATTTCTATAGGAGGGAGGTTTTCTCTTTCTTTTTCTTTTCTGGCAGTGGTGGGGTTGGAATCCGGGGGCTCTCGCGTGCTAGGCAAGCCCCCTGCCACTGAGCTACACTCCCTGCTGGAGAGAGTTCTTCGTTGTAATTTAACCAGGATTGCTGGATTCATTTCCAAAACCATTAAAGCCATTTCTGCTCAGCAACTTTCCTGCATTAATTTACCTTTTCCCCACCTGCTGAGAATAAAGCTGTCTTGTTGAGGCTTTGGTTAGCGTTTTCTGGATGATCACTGAGTTCCGAGCTGGACCCTCTGTGGGCTGTGTGCAGACGGGTCTGCCTGCGTGTCTCCGTGGCATGGTCTCTGTTACTGGTGTTCCAGGAGTCACGCAGGTGGCACTCTCAGTGGGAAGCCCGTGGTAGTAGGGATGTCAACTCTTTGTTAATATTTTATTTGTAGGATTTGCATATTTTCTCTTTTCCAATAAGATATTTGGGCTTTGCATCTTGTTTAAAATCAGTTTACATATATCTTCTAATTTGTTTCTCCTGAAGTGTCCCCAACATTGTCATTGTTAGAAATGGAATCGACATGAACTCTTTAAAGAACCCAGGTTTTCCTTCCATGGAATTACAGTCTAGCTAAGGCATCAGAACACTTCCTGAATTTCAGTTTCTTGGATGCAGGGTCCAGTGCTCTGTTGAAGAGCAGTGACCTGGCATGTGTTCTCATCATCTCTTTTTTCAAATTTGCACTTTGATCTTCTGTGTTCATAGACTTTGAGGCTCCTGGGAGGGACACCGTCTCCATCAGTTTATGATGGCACACAGAGGAATGGGAGATTGAGCGGCATTTTTGTTTAAAAGTCAAGTAAAGAAACAAGAGCATTATGAGCATCTCTGATATTTACCCTCAGGAGAGCAGCTGGGGCTGCAGGGTCCTGAGGCTGTTGGTGCCTTCAGCTCTGCACCTTCGGAGGCTGGAGACAGGCTCATTTGTTCCTGTCAGTGAAGGGGATGGAGCAGCGACTGGGGAAAGGCACCTCATCTTGGCTGGCGCTACTCGTAAGGTGTAGGTGACTCAGGAGGAAAGCACCTTGTGTATCCAGTTTATATTTTGAAGCATAATTTTCAGAAATACTGAAGTATGTGTGGCAGGGGAAAACTGTGAAGTCATAGCACTGTTACTGTGTGTGTGTGTGTGTGTGTGTGTGTGTGTGTGTGTGTGGTTTAGCCACATTTCCAGAACCTTCTTTTGTTGGTACAGGAAATGACTTTCTGTGAGGAGGATGAAGTGCCATTTCCAGGAAGAGCCTGAGGAGGTGCAGGCCAGTTGCTAGGCGCTGGCAGATTAGTGATGAGATGCAGAATAGCATTATTATTCTCCACGCATCCAGCACTGTGGCGGAGGAGAATCTTGAAGCCTGCATGTGGGAGTTGGAGGGGCCCGAGGGCCGCAGTTCAAGTCTCTCCACTCAGGGAGGTTTGAGGGCCCTGGAGTCCTTCGCAGCTCTTGACTGGAGGAGGTGATGGCAGAGCACCCTGCCCATCATTCAGCTGCAACATTGAGACAAAAGACAAATGGGAGTAGGCGGCTTCATGGGAGAATTCGGGGGGAGAACAGGGCCTTCTGGTAGCTCAGTGAGGATGTCCACTGAATCCGTCAGTTCTGCTTTGTAGGGATGTTGAAGCAAGCATACGCTGTGATGCTTGTGATGTGCATGTGGGGACAGCCCGAGTGAGGACGTCTGTGATAGGTACAGGGCTACTCGGTGAAGTCGTGCGTGTGTGAGGGAGAGACTTTAGGCCCAGCTCCCAGGGCAGCGTGGGTGGTGGGATTCTGTCAGGAGCAGCCTGGGGTAGGGAAGCGTCATGGGCGGGGCGCTCCTTAGGTTAGGGTGACTCGGCCTAGCAGGGCTCTTGCCGAAGGCAAGCCAGGGTGACCGGGCATCACAGGGCGACCGTGGAGAGTGCAGAATCTGACCAGATGTGGACAGCAGCCACATATCCAGTGTGGGCGTGTGTGTGTGCATGTGTGTGTGCTTCTTGTCCAAACTAGGTTTACCAAAAGGGCACAGATGGGCCCAGGAGAAGGAAGGTTCAGGAGCCTGACAAATGATTGGCCAAGCCGAGCCTCTGTCAGGGAGCCTGAGAATGGTTCATTTAGCTAGAATTACTGCATTTGGGAAGCCAATGCTGAGCTGCATTCTTTGTGCATTAAAAAAAACCCTTACACAGAAGAAAAATGGGACTGACAACCAGCAGATGTGTAGGTCTCAGAAAAAACCTGCCCTGTCTTTGCCCTGTCCAGGGGTCCTGAATCTCTGGATTTCCTGGATTCCCTTTCTTACCCTTCACACAGCTCCCTGTACCTGGCCCTTGTGCCAGCCCTGGGCCTTCCGCCTGTGGGTCTCTCATCGTAGAACTAACTGTCCCTGGTTCTCCCCGTGTTCATTCATTTCTCAACAAAGAGGCTGCTCTGGCCACCCATCTGTAATTGCGCACCATCTATACATATATAGGGTTGTAGACATTATGTATTTAGATAAATTTAAGTTTTAAGGAATTTCTGTCTGATTTTTATTTCAAGCTCTTCCCAGCACTTGACCTGTGTCTTTGTTTACACTCAGCCTCCTTTCCCTGTGGCTTGGGAGCTTCTGGCACGGAAATCTCTTTTCTGGTCACCTCTGGGTCTTGGCCTGAAGGCTCACAGATGTGTTGCCTGTTTGCCACTGTCCCTGCTCCCCTCTAGAAAGCGTGCATGGTGATCCTGCTATGCCAGGTGGTCAGATTGACGGTTCATATTTCCTTGACAGAGCAGTTAATCTTCACAGGTCAGAGCTAGCGCATGTTTAAAGCCATGGCTGGTTTCCAGTTTCATTAAGGACGTACTGCCAGGTGGTGCTAACCTCTCATGTGGCACCTTGACACCTTCCAGGAAACACAGTTGTGTCCGGGCGGGTTGATGAGCTGTGTGCCTTGACCTGCAGATGTGACTGGCTGGTGGCGTCTCTGGCACTTTAATAATGGGCTGATTTAGGGAGATCCTTTTAGCTAGGTGAGTATTTTGGAGCCCTACAAATTTCACTCCCTGGGGAATCTCTTTTTGGGTTATCCTGCTTTTACCATTCTTATGTCTCAGAGCAGCCCACCCCTGAATAGCAAGGAAATATGGAGAATCTACCCTGTGCTTTTAGAACTTAGCCTCTCTTGGCCCTGCCTCTGCTTGGGGGCTGGAGGGGATCCGTGGCAGGTGGAGGGCTGAGGTCGTGTTCCTGTCCTGTGGGAGGGATGATGAGGGCTGTTAGGAGCAGAGTGGGCCGTGTCGTCCCCACCTTCTCTGGGATGGATTGTAGCTGCCGGGCCTAGGAATTAGAAAAGCACTCCCATGGTCTGGCCTCCATTTTCTGTGCAGGATACAGTTTCAGGGAGTCGTCTTGTTTTTGTGGGTAGCCACAGGCAGCCCTAGCCTTATTTTTAACCAGAAATAATATCCATAATCAGCACCTCACAATAAATTGATTGGTTGTGTGTGTGTGGCCACAGCAGTAAAGCCTATGAGGCCTGAACTTTCTTTCAGAGGGGCTGATGGTCACGTAACTATGTTGTACACATGGGAGAGCCTGTCAGTTGTTCTGAAATTGAGTTGCTCTGTTAATCTGGAATGAATGCTGAGATGTGTGGGCCGTTTAGAAGGAGAAGGAATTAGAAGGTGAGGTGGTAGAGGGGTGAGATTTGGATTTACTAGTATTTGTACTTTCGAAAGGAATGAAAATTGTGATGTGTAATTTTAAGATGTCACGACCTAAGGCAGGGGCCTGATTCTGAACACTGAGAAGTAACTTAGGAATGCAACAGAAAGTCCAACTTAAAAAGTCCACCACCATCCTCTGATAGAGCATGGGCTCATGGAAGCAGAGGGAAGAAAAGCTCTGCCTTTAGCCCTTGGGACTGAAGTGGGACACAAGGGTCCCGTCCCACGGGCGGGTTCCCTGGTTAAGAAAATGTCAACAAATTGACCATCATGACCCAAATGGCCCCTGACACCCTGTGGATGAGAACCTGGACAGCTTTTTGCGTCAAGGGTGGAATATAATGAAAAACTTCTCTGCACCCCTCAATACTTACTCTTTCTGAATTGTGAGAGTTAACTGCACCCAGAGAGGAGGCATGGTTTCCAAGTGACAGAGCATGACTTTGATATCACACCAGTGTTAGAATATCGGTTTACTACTCCCAGAGCAAAAATCTTGATGCCTTTGAACCTCAGCTTTATCAGCTGTAAAGTAGACACGTGATGTTACCATGGAGGTTTACTGGTAGAATTAGGAATTGATGAATAGGCTTTCAGTGGCTTTTAATAAATAGTTTTGATAAAAATGGAGATGATGGGTGGTGATGATGTCGATTAGGTAATGAAGGCTTCACTTTTGGCACAATAACCTATTTGCCTGGGGAGAGGAATTGTTCTCTGTCCTCCCACCCTATGAACTTGGGAGCACAGAGTAGCATGCATCTTGACCACATTTGTTCAGTCTCATTTATGAAATGGCCCAAGATGCAGCTCAGTGACTAAAAGATGTGCAGGGCATTTTATTTGGCTGGCAAAGGTAGGTTCCACTAGTGTGACGCAGTCACTTGCTGACTTAAGAAGGGAAATTTTCAAGGTAAAAAATAGTGAGAATGTTTTTTATGTCACTCACTAGCATAAACAGGGAAATGGTTGGGCCAGGTGAGCTTCCTGCGTGACAGTCTTGCCCCTTTGACAGGAAGACCCTCATTTTCACCCAAAAAGCAGATAAAGAACACACATGTTCATCTAAGGCACTGCGAGTACTGTGCATTCTGTCCATTTCCCAGGCCTTTGCTCCTCCTCACTGCCTGCACGTCCTCCATCTGGTGTCGGAAAGCACCCCATGTGTCCCAGGCTCCCTTCCAGGCAGTGGCCCATCGCCTCGTCATACTGGGTTAGTCTTGTCAGCTGCAGTCACCGACTTTGAGATTTGGATAACTTCTCAAACCTACAGGCGTCTACTCTCCCTGTAGTGATACATCCTCCTCCTCCTCCTCCTCATCACAATGATAACGTAGATTTGTATCAGTTTCCTATTGTCGCTTTAACAAGCTAGCGAAACTCGGTGGCTTAGAACAACACAAATTTGTTATTTTATAGTTCTGGTCAGAAGTCCAAAACTGATCTCCAGGGCCCAAGCCAAGATGCGCTAGGCCTTTGTACCTTCCGGCAGCTGTACCGGAGAATCCATCCCTGGCCTCTTCCAGCACCTGGGCCTCACCCGCGTTCCTTAACCTGGCCTCCCCGCCAGCAGCAGCAGCAGCACGTTGACCTCTGCTTCCGTTGTCTTGTCCTCTTCTCGGACCCTGACCCTCCTCTCCTCTGAGAAGGACCTTTGTGATCACATGGGGTCTACCTTCGGAAGTCCAGGATACGCTCCTCATTTTAAGATGCTTAGCCTGATTACCACTGCGGAGTCCCTTTGCATTGTAAGGTGACGTCGTCACAGGTGCAGGGTCTGGGACATGGACATCTTTAGCAGGCCATTTTTCTGCCTGCCACAAGATTCTGCAGTGCTGTGACTATGGCTCACATGAGATACACACACGCGCACACAGTATGCTCTTTGCACTATTAGCCACGTTGTCGCGACTCTCCCCTTGTGTGTCACCCAGCCTAGGACATAGCCTGCTTGCATCAGCTTGCCTTTCTTGCCCTGCTCTGTCTTCCTGTTTTTGTCTGCTGAGACATTGTTGTCCTTGAAGGCCATTTGTTCCGCTTCTCCGTGAATGAGCCCTCTAGAGTTATTTATGCTCCCTGTGTTGCTTATGAATGATCTCTATGAAGAAAAGTGTTTCTTCAAAAAGCTACTGCATTTTTTCACCAGTGAAGGAAGGTGTCTGGCTTGATTGTGTTTCAGGTTTAAAGGGCCAATTAGCTACTTCACCTGGCCCTGTTTAGGCGAGTTATCCATACAGTGCAAAGGTGAACTTGGCTGGAGAATAGATTGTTAGTGACATTTCATCCATGTGGCAAAGCTGGTTAACCATCCAATTAAAATAGTGAGTACAAAGCCTTAATTAGCCAGAAGGCAATTTTGCACAGATTATTATTGATTATTCTCTTTTTCCAAAAAATTTCCTCTACTTCATTAACTTTTAATGGAAAAATGCGTGTACATAATAAAATGGGTAGCGAGTCAGTCTCCCAGTGAGCCTCATTCTGAGGCCTGACCCTAGAGACAACAGTGTTCATTAAGTGTGTGTGTGAGTGTGTTCCATACAAGTGGGAGCATAATATACACAATACTGTGTGCTTTTATACTTCCACTTATCTCTTAGGAGTAATTCTTTATTAGCACACATAAACCTCAGTTATCCTAAATGGCTACTTAGTACTCCATTGTATTTTTAAATTGTTTTTCTTACCCAGTTCCCTATTGATAGATGCTTAAGATCTTCCCAGTGCTTTGCTATTTCAGACTTCTACTGATTAAAAAAAAACAGTGTCGACGCTATTTTCTTTATATGAATTTAGCCAAATGTCCCTTTAATGTACCAATCATTGCACGTGAGAATTCTGTGGGTTTTTTTTTTTTTAAGGAGGGAGATTAGAAAATTAAAGTGCACAGTGATGTATGTTTGTTGGTGGGAAGCTTGAGTTTTCCTTGCTCTTTCTTGTTGAGACCCTTGCCCTGCAGGAGAAGGACAGCCAGCCTGTCAGAGTGTTTGGAAGAAGAGGGTCGCCACGAGGGAGGGTGGGTGTGGAGAGACGAGGGTCTGAGTCTGTGGGCCCTGCCAGAGGGGTGTGCCTTCCATGTCAGTCACTGGATCTTTGCGGCATTCAGAGAGAAGGAAGGCGCAGGTGTCGGCCAGGTGAGGCGGGGCAAGAAAGGAGGCTCAAAGCGCCTTCTCTGTGGGGAGAGGCCCCTCCCACAGGAGCCTGCAGGGACTCTGTGACCAGTGGCCTCTGGCAGGCCTGCAAAGTTGATGAGCAAAGTGGCGATGTCACCTCTGTCGCCCGAGTGAATGCGGCCCCACAAGGGCATCTGTGGGCCACAGGGACACTGGATGGGCCTCTGAGTGTTTCTAGCCACCCTCCCCCAGGACCGAGGCTTGAACCCAAGGCCTCCACATTGAGTTATCCTCAACTCTTTTAAAAAGCTTTTTGAGATAGGATCGTGCTAAGTCACTACGTTGCCCAAGCTGGCCTTAAACTTGCTTGTGTCCTCCTGCCTCGGCCTCTAAGAGTGCTGGGATTACAGGCATTTACCACCAAGCCTGAGTGAGTGTTACTAGCCTTTTTAGCTGTGGCTTCAGGAGACTCCACGATGCAGGAAAAACTGAATCTGTTAACCTGCTACCACCTCATAAATCCTGGTGCCATGAGAGAAAGGTAGCCAACTCTGGGGTCCCATGTCAGCTTTGACAGGCACTGTGCAGACAGCAGAGAGGAAGCCTGGGGCCGTCAGAGAGGCTGTGCTGCCCAGGGACGTGTGAGCTTTAAAGGCTGGCAGTGTACATTCATTTGGAATTTATTTTCCTCCTGCGTTTGGGTCAGTGACTCTATTAACAGTAAAGATTTAGTGCCACAGAAAATTTCTCAGAAACGCCAGCTCTCCCAGACAGAGAGGGCCCCGACATTTGGGTGACAGGACTGTCATAACCCAGACCTGTGCCAGTGGCTGCAGATGTCCCCAAGGACTCGGAATGAGGATGCCCTGAGCACAGAGAGGCTGACCTGTGAATGTTTAGGAATGCTCGTCATTGTTCTGAAGCTCTCGTGGAAGCTGATTGCCACTGTGCAGTGTGCCACTTGAGAAGGAAGGCAGGAATTCTTCAGTGGAGAAAAGGAAGCGTTTCGAGTAGCAGGCTGAGCATCTACCCTGAAATTAAGTTGGTTGGCGAGGTACTGGTCTAATTCACAAGAGCCGGAGTTGTAGACCATGTTTTAGAAAACAGTCCTTTGATACCTTTAGCTCCAGCATTCTTATAAATTATGTAACACACCGCTTACTATGGAACTGCCAATGATGGATACACTTTAGCGAATACATGTTCTGTCTAAATTGAATACCGTTTTCATGGAAGGATATGAAATCGAGACTTCTTTTTGCTGTGTTTGCTTGGCCAAACTGTAATTGAGCTTGGTTTTCTTTTGGTCGTGTACTGAATTACCACCACCTAATGTCACATGGAGTGTGAATTACTGGAGTGGAAACTGCAGGTTCTGGTGGAGAAAGGGTCGTTACTTCTTCTGATTTACTTGCTTTTGGCTGGGGAAGCTGCTGTTATTATCCACTCGGAGCCTCTGTGGCCAGAGATTATTGTTAGGGTTAGCAGACAGGTTTTTTTCGTTTTAAAAATTGCTTCTGCTCCGGAACAATGGGTTTAAAAGGCAGCTGTCTGTTTCTTAGATTGTTTTGAGGCAAATGTCACCAGCTTCTTTGAACTTACTGTGTTTTTTTTTGTTTTTTTGGTGTTTAGGTTTTTTCCATTTAAAAAGGAAAAACAGCTCTTAATGTTGTCCTGGTCTGACACTGAGGGTAATAGTATATTTAGTGGAAAAGAACATTTTGATTTATGGCTGGAGGCCTGGGGTAACGTCTTGCAGGCCTGGTTGTGAGGTACAATAATGCGAATAGGCTGGAGGCAATGCTGCTAATGAAGTTAATAACACAATCAATCTGATTCACATGTAGAATGACTAAAAAGCATGAAAAGACAATGAGCCCATAATAGCTGACTCTCAGCTAATAGTGGCCATCATTTCAGCACCGTCTGATTATTTCTTGGTCTAATTTGGGGTGGATATAATTTTACCAAATGGTTGGCTTAGTGTACTGTTGTGAATCAGAATGACAGTCCCAGAATTCCCGATTCTTGTCACAAGTCAGATGAGCCTTCTAAAAGATTCTTTTTCACCAGTTCGATTTAATTAACATGGTGGTGCACCTGAGCTGTGTAGGCCACAGTAGATCATTTGGAGGCTAAGTTTTATGCCTTTTGTGATTCGGTTCTTTCATGAGAAAATAATTTACTTGCAAGTGATGTACATACAGAGCAGCTAGACCTTGCAGTGCTCTTTTTGTATACTATCTGACGTTTGTTCTTAACAACTTCCGGTTAAAAATATTAAAAATGGAAAAGCCGAAGCCACAGGTCCCCTGCCCCTCAGTGGTGCTGGGGATTGAACCTAGAGTCTCTTTGCCCCTAAACCACATCTCCAGACCTTTAACTTTTTTTTAAATTTTGAGACAGAGCCTTGCTTAACTGCCCAGGTGTGACAGCCTCCTTAAGCACTGGGGTCACAGGACAAGGCCACTGTGCTCAGTTTGGAGGCCATAGAGTGGTATTTCTGACCAGTCATTGTCTTTTTTCTTCTCTCTCCCCCCTCCCCGCCCCCTCTCTTGTCTTTTTAAAGAAGTGGGGTCTTCCTGTATTGCTTAGGCTGTGCTCAAACTCCTGGACTAAACTTAGCCTTCTGCCTCAGCCTTCTAAATAGCTGGAACTATAGACTTGTGCCAGTGCACCCAGCTTCCACTTTTAATAATAGTAACTGGTAGTTGGGACTGGGGTTGGGTGCCCTATCTCTGGGCTTGGCTGAGTTCAGTTGTTATCTCAGTAGACGCCACAGATCTGATGCTCTGAATGGCTCTGTGAATTTTTTAACAACTGGAAGGTACATGTCTATCTGTAGCTCGAGAAACCATTAAATGTCAGCGTTTCACCAAGGCATCCCCAGGGCACAGGGTCTGTCCCGCCTTCTCTGGGAACTGGAGAAGAGGGTGCCCAGAGCCCAGCCGCCTCCTGTGCTTCGCCCTCCCATTGGCCACCTGGCCTGGGCCACAGTGCTCCCAGAGGCCCAGGCTGCATCCTGACCGGCTGTAGAGCTGGGTAGGTGGTCCGGGTGCGGACAGCAGCATTCCATTCTTGAAAACGGCTAAGTATAGGAAAACCAAGTGAGAGCTTTTTCAGAACCTTCATTTATGAAGTGAAAAGCATAAGTAGTTGTTTAGAATGTTTTAGTCAACATAGAAAATGTGACATTTCTCTTAGGCTTGGGGATTCAGCTCTCCAGAGATGGCTTTTCTCCGGAGTACCTGATTTAATGTCGGAGTAAGCCATCTCCGGGTGACGATTTGATTTTCTGTGAAACTGAAGCAAAGGGAGAAGGATTCAACTTTTGCGATTTGTACAGCTCATCTCCAGATGCAGACCATAGTTAGCCTCTCAATAACTTTTTGTCTGACCTTTCCAGTAATTTGTCACAGAGATTTAATCTCAGTGGAAACTTGATATTTAAAAAAATAGAGTAACAGTTTTCTTTATAATTTAAATGTTTTGTTATGCAGACAAAAGCAGTTTTTCAGAACACTGGAACGTTTTCTTTCTCCCACTATCATGCATTTTCTGTCTTTTCTTTTATATAAGCACCTTCCTTCTCTTTACTTATTTCACCAGGATGAAGGTTTATGGGGAGGAATATCATGTCATAGGAATTCACAAATTGAATATATTTTACTGGTGAAGAAAAATGGTGATCTCAGGATTATTTACCTGTAGAATTTTACCTACCCATCCGGGCACGGAAGTACAGGGCTTAAAATGTGTCAGGGAGGACTCGAACGATCTTTATGCCTCAAGAGAAACCTTGGCAGGTCTTTTCAGCACAGAATTACACAGCACCTTAGAGGCAGGAAAGGGAAAAACCATTTTCCTGGATATTGAGTAGAAGGGCATTAGTGAATATTACTTGTTTCTTTCATCTGCAGTGCAGGAGAAGTGTGGAAAGCCAGACAGGAATCAGAGGAGAGCCAGACAGGAATCAGAGGAGAGCCCCACATAATGGGGATCGTCACAGCTTGCCTGGGGACCAGTCAGTGCCAACTGTGCTTAGGTCTGAGACACAGAACAGAAGAGCACAGCTCTGGCTGCCCACCCAGAACAGCAGCGGTGTGTGTAAGTGGGGCGGTGTGGGCATAAGGCACGTACATGGTTGTCATCTCTCCAGGTGAGAGGCAATCAAGCGAACCTTAAAAGAAGAGGAAATGTAGCATTGGGGCCCTTAAAAAACGAAATGGAATTTGGCCAAGCAATAAGACAAAGAAATGACATCCAAGGAGGGGGAAGGTAGCAGAAGCTGAAGAAAGGCCATTGGTGAGAAAGGAAGTAGATCCATTTGGCAGACTGCCCTGAGTGCTGTGGGGAAGCTGGAGGTGAGGTATAGGGTACAGGGCACCGGTGTCCGGAGGGGCCAGGTTGGGTGCAGGTCTGGACGGGACCTTAGATGTGGAGCCTCAAAGATTTCAGTAAGGGAGCGGCATACATAGATCTTGTTTTAGGAAGGTGATTCTGGGAGCAGCTAGGCCATAGCAGGGAGGAGGTAGGCTTGCTGGGGACAGAGGGACCAGAAGGGAGGCAGGCAGGTGGTTCAGAGGCAGAGTAATGAGGACACACTTGGGAGTCTTCTCAGCAGAAGACCTGGTTGTACTTGCTGATGGAAATGAGAGGCAGGAGTGAAGCGGACAGGTTTTTATCTGGGTCACTGGGTCGGTGGAAGCAAGAAGAGAATGCAGGACTGTGTTCCGTATTGGTGCTCAGCAGCAGGCTAGCCTAGACTCGAGGCCCTGGAAGGTGTGGGAAGATGAGATTAGCACCTGAGAAAAATGCAGTGAGAGTTCCCCCATCCTGGGGAAGTAGGAGGCGAAACCAGTGAAAACAGTAAGGGCTTTCTGGGGGAGGTGAGAGCAGGCAGGAGGAAGGGCTGGTGGTGAGACCTTGGATGTCACTGACATTCGAAGGGAGGAAGGGGAGCAGGCGGGGAAGTGAGTGGAAGGAGGCAACCATATCCTGGAACCAAGAAGAGAGTTTTAGGGAGCAGCGGAGGAGATCAAATGTCACACGGAGACCACCAAGTCCAGCAGTGAGACGCCACCACTGGTCTTAGCCCCTGGGAGACCCCCAGGGCCATCTGCCTAGTTCCTGACCAGTGGGGGCGAGGGCCACAGTGAGATTACAGAGTGGAGCAGGGCACGGCTGGCAGTTCCCCAGTGGGCCGGAGGTCTCCAGGTGCCCGAGGGACACACGGGCTGGTGCAGGGCTCTGCCGTTCGGTTTTCTACGCACCGCACTTGGGGTTTACAGCCCTGCAACTTGCTCAGACTTCTTTGTATGTTTAAAATGTTGTCAGTCTTTGTTCCTGCTTTTTGTTCCTTGGACTTTATTTTCTTGTGTGTCTGAAGGCTTAATGCATAAGCCTCGCATCATTTTCCTCGCTGCAGTCTTGTTGCCCCTGCACCCTCCCCACTTGCCTCCTCCCTGCCTCCCTTGTCACCCCGACCCCTCTCTTTCTCACGCACAGTCACTGTGCTGTGGCGTTACACTGAAATTACCCAAACTCTTCGTTCGTGGTTTGGATTTCGATGTTTTTAATTAGGTTTTTTTTCAACAAGGGAAGTGTCTTCAAGTCATTTCTGTTTATTGTAAGAATAATAACAGTTTGCGCTAATTCCGTGTCCCCAGGACCAGAATGCTCTGTCTGAAAGGAGAGAAATGCCCATTGCTTTGCTAACTGATAAAGCAAGTGCATGAACACACTTGGGAGGGTCGGTGGCTCCCCAGCAGGACAGGCTCTGACCCGTCCACTCTGTTGCCTGCAGTGCTTATGAGCCCCGCTCCCTGGGAGCAGCCAGCATCCTTCCAGAATACTCTAGTAGGAAGACCTCAGAGGGTTAGGAAACAAAGTTTTGCTTTCTGCCCCTTACTATTTTTGCAGCTGAGGTCTGCATCCTCAGTCTAAAGTTTGGGTGACTGTAACCTCTTGGGTCCTGTACTCGCTGGGCTTGCAGCAAGGGTCGGATTAGTTGATATCTGCCAGAGCACTTCACGGTATCAAATGGCTCCTGCCACATGGCACCCCGCGGCTACTCATGCAATTTCTCTCTCCTTCAGGGAGGTTATGAGTGAAAAGGTTTGCCAAGTTATTACATCTCCCTTCTCAAGCAATGCCATTGAGTAGAAGCAGGCAGACTTTCTATTTTTATTTAGTTATTTTATTGTGGTAACATAGATGTACCATAAACTTTACCATTCTAATCATTGTTAAGTGTACAGTTGTTAAACATACAATCATTCTGAAGTATACTTACATTGCTATGCAACCATCAGCACCATGAGCCTTTGCATCTTACCAAACAGATTGCTGTTCCCAGCCAGTAAACAGCAGCTTCTCATTCCCCTGCCTCCAGCCCCTGGCAGCCGCCATTGTCTTTCTGTCTCTCTGGATTTGACCACTCCGGGGATCTCACGTAAGTGGCATTTTGTCGAGTTTGGCTTTCTGTGACTGGCTTAGCCCTTCAGGCTCATCCATGCTATAGCGTATGTCAGAACCTCCTTCCTTTTGAGAGTGATATTCCTGCATGTGTAGATCACACTCTGTCCACCTGTCGGGTATCTGTCCGGCCATGGACACTGTGTTGCTTCCACCTCCGGCTATCGTGGCTGATGTTGCTGTGAACACGGTGTACACATCTCTACTCAAGCTCCTGCTTTTACTCTTCTGGGATCTGCCTGGGAATGGAGATGCAGGCTGACTTCCATTCTGAGAGAATGGGTCTGTATCTTTGGTTTTGTGACTTGAGCCAGTGGCTGTGTTTGGGGGTCTCTTGTCCCTCAGGGGCCCTGAACCTTTCCCAGGCCCCTCCTTGGCTGGCTCATGTCTGTCAAACAAGGGCTGCTGAGCTCCCGAGCCCCTTTACCCATGTTCTGCCCTCACTCAGGCCTGCGGAGCATCCGTCTGTCCCACAGGACAAAGGCAGAGAGAGTCCAGGTGCAGGGACACCACCGCCTCCCTTGTTCAGCTCCCTGCAGCGGCCTAGCACTACCGGAGACTTCCCAGCCCCTTCCAGGCTGTCAGCCTTTAAGGGCTGATTTGGGCACCACCTCACTTTTGCCTGTTTTCTGGGGTGCGACTGATCCACAGAGCAGGGAAGCACTTGCCCCGCGGGTACCCCATGTTCCCAGCCGAGGGTCCCCTTTAATAAAGGCAGAATGTTTCCTTTGGTGCAGGGTTGGGCAGGGTCGCCCCCATGGAGCGGACAGCAGCTCTCGTCCCAACCCCTGGCAGGTGCTGCTGAGGGTTCCCTGCCTCCTGGAAAGTGGCCTTAGCATCTGCGACAGACTGAGGATGAAGCCGTTGTGGTGCCATCAGCATTAGGGACTCAAGCGGAAGCTGAAAGTAGAGAGCGGAATATCCAGGATCAAATCACCCTAGCCCTTCTCCAGTGGTTTTTTTCTTACGCTCTAACACAGCCCTGTTCCCCTCTGGGGAGCACAAGGAGGGAACAGTACCAGTGAGTGTTTGGGGTCACCATCTGTCAGATGAATCCATCTTCGTCTGTCCCGGGTTCGAGGTGGGAGAGGAGGGCCTGAGTCCGGTGCTCTGACCTCGCTATTTTGGGCCAAAGCCATTGGCAGTGGCCAGTGTTACTGGGACTGTCTGATTCTGAGTATCACTCTGTGATAGAGCTGACCAGGGTTTTTGTGTATTTACAGTTAATGATTGTTGTTCTGACTGGTTCGGGAAGGTTGGAGAGCCAGTCTTCTGAGGGGAGAATTCTACCTGCTAGTAAGGTATAGATTGGGCGAAGATCCTTGTTCTGAAGATTTCCCTTGGGTGTTTTATGGAGTGACTGGCTTCTGTCCCTCAGGTCTGTGTGATTAAATGATGATAGATGGAGTCTCCCTTGAGAGTTCGTGTTCCAGTAGGAACAGTGTCCTGCAGACTCAGCTGCACTAACCAGATGTGGATGTCTATCACTGGAAAGGACTTTAAAAAAATGTACATTTATCTTCCTGTGGCGCTGTCAGATGGGAAGCAAAAGGAGAGAAGAATATGTTCTCCTTGCTCAGGCATTTCTTTGCTTGTGACTGAAGTATGAGGACCCTAAGGCCAGGTCTTGGGGTGACGTTGGTACTTTCATGGTGTCTTTGGGTACAGGAGAGTTTGGCTCCTGTCGTAGCTGTGGGAGGAGCCATCTTTGGTTCTCTCTGGGAAATCAAAGTTGCCCCTGGCCTGGATGCTCAGAGCCCAGGTGCTGTGGCCTGGAAAAGGTGGAGGATTCCGTCCCTGCATCACAGAGTTGGGGGCTCTGCCCCGCTGGGAAGAGAGAGCCTCTCTGGCTCCAAGCAGCCTGGTTTCGATGTGTTTCTCTGCTATTGCAGAATTAAATTTATATTTTCAGGTAGATAAATCCTCCCCACTGTGTGGTCCTTGTGTGTTTGTTGGGTTTGAAAAGGAAATAAACTGCTTAATGAAAACTTGCCTGCCCTTAGCGATTAATTAACCCATGTCACTACCACGTGTTGCCCAGCTCACACTGTAGTTACAGCCTTACCTATCATGAAAATTAATTCAGTATTTCTGAAGGGTTCTGAAATATTGCTGGATGAAAGGGCCTGTGGGGATCTGGGGATTTTAGGATGACTTTCTGGGCTGTGTGGCTGGGAGAGGGCTGACAGCTGCTGATGAAGCCAGTCTTCCCTGTAGGGGGCTCCTCCCTGGGGAGTGTCCTGCTTGCTCTGAAGGGACACCATGCAGCATGTGGCAGGTGTCAAGTAGACCCATGAGGTGGCCAGCCCACGTCCACCTCTGTGGTCCCTTTGCACCAAACCATGGGGACACCCATTTGCACGAGTGCACACTTGCCCGTGTGTTTGCTTTGCATAAAGATGCTTGGTAAGGAAGCGTGCTGGATAGAGTTGTTGTGTTCACACCCATTGCTGGTGTCGCTCAGACTTTGGTAGTGGGGTTAGAGGAGCCATTGTGAAGCCAGAACTCCTAACCCTAAGTCTTCTTTTCTCCCCTTTGTTCACAGTGGGGCCTTTTCTGAGGTGGTTTTAGCCGAGGAGAAGGCAACTGGAAAGCTCTTTGCAGTGAAGTGCATCCCCAAGAAGGCACTGAAGGGCAAAGAAAGCAGCATAGAGAACGAGATCGCCGTTCTGAGAAAGTAAGTGCCGAGGGCCCGGGCCTCCTTCCTGCCTGCCTCCAGGTCCTGCAGAAGAAGGGCCAGGTGCCTGCTACCCAGGGGCTAGCTGCACGGAGGTCAGAGGGGGCCCCAGCTGCTGGCCTGAAGATGTGGAATGCTCTTCTGTATTGTGGTGTCTGAGCACTTTGCAGAGACCTGGTTTCTCCTGCAGCATTCATGCAGTCGTGGCAAGAGCTCTTATTTCCAGAGACCACAGCTGTCAGGCAGGCTTGGTTTTGAGCTTAGGCCCTGCCATTCAGTACAGCTGATGGCTGCGGGCCGGTTCCCGAGCCTGAATCTCCCCTGGAGTGGAGCTCATGTCAGCCCCTCGCAGTGGGTGCTAAGGGCTAAGTCCGGTGGGGCTCACCAGGTGTTCATGATGTGCCTAGTACAGCACTGCTACCCAGCATGGGAAGCTGCTCCCCCCCACAAGTGATATTATTAACAGTAATTACCATTATTGTTATTGCTGTCCGAAGCCTCGTTATATGGTGCTTGTGTGTGACTCAGCCTGGGACGCCCATACTTCCAGGGTTGTTTCTACATTTTGTGATTTTTTTCCCTACTCTGCACCACAGGCATGGCACTGGGCTCCCCAAAGTTTCTGTGGAGTTTGCTGTTGAGGTGCTTCACCTCTTCATTAAGAATTGTATTTTTATTCCTCAGATACAGTAGAACTCATCTTCTCTGGTATAATGACAAACATAGACCACCCTCACGTGGCTGGATGCACCCCAAGGTGATCTTGTAGTGTTGTCGGGCCCTCTTCCCTACATCGTCAGTACTAAGCCATTGCACCATATCTCACAAAATTTGGGGGAATGAATCCTTATATAGTACCTGCTTTTGCATGTTTGGCATGAATCTGAACAGAGTGTGCTTTGGAAAATTTTGAGTTGTTATTAATAAAAGGTGTTCAAAATGTCCTTGAAATTTTGGGGGTTTGGAATCAGCACACAGCAAGAATCCCATTACAGATAAGCAAAGCTGAATGGGAACAAGCCTTCTAGGGCCTCACAGTAAATGTCACAGGTCCCACATCCTTCTGGATATGCCATCTCTCACCTCGCTGGGGCCAACAGTGTCCCATGCAAGGCTGCTTTGCAACCCGTCCAAACCCAGCACCCCTGAGGTGGTCAGGATGGTCTGTCCTGTTCTGACCTTTGTGTGCCTCAGAGAAGAACCCACAGCATTTGCTGTGTGTGTTCCGGAACAAATGGGACTCGGTAGCTTTTAGCTTATTTGTTTGTTTGGTTTCTAGGTTCTCTGGATTGTCTATAAGGGACCCAGAGAGTTTCAGATTGCCTTGAAGATTGCAGGAAATGATTCTGTGGATGAGAGTCTGGGAAAACAAATTAAGAATATTAGCATTAAGCGGGAAAACACTATGTTAATGAAACATTTATTTAAATTGCCCATTTTCCAAGATGAAATCAGTGCCTGGAGAAGAGGTGACTCGCTGGCTACATGACGTGGCAGACACTTTGCAGATACTTGACCTCGTAGATGGAATTCTGAGTGGCCTAGAGCCTTCCAGATGTTGACTTCGGGAATAGCTGTTGGCTGCTGCACTCAGGGTGATGCCTTTGTTTGTATGTGACTCCCTGACCGGCTTAGAAGTAAAACGTTGAGGAGGTCAGATTCTGTGCTCAGCCTTGTTCTGTCCACATGTCAGGGACATGTGGGCTCAGAAGCTGGTCTTGGTTTATGGAACGGATGTTCTGCTTTAATTAGTGTCTCCTCCTTGGGCTTCCTTCACATAATCACATCCTTGGAAAACAGGGAGGGGCAGGGACCTGGAGCAATGCATGTTGCTGATTTCTCACTATCAGTTATTGGGGTATGTTGAAACAGACTTTTCTGCAGGAGCAGAGAGCAAGGAAGTGGTTTCTCAGGGGATAGGAAGTGATTTATCTTCTTTTTTTAATGGAAATCATGCTTTTTATTTTTTTAGAATTTTATTTATTTATTTTTTTGGTACTGGGGATTGAACTCGGGTTCTTGTGCTTGCAAAGCAGGCGCTGGAACCACTGAACTAAATCCCCGGCCCTGATTTATCGTCTTTACTGATTTATTTTTCAGTCCTCTGCAAATAATTTACAGAGAGGCAGTTCCATATTATAAGCAGCTGAAAGAAAAGTGTGTGAGCTGTAAAGAAAATAGTTTGGAGCCCCTCTTAGAATTGAGAAGTTTATCCGTTTAACAAATATTTATCACATCCTCAGTGTGTGTCAGGCAGCGCTGTGAGATGCTGAGTTTGTTAAGACGAAATCCTTTGCCTTCTGTTATCTGACAGTTTTGTTATGAATTAACGCAGTAAAGTTATAGATGATATGATATAAGCATGACCAGGGCCCAAGGACTGAGGTGCCTGGTTCTTTCTTCAGGGTTGGGTCCTCCAGAGGGCAGGTTTCATGGAGGAGGAATGTCCAGAGATAATAGTATGTTTTTCCGGGGCAGAAGGGCAAAGGGGGATTTCTAACTAAAAAGAGCAGCCCCAGTAGGGATTAGGAGATGAGGGACAGGGGAGTGCTCAGGGACTCTAAGTGGCTCATCTCATGAGGAAAATGGGTTCTCGGTGAAGCCCAGGAGACCTAGGGTTCGAGAGAGGTAAGATTGTAGAGGGTCTTACATACTCTGGAATTTGAACTTCACCCAGTGGACACTGAGGAGCCATAAAAGGCTTTTAATGAAAGGAAAATTTTGATGGAGGTTTTTCATAGAGATCATTGTGGCAGAAGTTAGAAGGCTACATTGGAGGAGGCAGAATTCACGTGGAGGGAGAATAGGAAGTCACTGGAAGAATCAAGCAGAGAAATAAAGAAGCAGCAAATTAAAGCGAGGGCTCCAGGGTTGGGATGAAGAGACTGACAGTGAGGAGTGAATGCAGTGGTGTCTGTAGGATTTAGACATTTGGAGGGAACGTGGAGATGTGGTAGACACAGGATTCGGGATAACTGTAGGGTTTTTGATGAGGATGACTGGGTGGAAACATCAGAAATAAAAGAACAGGAGGGCAGGGGACGACTTCTGACTGGGACACAGTGAGTGTGGGTGTCTTTGGATGTCCACATGAAGATCTGGGCTTGCTGGATGTCGAAATTTTCTGAAGCAACACATTAAATCAAATCTTCAGGCACTTCAGTTGTGGTAGATGGGGTCCTGGGTAGACCTGCTTTATTCTGACTTCTGTTATACCCTCTGGTCATTTATATATTTCTGCACTGATTTTCATCCAAGGACACCCATTTGAGGCTGCTTGCCTTCCTACATACTGAGTTTATTGTAGGGTAAAGATTTATTTATTTCATTGGATAAAAGTAATGTAGCTAGTATATCCTTGTGGTTGTCTTTGTACTTGCCCTGAAAATAGTTCCAAAATGAATTTTCTACTTGATAAGTAGATATTAAATCAAGCTCAGAGGGAAGAGAAAGCAAACCCGGTAAGCTCTGTGGTAGGCTGTTGCTATGCAGCAGGGAGAGCCGCTGCCCAACTTGGTGTTCAGTGGGCTGGAGCTACATGATTCATCACGAGCTTTTCCAGAGGGAATGCTAGCTGCAGTCCCTCGAATGGAGTACTTTGCACAGTGTGGAATATAACATCGCCAGTCACACACCTTGGGTGGATGACAGTTTATGGCTTCTGTGATTTTATTTACTTAGAGGGCAAGCACTGCTCAAATCTAATTTCAGTGCAGCAGATAAAATGCTTTTCCAGGGGTAGAAAAGCAAATGTATAAACAGTTTGCGTTTACATGAGAGACAGAGAGAAGGAGATACATAAAGCTGGAAAAGAAGGGGTGGGAATAATGAGAGAAGTGTTAGAGCAGCCCTTTTAATAGTTAGGGAAACTGAGGCTCGCGTGGGTTACGGTCTGGATGAAAAATGGCACCAGCATCGAACATGCCTTTCTGACGATGACTCTGTAGACTGCAGAGACTGTCTGGCCTTGGGCAGGAACTGCTTTGAAATTGTGGCTTTTTGTCAACTGTCTGGTCCAACAGGGAGTCTCAGCTGATGGTCCCTGTCTCTTTCTCTAAAGCACTGGTTCTCCATCTTGGCTGCATTGTATGATCCACCGGAGGAAGCTTTTTAGAACATACCAGTGCCCGTGCTGACCCTTAGGCCAATTGAGTCAGAGTTGGAAGTTACCTTGGGTATTTGGACATTTGAAAAATCACCTCCCCAACCCCACCCAGTTATTCTAATGTGCAACCAACTCAGCGTGGAGAACAGTCGCTCTCAGGCTCTATCCTTGGTCTCACCTTCCAGGGCCTGAACCTGCTCTTTGTTGGTCCCCGAGTACAGCCAGGAGAGTACAGATGCACATGTTTCTATGTCCTGGAGACCACACTTCCTTTAGGTGTGGTGCTCCATTGAAAGGAAGACTGAAAGTGTTCTCTCAGAGTTTCACATGAGAACAGTGGACTGAGTTCAATGAACAATGAACTCAGTGAGGAGCAGGTACCGGACACTGTCTTGTTCAAAGATTCTTTGAGAATCACTCAAGGAGCAGTGGCAGTAATGATGGCTCCCGACCCGGAAGGGCTGGCATGGAGGTTGGTCAGGTTACCACGGTGTGGTGCTGAGCACATTGTCAGAGGGGGTCATGGCTGTTAAAAGTGGCAATGCCAAAGCCCAGGATGCTGGGCTGGAGCTCCCAAGGCTGCTGTGGGCCAGGGTCAGCGTGGCTGGCAGGAAGCGGGGAGAGCACGTTGGCACCTGGGATATGGGTGGGCAGTACTCCAGAGGCCTGGGTAGAGGCTCAATGCTCTGGTTCCCTCGGGCCAGACAGCACAGACTGACAGGAGGGGAGAACCCCAAGAAGAGGGCTCCTGCTCTGGGATTAAGTAGCAGCCTTTAGAGAGGTGAACTCACTGACACCTGGCTTGTTCCTGCAGCTGCCTTCCAGGAGGAGACACGTCTTGTTCAGTTGTTTACATCACTGCCAAGTGCCAGTCTGTTGTGCGTGTTGGAGAGGCACACACATCAATAGAAAGGTGTTGACTGGGGCAAACAAAGCCACTTTTCCAGTGACTGAAAATGGCCGAGCTCTGGTAAAGCTGATACTTGGGCTTTGCAGGCACCAGTACGGCTTTTGAGGATCTGTCTGATATGCTTAGAGAGGGATGTTCTGAAACCTGTGGAGGAGCAGCACTGGGCTGGAGAATGAAGGCTAACAGCTAAACTCCATTTGATCACAGACAGGCAGACAGGCGCATCGCTCATGATCCTAGAACCCGTGGCTACTCTGGGAAACCCTTATGTAAAGGTTTTCACACCGCCTGTCCTGACCTGTCAGTCACAGCTCCAGAGAGCCTCTGGTCACAAGGAAGAGTCCGCTCTCCCTGTGGTCCTGCCCAGACGCGAACTCAGTGTCGTGCCCTGTCAGGTTCTTTCCCTCTTTGCTGTTCTCTGCCTGGCCTTTCTATTTCCGAGTCCCGCTAACCTTCTCTGGGTGTGGCTCCTCCTGCCAAGCCAAGGTGACCATAACCCCAGGCTTGTTTCAGTGTGGTGGTCCTGGTTTATCTCGTCCGGAGTGCGTGTGTCCATGAGAAGAAATAGAGTTGATTTGATGCCACCCAAGTGGCACCACCAGGAGAGGACAGAGCAGCATTTCCAGGCGGCCTTTGCGTGGTGCTTTGCCTGTAGCAGATAACGGCAGAATACTTATTTGTTTGATCTGAGATCCAGAATGAGTACATTTCTAGTCTGTTAATTTCCTGGACATTGCTTACAGAACCCCTTGGATTGAAGGAACATGGGATTAGCTGGGTCCCTTCCTGCAAGACAAGGATGTTCACAGGAGCCCGAGCAGGCGTATTGTATTGGTTAATCTCTCCAGCGCCTCCCCAGCCTGTGGATCCCGGTTCCCCAAGACCACCTTGAGGGCAGCTCTTGTGGAGCAGTCAGTCCCCCTTTTTCCAGGCCTTTCATCCCCAGCGCTATGCGAATGTGTGCTTAAATGCCTGTCTGGTCCCGACTCTGCCCTCTGAATCCCGGATCCTTTGTGTGTATCCCTTGCGTTCCCTCCTTTGTGATCTCTAGCTTTCACCTCCCGAGCTCACTCCCAGTCCCTTGTTTCATAGCCTCCCCCTCTTCCAGCTTCAGGGTGACACACATGTCCTTCAGGGCGGCCCGCTTGGTGGCCCTTGTCCGAGTGGACCCTTCCCTCTGAGATTTCCCAGTGCCCAGGTCTGCCTGACTCGGCCTGGGAGGTGGGCTTCTGAAACGGCCCTGAACTAAAGGCGTGATGGTGAAATGGAAGCACAGGGTCCGGAGCCCCGGGAGATTAAGGAGGTGAGGGACAGTGGGGTGTGGGTGCTGATTGGGCAAAGAGGATTTAGGGGGAGGGACAAAGCTGCACTGACCCAGTTCTCTCTGGCTCTGGTGACTGCATTAGTCGAGGGTTTCCAGAGAAACAGAATCAATAGGATGTATGTAGTTAGACGCAGAAAGTTTTATTGAGGGATTGGCCCGTGCAATTATGAGGCCAATTGCGGGAACTCCCTCAGTCTGCTGCCCGAAAGCTTTAGACCCAGGAAAGCCGGGAGGTATAATTCAGTCCACGCCCTAGGATCTGGGAGCCAGGGCCCTGCCATGTCTGTCCTGGTCCGAGTCTGGAGGGCTGAGAGCCAGGATTGCCCGAGCCCATCAGCTGCCTTTGCTTTCCATTCTGACCTTCACTGGACGGGTGACGCCGCCCACGCCGGTGTGGAAGGTCCTCTGAGACATCCTCACAGACCCAACCACACACTGCTGCACAGCTGTGGAGCCATCCATCCCTTGGTCCAGAAAACGAACCTCCCTGTGACCAAGTGTCTGAGAAGAGGAGGCAGCTTAGAGGCAGAAATGACTGCCCTATGGCAACAGGGCGTGCTTGCTTGAGTCACTTAAATCAGTCTGGCTTTTCCTGCCACCTTTCATGCTATATATATTACTCTGTAGGTGTCTAGAGTAGCTGGAGAAACTGTGCTGCAACACACTTTCAAAACACTGTCAGCTATTTGCATGCTCCTTTCCTTGTGCTGGCCCCTCCTCCAGTGCAGGTATTTGTGTAGGGATGAGGTGTTGGCCGAATTCCTCCTATATCTTGGCAAATATTTTCTTCCTTCTTCTGTAAACTTAGCTAATGGTTTATACTAATGTCACTTAAATGATTCCAAGAAACGTGTGTGTGTGTGTGTGTGTGTGTGTGTGTGTGTCTCTTGTAGCCTACTGTTCCTAAAAATGTCAGAATAGCTTACACTGGAGAATCACACTATAGAAAAGATCTAGTGCAAGAAGACCTGAGAGAGACAGGGATGGCAAATACAGAAAACAAAATATACACCGAAGATTCACCACTGCTTTCTGTTTAATTTACGGTCGTGTCTATTGCATTCCATTCTCTTTGTGGTTTTGGCATTATTTATAGGGGTAGATAAATTATATTAGTAAAACTTAACATATAACTCACTATTTTAAGTTTTATATATAGTTGATGAGAGCATTTCATTTACATACCTGAAGTCCTGGGGATTACTTGGGTGGTTTAAACTGTTGTTTACCGTTTTAAAGTTACATCGCAAATGTTTTTGCTCAAAGCTTAAAGTCGAGGTCAGAGGTTTTAGTGACTGGACAAAGCCAGGTTTTGGGAAATATACAATTGAAGGATTTTTTTTTCTAAAATAAAGGTAGCATGCAGTTTGATAGATCGGATTGAATATCCATTCTTTTTAACCATTTGCATTTTCTTTCATAAATATTTTAAAAATAGTCTTAACTATATGATACAATTGGTATCATTTTGGAATCCAAACCCATACAAGAATATTTTAAAAATACATTGCTGATATATATGGTGTTCTTGGTTGTTGTTGATGGTCACAGAATTGAGTAGCTGCCCACACATATGTACATATGTATATTTCCATGCAGGTAAATATATTTACGTATATAAATATATACACATTTTAAATACATTTCAGTTTTTATGTTTCTGTTGAAGAGCAAAACATTCTTTTGCTTCATTTAGTAAATGCACTCTCAAGTTTGTTAAGAATCTACTCTTCCTAAGGTTCCTGATAGAGAAAACGAGGCATGTGAAAAGCCTTTTTTGAATTTTAAAATGTTCACGTGTTAGGTATTTAGGCAGATACTAGACATTCCCATTCTCACTATACTGTTGCAAGAGGTCAGAATACTTCTGTGCAGGAGGGAGGAGTAGAGACTTATGTTGTCCATTTCATGGAAGGAGAAGCTGCGGTGGAATCAGACTATGTCACGTGATGAGCTGGGAAGAGAGCAGACAGCTCTCCCTGTGGGGCTCATCTCCCTCTGCAGGCGCGACTGCCTTCCTGCCTGGTGGGAAATCTCCACTGCCATGTTGGGAACTCCAGCAGCCAAAGCTTTATGACTCCAATAAATAGTAAGAAATAAAGGCCAGCTAATTAAATTAATAGGCTGGTGACTGTCAAGTCAGAGTAGAATCTTTTGTTCCAACCTAGTGTAGTGAAATCCAGAGCAGTTCATGTGTGGCCTTGGAGATTTTAAGTCTGGATTCTCTTTTGTTGGTCACGATTGAGAAACAAGCTGGGACTTCTATAAGCACCATTTTATTTTAATTCTATACTAAACCAATGAGCTATTTTTCACATTTTACAAACGGAGAGCTTGGACTTACTAAACATAAGTAGCAGCACGTAGAGTGGAAAGTACAGCCCAAGTTTTTTGTGTCTTTCCGCTTGATTAGATCCATCTGGCATCCCCATGTTTTCCCTTAAGAAAGGGTCACTTATCCTTGATATAGATCGTGGCCCCTACACGTAGGAGGTGGTCACTAGTGGTGAAAGGATAAATCTCTTACTATGGCTTGTCAGCTGACAAAGAGACAGAATGTAACACTGGTGTGGACCCAGGAGTCAGCCTACCTATCTTTGCAGCTCCTGGTCTGCAGATGTGTCCAGAAGCTGCCTAGGCTTGGGCAAGTGATTCAACCTTGGACCCCATTGTCGGGAAATGGGGATGACGTCGGTGCTCGTCCCCCACGGTTCTCCAGATGTCTCCTATGTGTGTTTTTCTTACACTTGGAGGACATCTTGCTGGAGAATGAGGATGGGGAGCAGAAGCCTTCCCTGAAGTCGTGCCACACAGATGCCATCTCCCTGCAGGGCTCCCTGTAGGAGCCGAGGGCTGCTCTGCTGACGCACGAAGCGCTGCCAGCTGTGGTGAGGTGGTGGCCGGTTGCTCTCCAGTAGAGAGGCCACTGCGGTGAGGTTTACATTGTAGTTGCAGAGTTGTCAAGAGCACATCAGCTGGACTATATTTTTTGCTGAAAGATCTTCTATGAAAAACCTCCTTGTGTCCTTTGTCATAGAACATTAGAACTGGAAAGAGAGCTTAGAAATCATGCACCGGTTATCCTGACTCTTAGATGAGAAAACCGGTCCAGAGAGGTGAAGTGGCTGGCCCCGGGTCACAGAGCTCTCAGCCAGACAGACAGTGAGCGTCAGGCCTGCTGATTCAGAGCACTTTCCACAAAACAACCCTGCCTTCTGTTGTAGACCATCCGGCAGGAGAAGGCAAGATTATAACTCTTCTTCCTTTTTAAAAGCCCATGGTGTGTTTGGCAAGGACTAAGGAGTCTCCCCAGGGACTTCACGAGATTCCAGGTTGGGCCATAGCCTGGCTTCAGATCCCTCCCCCGGCCCTCAGGGGTTTCAGGTAGATGCAGTTCTTCCCTCTCCATCCCGTGGGGTTGCATTGCTGTTGCAGGCTGCCTGGGGTGCTCTGGGGTTGTTCCCCGAGAACCTCTGCTTCTGTGGGACTCACTGGAAAGGAGCCCAGAGAACAGCCTCAGAGCCACTTTGGGTGCCTGTGAGGATCATGGGCGCCCGGGCAAGTGTCATCTCAGTGGAGTGAAGTCCTGGAGTGCCTCTCAGAACACAGTGGGAAGACTCCAGGGACAGATGTGGAACAACCTAGAAAACCTAGGCGTGCTGCTCCGGGATGAGGTCATAATCCAAGAGGACGGGGGGTGTGCTCTTTATTTCTGCTGCATTTCATCCTTGGGCCTCTCTGGGCCTTTCCAGAGCGTTCTGGAAGTAGGGGTGGGCTGGCTTCTCATGGGCATCATGGACAGCAGAGTTCTGGGGGCCGCGGCAGTGAGGCAGGGATGATGGGGGCAGCCGGGAGTGGCAAGTGGGCGAGCCAGCAAGCGAACCCTGGTTCTGGGGATCGGCCAACTGCTCAGGAAGCCCCGGGGTTTTCCTCACAGCCACCTAAATTTTCCTAGGTGTAAAAGTAAACTTGGAGAAAGAAGGTTCTACTGGGACGTTTGTCATTCTTCTAATGAGCCTCCTTGCAGGGTTTTAGAGCAAGCAGAAGAGTGGTGCAGCCCTTCTGGTGAAAGGAACGTGTCCCTGGATCTAGCTGTGTTAGTTTGCATTGCATCTCCACAAGCCCGAGCCTGATTCCCTGGATGTGGATGCCTGGGTGGGTTGTTGTTTGTTTAATCCAGGTGGGACCGAAGCCACGGGATAGAGCCAGCGGGGGAGGGACAGTGGGTGACAGAAGACACGTTTGTCATACTACCTCAAGTCTGGGGTTCAATTAGAATTGGGATAAACTTGGAGGGCAAAGCCCTTTGTGACTTCCTCCTCCTGCTTAACTGTATACGGGCTTCATTTTAAAAGTCAATTAATTCGTTAATTTAAGGCAGGGACTCAAACCCAGGGCTGTGTGTATGCCAAGCCACTCCCAGATTGGCCTCATTGTCTGTTGGATTCAGATCATGGTACTTTGGAGGTGGGGGGCTACATTACTTGAGTTTTTCTTTAAAAAGTCAGTAGTATGGTTGAAACCATGGCTCCTTCTGAGGTCCGTGGTGAGACCAGAGGGAAATTTGTTAATTTATTCTAGTGCATGTTGGTACTGCAGAATAGTGATGTGTGATTTGGGGAATTGGTAAGTGCGTATGACATACCGTATCTTGGTCATTTTCCATCCCTTTACCTGCCTCCCTTTTCCTGCCTCCTTCCCATCCCCAAGAGTCTACCTTCTAGTTTCCTTAAACCCTTCTAGTAGTTTGGGAGAACTGGTTGGTAAGCTAGTTTGACCCACCAGCAGTATCCTTAAGTAAGTTGCTCACTGTACTAATTAATTTCCTGTGGGAACAGCGGCTTTCAACTTTCTAAAATAATCATTTAAATGATTTCATGATACAGAGTTGGATGCTTTTTGTTGTTGTTGTTTTCGGGGTGCTGGGGATTGAACCCAGGACCTTCACACTGCTACATTCCCAGCCCCTTTTTACTTCTTATTTTGAGTCAGGGTCTTGCTAAATCACTAAGTTGCCCAGGCTGGGCTTGAAGTTATAATCCTCCTGCCTCTGCTTCCCAGAATGCTGCATCTCCATAATTGTTTGGCTATTTTAACTTTTACAAAAGATAATATGCTTCTTTAAAAAGTAATTTAGAGTTGTTTTCTCTTTATAAAGACCGCAGCGTCAACTAGTAGAGTGCAGATTTCTCAATGGAAACCATGTTCTGAAGAAAGTCCTTACTCAAGAAATATGCCCGAGTATTCTCACAACGTTGTTGCTGAGTCACAGGAGCAGATGGCCTGACCGGTGGTGAGACGTTTTCAGAGCGTGTACTTCAGACTCCCACGTGCTCTGTTCTTAAGAGTTCAGCTCGTGTGTACATTTAATATCCTTTTCAGCAGCAGGCTACATTTTCTTGTGTAAACCATAAATATTTTTTAATAAAATAATACCAACATGTCATTGAGACTTTTTCAGAGTGTCTTTTGAAATGTGATCATGTGCATGGATTATGGCAAAATCTTTTTATTTTTAGCTCTGTTTGCTCAGTTCAAATCCAGTTGAAATTCAACTTTTCTGCTCTTGAAGATTGCATAGTGATCTTATGATAGAATAAAATACTTATGAAAGTATTATAAAACCTGCTTAGGAAAAGGAGTTCATTTATCTAGTAAATGCCCGTAATTACCTTTTCATGTAAGTCGATATGACAGCTGCCTTGGGGAGCGATAGGTTCAAGAAGCTGTACGTACTTAGAGCAACTCAGTTCCCCCTAAAACTATTTTATAGCTCAGACTTTTAAGTAATTTGGATCTATCTTCTTCTAATTCCATTGAAGTCGAGTGCCCTTAAATCGAGTTAGGAAGGCGCTGTGAGCTGGCTGCTGCACCCCCCGAATTCCTGTGTTGAGAGCTGATCCCCACGGTGATGCAGTTGGATGTGGGGCTTTTGGAGCCGATTAGGTCCTGAGTAGCCAACTCCTGCATGGGATTCGGGACGTTATAAAAGAGACTCCCGAGAGCGATGTAGCTCTGGGAGGGGTGAGGACCAGCTGGAAGGCACCAGCTGGGACTCGGAAAGAGGCCCTCACCAGACACCGACTCCATCAGCACCTTGGCCTTGGACTTCCAGCATCCAGGACTGTGAGAAATACATGTCTGTTGCTTCCACACCACCCAGTTTATGTACGTCGTGATAGCCGCCTGAACACCCTAAAGCAGAAAGCCACATCACACTTCTGAGGTTGTCAATAGTTTCTTAGACCCCTTCACCCCAGCCCTCCATTCAGATTCCCGAAGACAGTGGTGGGTGGTGTTAGGAACTCCTCCCGCCCACCCTGGCTGTTTCGACGCCATTTCCTCCACCTGAAATGCTGCTGCTCCCCATGGTCTGGCCTCAGTGTTGGGGTCCCCATGTGGGCTCAGCCCAACGTCCCCTGGTGACAAAATGCCAGCCACTGCATCAAAATCTGCAGTGTAACCCAATGCCCAGGGGACCTGGTATTTCCCTCCCTTGTGACACTTCCCAGCACAAGACTAGAGTCATGGCCTATTTTCTGTCCTTCTTCCCCACCAGATGTAAAGCTCCTCGAGGCAGGAAGACTCAGTGGCATGACATGAGAGATGGGCAGTCAGGAGCAAGGGAAGAGGGTGGGAGAATGCTGGGACCCAACAGCAATAGAGAGGCAAACAGAAAGGGAGCCCACAGTGCTGTTCATTTGGGCCTTTCCTCCCTGCATGATATGTAAAGACAATTAATTAATATGAGCCTTAGGCCTGAGAGAGGCTGGGCACCAGTCAGGCTCAGGCCTGCAGCCGCACACTGTAGGAGAAAATAGACGTGGTGAGTGATGCCAGTGGGCGTCACCCGGGCTGGGGTGAGGCAGACACCCCAGGCTTGTGGAGGGAGGGTGTTGTTTTTATCATTGAAGAGTGCTTGTTTACCCAGACACAGATGAGAGACTGAACGTTATGGTGCTACGTGAGGCCAGCACCAGAGAGAGAGAGTGTAGTCACTAGGGCAGAAAGCCGTGCTTCGGTCATAATTATAGCTTAGATTTTTAGGATGAATTAGAGGAAGCAGACATTTTATATTATTGGCAGCACAGAGTGGGGGAATTTATCTTCTGAAATTTTGACTTCTGAAACAATGGTTTTCACCCTATAGATGGTTACGATTTTAGAATGTTCCTAGTTTTCTCCTCCCTCTTACCTTCTTTTACTCCTAAACTTCTCTAAGTTGTGTTTCTTCATGCATAATTATCCTTTCTCACTTACCCACCTATTCTTCAGACCCTTGACAGTGTGGAACTCTTCTCAAAGGTTGCCAATTAATATTAAGTTGCCAACCGTCGTCACAGCCTTTTCATAGTATAAAGTCTTTGTGTCTTTTGTAAAATATTAGGCCCTGTTGACCAACTCTTCAGCAACACACTGCTTCAAACCCTCAGATTCCTCATTATGAGATCAGGTCCATTTGCCTTTCTGTTTTTTCTGAGGTGTCTCTCTTCTTTCCTTTTGCTGATTTCCTCTCTGTCCTTCTGTTCCCCAGCTGGGGACATTTTTCAAAATTCAGTGTTGTCGGCTTTGCTTCCCATATGTCCATCTGTGGAGATGTCCTCGTTTTATCTTTTGAATCTGGAGGACTTCCAAGGCTGTACCTCTAGCCCCAATGTCTCTAAAGCGGTGCTCACCAAAGTGGGTAGACAAATTGGCCCACAGGGATGCATGAAGAAAACGTTAGAACTTGCACTTGCAGTTTTGTCACTAAAAGGAAGAAAGGAGTTAAAAATCACAAATATCATTTCGGTTGATAGGTGGGATGTCGGGCAGACAGTCACAGGCATGTGAGTTACTCTGAGGGAAGGGTGGACCCTCGGAAGTATCCTTGCTCACCTGCCTTCTGCCTGACAAGACATAGGTAGTTTACCTGTGGTCAGTGAAGTGAATTTTGGGTTACATTACCTAGTTTAACCTGAAGCACCCTTCACAAAATAAACAGAGTGTAAGAAGAATTCCCAAAAGGACACTGGTTTGAAGGTTATGCTAAAAATACAAGCAAAAATAATCAACAAGAAATAAGAGAGTTGATCTTTCCACTCCTAGTAATTTTTTGTCAGCCATGTTATTAATGAGGATAAAACTATGAATGACATTGTCTTGGTTACTTTTCTCTTTGCTGGGACAAAATACCTGACACCCATAAGTTAAAGGAGGAAAGATTTATCTTGGCTCAAAGTTTATACAGGTTTCAATCCATAGTTGTCTGGCTCCAAGGTAGGGTGGCATGGCAGAGGAGCATCACAGAGGAAAAATAATCCATGGTGTGGCAGGCAAGAGACAGTGAAGCAGCAAGCAGCAGCAGCCTGCTTTCTTTCTGTCCCTTTATATTTCATCCATGCCTCAGCATCACTCACACCCAGGGTGGGGCTTCCATTATCTAAACCCTTAATCACACTATCACACACCCCAATCCACATTCACATACTCTAGATCCAGCCAGCTCTGAAAAGTCTCACCTATTAATGCATGATGCTTTGGGGGGACATCTAGATACAAGCCATAACATTCCTCCCCTGACCCCAAAAGAATCATGTACATCCTTTATGCAAAAGGCATTTAGTCCAGCTCTAATAGTTTTCAGAGTCCTAATAGTTTCAGTATTGCTCAAAAGTCTTAAGTCCAAAGGCTCCTCTGAGATTGAAAGCAAACTTAGCTGCCAGCCCCTGTGAAAATGAAAGGAAAGTTCAACACTTCCAACATTTCCAAACACAGAATAAGCATTTCCATTCCAAAAAGGAGGATAGAGCTGGGGATTTAGCTCAGTGGTTACGCCGCCTACCTTGCAAGCAGAAGGACCAGAGTTCCATCCCCGGTACCAAAAACAAAAACAACAACAAAAAGGAGGATAGAAAAGAATTTGACCAAAGCAAACCTAAAATCTAGCATGGCAAACATTAAATCCCGTAGTTCCATGTCAAGCATCTGGAGTAATCTGTGGCAAGATGTGAACTCCAAAGGGCCTGGGTTGCTCAGCCCCTATGGCCCCATAGGCAGTTGCAGCTCTCATGGCTTCTCTTTTGGGCTGGCTTTGCTTCCTCCTTGCAGCTTTACTCAGATGATCCACACTCCTGGCTTCTCCAACTTTCTGGGGTCTCCATGGTACCTTCAGCTACACACTTACAGCTTTACACACTGCCCTCTCAGGAGCACACTGCCTGGCTTCTTAGACCTTCTGAAGTCTGGGTGGAAGCTTCCTGACCCCACAACTCTTGCATTCTTCATGCACCTAAAACCAGTACCACATGGATGATGGATGCCAAGGCCTGCCACCAGCTAAAATAGGAGCTAGACTTCCTTCTCTCTTTACTGTAGGGTTCAAGTGTCTGGATTGCTGAGTGCTGTGAACCCAGTCCTGAGGAACAAATTCTCTAGGGCTTGCTTCTCAAAGCAAAGTCTTTCACCTTTGCAATCTTGAGGCTGAAGAGAGCGGCATCCTGCTGGTTTTTGTGATGCCTGCAGGCCAGCTTTTCTATTGTCTTATACCTTTCCAGCAACCTAATTCTCCTGTTTCTTCTTTGCAGGCTACAGCTTTACTGGAGCTTTCTTTCTGGCCAAACTTAAAACTTTTAAAATCACTTTGAAGATACAGATGACTAAAAGCTCACAAAAGTAGTCATCCTACCATCTCAATATTAGAATGCTTTGAAATTTCTTCTGTAAGATTAATTAGTCCAGGCCAAAGTCTCTGGACAAGAGCAAAATGCAGACAAATTTTCTGTGAAAGCATAACACACGTGTCCTAGAGTCCAACAGCCAATGCAGTCCTTCCCAACAGAAAGCTTCTAAGCTAGGTCTTTACCAGCATCATTTCTATCAGCATTCTCATCTTCTGAACTCTCACCAGAACTCCCTGTCAAGTTCAGTTTTCCAGCCCTGTATTCCAGGGCTGGCATTAGCTGGCATCTCCAAATCTTTCTAAACTCTTCCCACAAGCCAGGTCCAAAGGCTTTGGAATCACATGACCAGGTAGTATCACAGCAATGACTTTAGTTCTGGTACCAAAATATGTCTTAGTTACTTTTCTTTTTGCTGAGACATACCTGACACCTAAACTTAAAGGAGAAAAGATTCATTTTAGCTCACATTTTGTAGAGGTTTTAGTCCGTAGTTAACTGACTCCAAGGTAAGGCGGCATAGTAGAGGCAAAACAGTTCATGGGATGGCAGGGAGAAAGCAGCAAGCAGCAGCCTGCCTTCTTTCTATCCCTTTATATTCCATTTGGGCTACAAACCTATTGATTGGTGCCACTCACACCTAGGGTGGGGCTTCCATTATCCACACCCTTAATCTCAGTCTAACACCTTTAATCCATATTCACACACCCTAAATCTAGCCACCTCTGAAGAGCCCCATCAATCACTGAATGAGGCTTTGGGGCAATATTTAGATATAGGCCATGATGGAGGCGCTCAGGTTCATTAATCTCACTTAGATACTATCACCAAGATTTTTCTCATAAAAGAAAAATATTATTGCCTATTAGTAAAGAAAATAAAATTTATTTTAATTATATTTTGAAGTAATTCTTTAACATTGTATAAATTACTATATATGGTTTAGTCTATAAATAAATGTACCTATGTTGGGGTTTTTGTACCTGAAAGGTTTAGAACTAAAGGGGAATGTAGTCAAATTTGAAGACTGTTGTTCTAGAGACTTGGGTCTGTATTTCTAGAGCTTTGAAAATGTATACATGCTAGTGTCAGGTTTCATCCGGTGCATTTCAATCAGTCAGGATACCCACAGGCCATGTATTGGCAGAATGCAGGGCTGGGCAGGCTGAAAAGGACCACAACTTCTTGCCACTGGCACTGCCCCAAACCCGGCCCTGTGGGAAGGGACAGAGGCCATAGAACCAGCTCAGCCATCTTGTTTTCTCACAGAGTAGCCTGGAAAGGCCTTGGTTTATCCCTTCCAGCCTGGCACCCTCAAAGGAGGAGATAGCCACCTGGAATCTGTGTCATGAAGCCACCCACTGTCCACCCTCCCGTGCTATGGCCCCCTGACTGAGAGGCACAAGGCAAGACAAGCCCAGAGGAGCACATGTGCCCAGGACTCCTTGGTGGTTCCCTGTGTGCTTCCACTGCCGCTGTGTTCCCCAGCTACAACTAGTCAACAAGTCTTTATCGAATGCTAACTGATATTAATCAACATTTACTGCGCGGCTGCTGTTACCAGACCCTGTGTGTGTATTGTCCTGTATTCTCACCACAAGCCTGTTGTGAGGAAGTTGCTAATGTTCATTTTTAATAGATGAGGAACTTGAACATCGCAGAATGCAGGTAGCTTTTCCAAGCCACCCATGCAGTATGTGGAAAGGTTTATTTCAGCTCACAGTTTCAGAGTTTTTGATCAAGTGGTTGCTTGGGCTCATTGCCTTTAGGCCTGAGCCAAGGCAAAACAAAGTGGTAGAGTGTGCTGGCTAAGGAAACCTGTTCACCTCATGGCAGCCAGGAAGTACAAACAGGGTCCTGATATCCTGTCAGGGGCACACGCTGATGACCTAACTTCCTCCTGCTGGCTCCATCCCTCAGCAGCAGCCAAGCTTTCAACACACAGCCTTTCCAGAATATTTAAGATCCAAGCCATAATACTATGGCATCTGGTAGATTGTGCACTACTGTAGCCAACTAATCTGATAGCCCTTTTTAATCATTTTGCTTTATCCATTAAAGAGTGGCTCTCCATTTCCTATTGAATATGATCTATCCATTTCATCCGGCATTCTAGGCCCTCCATGTTCAGGTATCAGTCTGCGTTTCCTATTGCTCTTTCATGACATATGTCTCTTCCTGTGGAACAAAAAGAGTTCTTTCCTGCTTACCCAATGCACTCTGCTTCCCTGGACCCTTTCCTCTCTGGACTTGTTAGAGATCTTAGCCACCTTTCCAAACCAAATATGACTCAAACCTGATGTCTTCCTGACCAGGCTAGGAAGAATCTTCTCCATTCTCTTCTCTTAGATGCCATTGCCATCATGGGGCACCTTGGGCTGCATCCTCTTTATCACTGTCCATACTTCAAGGTAGAGGCTGTCCTTTTCTCCATATTCACCCCCTTATCCCACCAGGTATGTCGGAGGTTGAGAGTGACTACGTATCAGAGGGGTCTTCAGACCTCCTGGCTGCCTCTGCTCAGGTGGAATCATTTAAAAAGGCGTCTACTTTAAGCTTTGTGTGTTTCCCTTGGGCATCTTTCTTTCAACAGAAAACCCCATGATCCTATCTTCTCTGTGGAGGAGAGAATTGTTTAGGCCAAGTCAGAATTCCCTGTGAGGGGTTTCTTGGAGGTTTGGTCAGCCATACCTGGCTGTGTGATAATTTGTTAGACCTGTTCTGACTGTGTATAATTCTTAACGGCATGGTTTACTTGTTAGCATAATCAGAAAATAATTCAAACTAGCAGATACTTCCAAATAGGACATTAAGACTGTACCAATGCAGTTGAACTAAAATATACGATTTTTTTCTTTTTAAAAATATAGCAGCATATATTTATTGCCATATTTGGGTGGCAACATTCCATGGTGGCCTTCTGCTTTCTTTTTTTGTTAAGCTCCTGAAGAGTTAGAATCAGAATAGGCCAATGTGATAATGCATGTCCTTTATTTTACAGTGAAGATAATGAGATCATGAACAGGAACAATTCACCACTAGCCATTGGCTGATGGATTTGTGAACCAAGAAGTCATAGATAAAATTAGGTTGGATAGAAAGTTTTTATTAGGGAAAGACCCAAAATTGGAATGAGGAGCTATAGTCTCGTGTCTGGAGAACTTGAGACACCCATCCAGTCCATACAGGAGGATCTATCTCTAGTGAGGGGAGGCGATGAGCAGATTTCTCAGTGACTCTTACAGTGTGATGGTGCCATTTACACCAGCTGGTTTTGCCTTGGCATGTAATAGAGGAGCTGTTGTCCTGTAGATATTTAGTTTTTTACCTGCCATTGTTAAAACAGCTTATTCTATTCCAATCAGCTATGTTTTAAGATACACAGCCAAGAATCTGCTATTGTAGGGAAAGGATGTTTGTAGGCATGAAAGTATAGAATAAGTGCCTCTTTAGGTTTTCTGGCTAATCCTGGCTAGGAGAGAGTTACACTTTATGTTTGTTTTTTTTTTGTACCAGGGATCGAACTCGGGTCCTTGCGCTTGTGCAGCAGGTGATGAAATCACTGAGCTAAGTCCCTGGCCCGGCCCGAGAGTTACGCTTTATGGAGAGAGCAATTAAAAGGAGGAGGGGAGACATAGAAAGGCACCAGAGGACACGAATGGGAGGCATAAGGGCTCATAGCAAAGGACGGGGTTGGGGCTGCAGCCCCTCTCTGCCTCCAGTAAAATGCAAAGGAGACAAAGGGAGAGGGCTACCTAACCTGAGGAGAGCTCTTATTTAGAACATAAAAATATGTTCTCATGCCTGTGCACTCATTTATATACGCTAGTAGCTCAGTTCATGAATTTAATTCGTTCCATGATTTTGGAAAAGATGGCTACATTTGTGTTTGTGCAGGAAAGATGGCCACAGTCGTGTTTGTCAACGGATGTAGAGACTGCAAACAGAAACAAAAATTTGCCAAATGCTTTTGTTTGCGGGCCACATTATTTGCAAACAAAAGTGTTTGTGAACTGAGGTACCACATGTGTGTGTGTGTGTGTGTGTGTGTGCATGCGCATGGATGTGTGTGCGTATTTGTAGTGTAGTAGTGTGATGTATGTGTGTGTGTATGTTCCCATATATATATATATATTCTCTAGGGTCACTGCATTGCTGCACTAGATACACATGTATCCCCTTAATCACTAACTTTAAGTTGCCTTCCTATAAGACTCCTCCTAGCCAACCTACAAATCCCAGAGCTAAGGCCCTGACAAGGACAAATGGATGGGAAGAAGTCAAACAAAGCCCACCAAAGGAACGTGTGTGTATGCAGTGCCACTTAGGTTAGGGTCTTGTGGCCTGGGATCTGTCCCAAGATAGCTCAGAGAGCCAATCAGGTTGTGGAAAGTTCCAGGTACCCCCCTGGGAGGAAGGATCTTTATCACCCGATGAAAGAGGCTGGGACAGAGCCCATGGGTATCCATCTGGAGCCCCCGCCCCTCTCTGGACAGCTTCTGTCTTCTGCTTTTTCCTCCTAACAAATAAAGTGTCTTCCTTCTTAAGCTCTGTCCCTTTAATTCATTATTGGCACTGAGTTTAGGATTCCAGGTATCTGCTCTCCCCACGTGGCATTTTTCCTGGTAGGAAAACCCATTTGATTTTTTCTGACGTTATCAACCAGTGAGTCAGTTTGTGCACCTCCGTGACCCTAATGCAGCCCCTGCTGTAGTCGTTCTCATTCAAGGAGTGTTTCCGTTGTGCGGTAAACGTTTTATTTTTTGAGGACTGAGGACTGTGAGGCTGAGATTGTCCTAACCAGATTTAAGATCATCAGAGCATTGTGGTAGCAAAGTGGCTGTTGGCATTCAGGCTCAGTTTTATGACTTTTAAAGGAGTTCTTTACTCTGAGATCATCTGTTTATCTTTTTGTCTTTGCAAGCTTGGGGAGCAGGAAGCTGGGTCCAGGTGTCATGGGTTCTGGTTATTGTCTTGTGAAAGTAATGCCTGAACCCTAAGATTTATGTAAGTAATTAAAAAGCTAGCAAGGGTAAGAGGCTTGTCCTAGGTCTGTTGATTTTACTTAGAAATGTGACAATACATTTTAAGTCAGAATTGGGGGTGAGTAAGATGTAATTCTTCAGGGAAAAAAGGACTTCCTTCACTAAAGCTATGGAGCCATTGCCCACAAAGAAGGCTGTAATATAATGTGCCGTGACTTGGAGGAGGAGGGGTACAACTGTGGTAATGATGATAATGGTGATAACACATAATGCTGTTTGCTGAGCACACAGATTCTGTTCATTCTTATAACAGCACCAGAAGGCAAGTGTGACATCTCCAGACGAGAAGTTTGAGACACACAGATTTAGTGGCTTGCCAAACTCAGATTAACATCAGGGTCCCTTTGGAATCTAAGTGTGTGTGTGTGTGTGTGTGTGTGTGTGTGTGTGTATCATATTGCATCCAAATATAACACAATCATGTATTATAATTCCTGGATTAAAAAACCCCCAACCAACTGAAATAAGGGAAATCACATAAAGCTTCCAAAGACAACAAGCAATGTTTTTGGACTACAGGTTTTGTCTTGATCATATTAGTTATTAGGGTGAGAGCTGATATTCAGACCAAATGTGTTGCTTCTCCTACAAAGAAGTCGTTTGAGGATAAGCCCTTGCTGAAAAATTCTTCACAACTCAGCCAGTCTCTCTTGGAATTAATTAGAGATTTAAACTTGTCATTTCCCAAATTTAAGGGGTAGCAGACACACCTACAGAGCTTTTGAAAACACAGATTGAAGGGCCCTATCCCCAGATTCTGGGGCCTAAATGTGCATTTGGGGTACTTGGTGATGGTGACACTGGTCCTGTTGGACCAGAGACCCCCCCCCCTTTGGAAAAACACTGACCTGAGCTGGCTCGGCAATGGTGTTCACTAACCCTGCACTTGTTTCCCAAATAGGGTGACTAAGTACAGAGCTCTGAGGGCCCCAAAGGCCAGCCTTGACCCCCACAGCCTGGCCCCGGTGACCTGTCCTCTCGGTTATTCTGAAGCCCAGACCGGGTCTGGACAACAGCATCTGTCCTTGTCCAGGCTTGTTTTCTTCTTTCAGTGGAGCCCCTGCAGCATGCTGGCATGGGTCACGTGATTATGACATTCAGAAGATGAGCATTCGTGAACATCCCTAGATGTTAGATTTAGAGGAGGCCTCTGTGGGTTAACACAATGGCTATCTTCCAACAATTCCAAAAAAATTTGAAAAGTATTTCCACTCTAGTTTTCAGTAAATTTAAACTGTTTAATTGTTTCTAAATTATTTTTACTCTGGTTTTCAATAATAGTAGCCTCACACAACCCTACAGAATATCTGTCTTCATAAAACAAGATTAGTTTCAGTTCGTTCAAGCTAAAGACATTTATTGGGAGAATACTGGAAAAATGGACAACCAAGATTTTCATGGTGAGGCATGAAACGAGGTCTCTTTCGAGGTTGGCATCTAAAGAATCCATGATCTTCTGAGCCAAGTTCAATCCCACCCTCCTGCTGTGTTTGGATGAGTGGGCCCCAAAGGTCAGGGTGCTAAAGGCTTCATCTCAGCCGCTAGTCCTGGTGGGAGATGGTGGGAACATTGAGGGTTGGGGCCTAGTGGGAGTTTTGTGGGGGTGGTCCTTGAAGGGGATGACACAACCCAAGCCTTTTCTTTCTCTTTTGCCTCTGGCCATAAGGTGAGGGCTTCTTCAATCGTGTCTCCTGCCATGATGTGCTGCTTCATCACAGGCCCAAGCGCGATGGGGCCAATTCCCCATGGACTGAAACCTCCAAAACTCTATAAGCCAGAATAAATGACTACTCCACTACTTCTTCCTCCTCCTGCTGCTCTTCATCCTCTTCCCTCTTCCTCTTTTCTCTTCTCTCCTCCTCCCTCCTCTTCCATACTGGGGATTGAACCCAGGACTTTCACACTGAGCCAGAGCTACACTCCTTTTTAATTCTTTTATCTTGAGACAGGGTCTCACTAATTCACTGAGTTGCCCAAGCTGGGCTCAAATGTGTAGTCCTCCTGCATCAGCCTCCCAGAGTGCTGAGATTGCAGGTGTGTGCTCCTTTCCTCTTTCTAAGTAGTGATTTCAGGAATTTCATTATGGCAGTGGAGGGCTAATATGTTCCCTTATCCCCCACTCTCCTCTTCCAAACTCCAGATTTCTGGGAGGGCAAAGACTTTGGTCAAGGGTTGTCTTTGGCTCTGTTAGATATGGTCAGGCACTCTTGGTGTAAGTTTGAATTTGGGGAACCCACCTTGGTGTTTCAGGAGCAGTGTCCAGAAGGGAGGAACATCCTTGTGAACCCAGCCTCCTACTATGAGTTGCCTCCATGTATGGTGCCCACAGGTGTTCACATGTTCACACTTAAATGGGAATCCCTTTTCTAGACTTTGTGTGTGCCATACAATCCCTGAAGGATTCACACTGACCTATATCCCCAGTCCTTTTTAAATTTTTTCCTTTGATAAGGAGTCTCCCAATGTTGCTAAATTGCCCAGGCTGCACTCAAATTTGTAATCCTCCTCCCTCAGCCTCTCAAAGAGCTGGGATTACAGGTGTACATCACCATACCTGGTGGCTCCTATATTCATGTTTTTATTTCATCACCGACAGGTGTGAGCTTGTCCTGTGCTGGTCTGGAGCTGAGCTTTTGAGAACTGCTGTTCTGTCATTTTACTAATAAGGACTGAGAGCCACAGGAAAGCTGCCAGCTAGTTACCTGGGAGCAGAGCCTGGTCTCTGCCCCTAGGTCTTACGGGAGTACTTAACAGTAGTTAGTTCTCTTAGGCTGCCTCTTATTTGGGGCAGCTTCTGTGGGCGGCTTTGACTTGGTTCACTGTGCCCTCAGGTTCCTCCTGCTTGAAGTGCATAGTTGGAAATGATCTCTGAGACCCGATCTCTTGAGTCCCGTGCTCTGATTGTGTGGCTTCCTTTCCTTTTAAGGGAAAACAAGCTTCTCTTCATTAGTAAATACCTAAAATTAATAAGCAATGCCTAAGGAGTAGCCGGCTTGCTTTTCCTAAAATACGCTCTAACTCCCCAGATAGGCAGGCACAAACAACTGTTTGGAACTCCTCTAATCATATTCTGTGTATAAAATTTGGGGAGATTTGGAGCTAAGAACAGTGACTTTCTGGTTGTCTACATTTGCTCAGGGTTAGGCGATAGATCACAGTGACTTTTCCCTGGCTTTGATTACAGCCCCTGGCTCAGGATGCTGGCTGTGTATTAAGGTCGCCTGGGTCTGTTCCAGGTCATTTGAATCGGAATCTCTGGGACTGGGGTCCAGGCATGAATATTTAAACAGTAATCTTTGCAGGTGGCTCTTCTGTGCAGCCAAAGTTGAAGACCTCTGAACCAGACTGACTAAGAGGTGCAGCTGGAGGCCTAAGGGAAGCAGGGCTCTGTAGGGAACATCGATAGAAACTCTTGTGCAGGCTGCAGTGGACTTCATTTTTTTGGTAACAAAATAATTCATATTCCTATGTCATTTAAAAAAATATATTTCCTTCCCTTATTTGATCTTTGAGAGAGAATATTTGGATTTGCCTAGCATCTGTGTAGATTTTTTTTTTAGATGTATGATCCTGTCATCAATAATGCTAAAGAGATAAATTAGGCAATGGTGTGCTGTAGAAAAGATTTTCTGACTGGTTAAAGATTTTGCCTTTGGTTTCTTTTTAAAGGATATATTTGTATGCAGCTTTGAAGAAGGAACACATAAAAGTAGTTCCCATCGCTATTGTATTGAAGTTGGTGCACTGAAAATTAATAACAAGTCAGTGAGTATTCAAAGGAAGTGGAAAAGAATGGATGGTTCATTCACTGCTTATGGGGATTAGCAGGGCATTTGGGGACCCCAGCTGCTTCTCCTTCCTTTGTTTCATCCCATATATGGGAGGCAGCTTGTGAGGCACATAGCTCTGCCAGATGTGTGTCTGTGAGATGGAGACTGGGTGGAGAGAATCCCATAGCTGGTCTGGCCACAGGAAGATGGTGAACTTGTTAAGAATAATAATTAGGCAGCCTGCATATTCGCTGACTGGAGACTCAGCCCAGTTTGAAAAGCAGCTTCCTCCCTGAGGGCTTTTAGTCACAGAATGTAAATAGAGGGCACACCCAGGAGAGCTTGGAGGAAAACAAAGAGAAGCCCTATTCTCAAAAAATGCCTGCTAATTGTTTGGGGATTTGTCACAAATTGGGTAAATATTAGGCAGGACCTCCAAAACCCAGTAAATATTGAGTCAGTATTTGAATGTTTTTCCCTCCTTCTGCTACTTGACAATACTAGAAGCATTAGTCTTTAATATCTTTCGGTTTCTTGCAAGGGGGTCTCAGCCCCCATCATGTGCACCTGCTCAGTCTCTCTCACCCTGGAGAGGAAGTAATAGAGGAAGAAATTGCCATAGAACTGGAATCCCCCAGCCCCCCTCCCAAAGAAACAAAACCCACCAGCAAATTACCACTGTCAACTGCTGTACAAGAAGTAGCTTGTGCTGTGCGTCAGATTAAGCAACTTGTCTTTTCTTTCGTTGGTAACTTTTCAGGAACAGAATATGCAGAATGTGCAAAGTGTACCCCAGAATTGTTTGTCTACTATTAGCAAGGCTGACCTGGTCACTGTGGTCAGAGGAGAAAAGTGTGGCTGCAGGCGGTGGCTGTGCTGCCCTGAACCTGAGCATTTGTTTTCTGTGATTTCTATTGTTTCTGGTAAATCAGAGAAAATTGAAGCAGTTTTGAGTGGTAGCAATAGAAAAGGCATGAACACCCAGGCTTCCCACCAGGATGAGATCTTGCCAGGGAAATGTGAGGCGTGTTTGTGTTTAGATGCTGGATCTTTTAGGAATCAGTCCCTTTAGCACTGAGGGTAGCTTGAGTGGAGAGGAGACTGCAAGAAATCGCAGTTTTCAGCATTTACCACTTCTTGGGACATTTCTCCCCCTTTATTGCAGTTATTTGGTCATTTCTGAGACTGGGGTTTCTTTTGCTGTAGCATCCTATAAAAGGTAAAGTTCCCAATATTGTGGCATAAACTCTCTAAATCCTCCTTGCAGTAGAGACCGACTTCTATAATACTGATGTGCAAAACCTTATTTAAGCCAAGCTGAAAATAAACGTTCCTGGGTTCTGGGGGTTCTGGGGTCTCCTTCTAGAGGTGTTTTTTAGGTGCTTTGTGTCCTGAACAAAGCACTGGTCAAGATAGGCACAAAAGGTAGCGAAGTTTTACATTTATTAGAGGTAAAAGAAACATGCTCTGCAGAGAGGGTGTAGGCCAATTAAAAGTAGGAAAAGAGGTAAACTCTACTGAGTGAGAGCGGACCGCTGTGGAGGAGAGAAGGCTGAGGCCTGGAGTTTGGTGGTGCCTCTTTTTCTGTCTCCTACTCCTCGACTGCCTCTAGGCTGACCTATCAAAAACCTGCTTGAGTTCTCCTGGGAAGACCTAAGATGGCACTGTCTGATTGGTTCCAGGTACAGGGCTTTGGGGCCTGTTCTGTACTGTATCCTACAACTTTGTAATTAATAGGCCACACCTACTTACTCAGCCAGTTTGCCATGCCCTAGTCTCCTGCTTCAAATAGGAGCAAATTAAATTTAAAGCAAACTACACTTCTTCATAAATGATTTACACAGTACAATTCTTAGCAAATTGTAATATGGTAAAAAATACAATGTCAACCTGATTATTCTCTTTACAACCTTTAGGGCAGCTCTCCAGCATATACTGTTTGTCATTTTCTGTGGCATTTTCTGAATCAACCCAAAGTGCCGAATTCTGTATTTCTTGCTTCAGGGTTGATTATGTGCATACCTTTACTTCTTGACTCTTATCCTTTAGTGCTGTGTCTTAGCTCTTTTGTTTTGCCCAGGCACCTAAGAGAGCACTTTATTCCTCATTACTGTTCTGTTCTATAATTATAGTTGAATGAATGCACTTTAACAAAACATGGATGTGATTCATCTTGTTTTTCAAATTTAGCTCCTAATGAATTATATAATCTAGCTGGGCAGACATACAGTTGGTGCATGTCAAATGAAAGAGCCAACCAAGTGATTAGAATCATAGAACCATAAAATTTGAGGACCATAAAGGACCTGAGAGATGTTAATTCAGCCTATTTATTTTGCAAATAAACGATTGTGGTTCCGGGAGATTAAGAGGCTTGCTTGCCCAGGGTTGAATAGCTAGTGGCAGCTGTATCAGCCTTCCACTTTCCTGACACATTGATTAGCAACCTGTAAACGGAGGTTGCTGACAATGGTTCTAGCTGTGTACTGTGGTGCACTGAAATTTCGTCCATCTTTATACCCCTGAGTTTCCTTGCAGAATATGGTCAATTGAGTTTAAATTTTATCTTATCTGAATTAGGAGCTAGTTAGTTTCTTTGCTTTCTCTGTCTACTTTCCAAAGGTTCTCCATGTCATCTTTAAGACAATGGACCTGGACAGCTTGTTCTACCCGTGTTAGACTCGGAGGGCTGGTGGGGGGGAGATGCTTGCCACGGTGGACAGTAGCCAGGCCATTTAAGGTAGAATTCTGATCAGCGAACTGCAGCAGCAAGTCCAGGGAGTCTAACAGCAACCCCTGTAGCAACTGGCCCAAATGGCCATGACCTGATCAATAATGCAGCTGCTCTAATTCTTGTCCTCGTTTCCAGTTTGGAGCCAAACTGAGAAAGCCTCATCTGCTTGCCTACCCAGTCACGTGGGAGGTCCTCCTTTCCTCAGCTGCAGTCTCCACTTCGGGCATATCCAGGCCTTCCTTTTCTTCCACTGTAAAGCTTCCCACTCCACTGCCTGCCTTTGAGTCTCTGCCAACCACAAGTGACAGTGGCTGACTTCCTTATTATAGCAAGCTCCAAATACATAGCCTTTGCTTTTCTCAGCGGGTGGGCTGTACTCATTTCCATGTGGGGGAAGACCTGGGAAGAAACTTAGCCCTGACCGCTTCGGTGTTCTCTCTGGTTCTGGTTCTGCAGCTAGCTCTCCAGCTGCATAATAAGGCTTGTGTGGCCCACTTCTCTCTCTCTCTCTCTCTCTCTCTCTCTCTTAAAGAATGAACAAGTCAAAAAAAAAAAAAAAAAAAAAAAAAGAATGAACAAGTCTTGGTCATTTGCTTGCCTGAAGTTAACATAGAGTAATCCTTCCCTGTCCCTGGGAGTTTGTTCTAAGACCTAGTGTGTGCATGAAACCACAGGCAGTACTGAACCCTGTATACAAGCACTGTAGTACTTGAGTGATAACAAAATTGACTATTAAATGATGAATAGGGCAGTAGCATATGTTGTGGATATGCTGGACAGAGAGCCCATTGATATCCTAGGTGAGGAGGGGCGTGCAGGATTTCATCATGCTGCTTAGGGTGGTGTGCAATTTAAAATTGTCTGTTTCTAGAATTTTCCATTTGATATTTTTGGACCATGGTTATCTGAGTAAATGAAACCACTGCAAGTGAAGTCTTGGGGGTGGATAGGGCTGAGCACTTGGTCTGTGGCATTGTCCTGGCCCAGCAGCCTGGTGATCTCATTAAGACAGTAAAGGAGGTCAGCTGGGAGCGGCGCCTCACTTCTGAATGCTCATAAAGATTCCACTTGTAATCTCTCCAGAATTTCCCCAGAAGGATGTCATCATATATCATCCATCCCTTTCCTTTCTGCTGTCATCCTTTCTCCTTCTTTTGAAAATAAAATTTTTTTGAATTTCCCAGTATTTTTCAACACGGACTTAAGCTCTAAGATCACAAATATGATTCAGAATTTACCAGCCAGGGGATTTTTAAATGACAATAATTAACTTAAAACGCATCTTAGAGACCATCTTGTGTTCACCTTCTCAGAGCAGAGGTATTAGTTGCCAAAGTGGTATTGAGGAGGGAAGGCCAGGGCTTTAGGCCTCCCGCCTGCCTGGCTGTCGGCCCCCGTGGGACTGTTACCGGGCTTTGGGTGCTGGATTTCTAGGTTCCAGGTGATTTCTAGGTTCTAGACAGAAGTCTGTAACAAAGACTTGAATAAAACAAGCATAAATGGTGGCGATGTTTCACATTCATTATGGGTAGGGGGAAAGGCTCTGTGGAGTGGGTTTGGGCCAAGTAAAAGTAGGAAAAAGGGAGGGAAAAAGTACGGCCCAGGGTGGGCTGCCCTGAAGAGACAGGATAACGAGCTCTTAATGGCGAGGGTCCCTTTTTATATTTCCCACTCTGGGGTCACATCCAGGTCATCCTGCCAAAAACCTGCCCAAGTTCCCATGTGCGGGGCTTTGGGGAGGGTTCTGTGCGTGTGCTGCGGATTCCTGGGACCTCCTTTCCTACCAGTTGTAGCCACACCTACCTTCCTGCCTCCCTACCGCTGCTATTCTCTCAGTATTCGGTGAGGCAGTCACATCTTTCATTTCCAAACACACTGAGACATGGCCCTGTAAGGAATAAGAGTTACCTGTGTGCCTAGGACCACAGCTGGCCCCCAGGCATCCGTCCTTCAGTTCCTGCTGTTACTAAGCTACTGCTCCTCTTGCAGCTGCTGAGACTGTTGCTACCACTGTTAGTAGATAGGGACCTTGGGGCCGCTACTGTCTCTAATCATGTTGGCCTTGCCCCTCACAATCCTTTACTTACCACACTCTTTTCTGCCTCTGGCCTCCCCTGCTTGGTTCTTCTAGAAAGAAAACCTCTCTCTTTCCTCTTTCTGCCTGGCTTGCCCCTCATCTTTCACATGCTTCTTGGATATTCCTTCCTGAGGGTAGCCCTCCTAAGTTCCAGCCTGAATTGGGGCTCATGTTTTATTCCTTGAAACAAGGAGTCAGTAAACATTTTCCATTTAGTGTCCAATAATACATATTTTAGACTTTGAAGACCGTGCAGTCACCTGCTCAGCTTTGATATCCTAATAAAAATGCAGGTAGACAGTATGTAAATGAATATGTGGACTGCGTTCCAGTAAGACTTTATAGTACTGCTGGTCATAGGTACTCACTCTTGTTTTTATAGCACTCTGTACTTTTTCTGCACAATATGATTATATGAAGATTTATCATCTCTTTCCTCTTGGATGAAGCTTGTTTAAAAAAAACCCAAGCTGAGTGTGGTGGCCCATGCCTGCAATCCCACCATTGTGGGAGGGGAAGGTGGGAGAACCGAAAGTTTGAGCCCAGCCTGGGCAACTTAGTGACTTAGCAAGACCCTGACTCAAAATAAAAAAAATTTAAAAGGGCTGAGAAAGTAGCTGAGTGAGAAGACCCTGAGTTCAACCCCAAGTACTGGGAAATAAAGACAAGAACCAGATTTCTGGTATAATTTCTGCATCTGTAGGATGAGCATAGTGTTGAACACCTAACAGTCAATAAATATTGAATGAAAGAGTGGATGGGTAGCTGAATGATACAGTAGGGCCTGAGATCTGCCTCGTGTTTCCTGCACTAACAATACAGCACTGTCCTTAGTTTGTTTGCCAAATACTTTCTTTATCTTCCAACTTGGAATATTTCCTTAAAATAAAACCCTCAGTGTTCTTTGGCCTATAGCCTCTCCTGTCTCCCTGAATCTGGCTCCTTCTGGACTTTTCTGTCCTCCCCAGCTTGGGCCACCCAGCTGGCAGTCTCTGCCTTTGGTCAGGCAGGTTTTGAGCCAGATGGGAATTTGCATTGCCTTCTTCTCTAATTAAAGCATGGGAGGGATGTTCTCTGTGTGTCTTTCTAAGAGATGAGCTCATCTGAAGAGCGATGGCATTCCAGTTACAGGGAGGAATATGGGACGTGTCGAGTTGGCATTAATGTGATGTGGCGGGAGGGGAAAACAAAACCAGCGGCTGCCTAGCAATCTCTCAAGGCGTACTAGTTTCTTTTACACCGAGCAAGTTTGTTTCGCTCAATCATGCTTAAATCTATAGGTGTGATCCTGATTTTTATAGGCGGCTCATTTCGCAGTGACATTTTGGGACATGCTGACCCTAGTTTCATTTGTCTTGCCTTATGAATGCCTTGCCATTGAGGCTGTCAAAGCTCTTCAGCCTCCATGGAGCAGGGCCACTCACCCACCCAGCCAGCCAATGAAATGCACTCTGAGATTTCTTCCCTTCTGTCTTCCTGCTGTGAACTTTCAGGGAGTCAGTGAACTAGGGCATATCTGTCAGATGTAGAAATGTTCTGCCTAATTGAGCTAAAGGCTAATTTAGGTTACAAGTCCTCTGTCTGCTTGAGAAATAGGTAGTGTTCAGACACATTCAGACTCTATTTCCAGGAGGTTGAACCTGTGGTCCCGTCGACCTGGGCCTGTTCAGGGTCCAGGGAAGTGGGTGACTTAGATGGGCAGCCACATGATAGCCATGCCCTGGGGTGGGCAGTGGGTATGGGAGGAGGGCAGAGATACCGGTCAGGGTCCAGCTGTGAAACGGAAATGATTCTGGTCTTTTGAAACACGGGTGATGACTATGTCGGATGCTGACACAGACAGTGAAAGGCTGTAATGATGCTCAGAACCATCCCTGGGAGTTCTTTTGCTAAGGTCAGGGGCTGGAGGAGGGGCAGGAACACGGGGGATTATGAGATTCTGGGAGCCACTAAGATGCTACGGCTTATGGAATACACCTTCCCCCTAATGTCAGCCCCAAGACCTTGGTGATCTTACTGGGCCGGCCGTCCAGGCTGTCTTGACATTCCTGATTTTATCTTCAAGTTTGTGTTGTGTTGGTCAAGTCTGAGGGGCGTGGTCGGGGAGTGTGGCCCCTCTGAGGCTTGACTGTCCCAGCCTAGTGACCCTAGCCCCTCAAGGAACACGACGTTAAATATCAAATTTAAAAGTACCATGATGGGTGGAAACTGTGGAAGAGAGGGGAACTTTCGCCCTACTTTTTCAAAAAGGCAGCCTGCATTTGTGTTTTGCACCGGGCTGCTCTGGTTAGGTAGTAGCCCTGGACAGGACTCAGAGCTCCGTGACTGTGACCATGACCATGGATGGCAGCCTCTGCCTCACAGGCCTTTTGTGGGACCCAGGGGCGGGTGGTCTGGGATGTCATCTTTAGGGTTTGTCCTCCAGCCAGCAGTAAGACAGCCCCTCAGAGGGAGGGCTGGATGAAGGAACTCATCAATCCTAAACAGGGAAATGAACCAGGAAAGGAGAAGCGGGGAGTCAGGAGAGCTGGGGAGGGGAGGTTTCAAAGAGGGGTTGCATTTATCTCCAAAGGAAGAAAAACTTCAGAAGAATAAATTTAAGAGTTTATGTGAGCATTAAAGGACTCATGAATCAGGCAGCACTCGACACTGGAAGTTCAGAGAGGTCCACTCCAGCCGTGTGGGCAGAGAGCTTTTATAGGCTGACCAAAGAAAGCCAGGACGACTTGATCGGATACAGCTAACAGTAGTAGTGTCGCCGTGCAGTCTGGTAGGAGGACCCTGCTAAGAGGTTTGTTGATGATTTCTGACTGGCTGAGCTTATGGTTCATCTCACTGTTGACACTGGGGTTCAGTTAGATCAGGAACCTAATGCATTGGCACCATCTTCCCACTTTTAGCTCCTCAAAACTCCGGGTTGAGTTATTGCCATGTACCCATTCCTAAGTGCAGCTTCATCTGCTTCGTCTAAGCCTGTAGATTAGAAGTGCTCACATTTCAGAGCAGTCAGTTTCTACCTTGGATGCCAGCAGCCCTTGGTGTGGTCCATCATTGAAGTCGGGGGTCCTCTGGAGCCACTGTGGTAGCTGTGTTGCTGGTTACCACTGGCGTCCAGTCCTCCCTGCCCTCCAGGCTGTCAGCTCCACCCACATTTTCAGACAGCCCTGAGTTTCTTCCTTTCTGCGTTTCTCTTGTGTCTGTTCTAACGTGTCTTCTAACTTTCCACTAGTGAAGAGTCAGAGAGCAGCATGTTCTCTTTCCCATGAGTACTCACACTTAGGGTGTGGAGGACAGATGCTAAGATGAGGCTGTTCCCTGTGGATTTGGGGTTCTAATTCATTCAGTATTTCTTGAGCCCCTATAACATACCTGTCAGTGGGAATAATGCATTAGAGGTGGGAATTCAGAGCCTCATGCAGGGATGTAGCACTTCTTCACTGGGCTCAGGCTGCAGAGGACAGTGTCAGTTTGCAAGTTCACTGTTCTTTGACTTCCTGAACTCGTGGTGCTGATCTTGAACCTATGGTGCCCTCATTACCCCTGAGAACTGAACTCAGCTGTTCCCTCTCAGGAGACTTCAGTTTGACCTCCAGGAATGGAGCCAGCCCCTTCTACAGGCAGTGTCCTCTAGTTCACAGCTCTGCTAACCCTCGCTCTGTCAGTGGCCTTCCGGGTTCACAGCCTCCTCTCACAGATGTGATTATCATCCCTAGGCGAGAGGACTTCCCTTCCCGGAGGAACTCAGAAAATGAGGGGGTGGCTGGGAGGCAACTGCCTTGGAAAGGATGGCTGTGATGTAGTCTTGGCAGAGACAGGTCCCTGTCTTCTCACGGAGGCACCTGCATGGCCCAGGTGTTCCCTAGCTGAGGGAGTGTCGAGGCAGCTGGCTCCTTCCTGTGGATTGTAGCTGTAGATCCTTGGTCAGCTCTGCTGTTCCAACTTTCCAGGTCATCCGAGCTACCCATGAGATTCATTCATCACCTACCATTGGCTCTGCAGTCACTCTGTAGTCAAAGATGGGGGGAGCTCGATACTTGCTGATGTGCACTGGATGGCTTTGTGTATGCGCCAGATCCCTGGGAGGTGTTCCCTAGCCTCACAATACCTGGACAGTTACCCAAACATGGTGTGTCAGGGTTGGCAGCACTACCAACCGATGGCAAGTATGTGTTAGCACCAAGAGTAAATTGTGGAAACACACACACACACACACACACACACACACAGAGGCATCACTCACGCACGCTTATCTTTAAAAGCTGCCATTAAGATGGATCAAGCTGTCTTCCTAGGCACAGTTCCTTGGTGAAAGATCATCATGTATTAGCATCCAAGACCTCCTTCCTGCCTTAATTTTCAGTGTTGCCATGTGAAAGCAACAGCGGAACCCAGGACCCTGAGAAAATGCCCTTCCACTGTTCCTGGGCATCAGTGGTAGAAGGGCATGGTGGGTATCTACCTGGGAAGTGTGATTCCTCGTGGGGCCACCCTTGAGCCTGGGCTTGCTTCTTCATGTCCTACACCTGTTTTCTGGCAGGAAAACATCTGAATGATGCAGATATTTGTCCATCATGGGCTCTTGAGACACATCCGTTTGTGCTGTGTCCAGAGGAGCTTTAGGATTTACTGAATGCTCACGGAGTGCTAGGTACCTTTTTACATATCTCAGGAAGCAATCTAATGTTCAGAAGATGATGGAATATCTGTGGAATTCCTGCAGATTCTGAAGGCCCACTGAGATTTAAATCCTTGGTGCACCTTTTGAATTTGCCCCAGTCAGACAAAATGCTTGTTACTGAGCAACACCGGAAGCAGATGATCTTTGTAGTTCTGCCTGGGCTGCAGGGACAAAGCCGAGTCTGAGGGGAGCCAAGAGTCTGCTGGTGGGCTCCTCCTCCTCCTTTACTCCGAGGTTGTACACAGAGGCCCTGCAGCCCGGATGGAGGCTGCCTCTGCCTGGGTGAAAGCAGAATCAAACCCAGGCTGGTGAACCTTTCAACAAGTGGTTTGTCAAAGACCTGTTATGGGTTCTATGCATGATGCTTGAAAGTAGCAAATCTATTTTTATTAGGTCTACAAAGTCCAGAATATCTCAATATGTGTGACGTGATGTCATCTCGCATTTAGGGTGGGAGTTGCATAAGGACAACATAGAGAAGATAACTACTTGGGAATCAGCAAAGACAGTTACTGCTTAGCGATTCAGAAGGGTGCTCAGTTGTTCACAGAACTGCAAAAGGCAGTGTAATTGCCCCATAAATTTGCAGAGACCAGAGATGTCTCAGGGGGATGGTCTGGATTCAGCTGGTCCTACAGCTGGTGGGCAGTGTTAGTCATCATTATTTAGTGAGCAGCCGGATGACTTAGTATATTTTGGGGGTTATTTGGGCCAGTCACTCTGTTTTCTTGAGGTATACAATTATGGCTCAGGTTTGGGGTTTGTGTGTTGAAAATAAAAGCAATCCCCTGCGCCACCTGATTTTGGGAGTTGACGAGAGAGACTCAGTCAATTCGGAGAGAGGCAGGATGCTACTCCCCGGGGTGTGGTCTCCTGGAACCTGGATGGAGTGGCATGGGGCTGCAGTGGAGACAACCATCTGGCTCCCAGGACTGGGAGGTGTTAAGGCCTCATAGTGTCCAGCTGGTGCCGAGGACTGGGCACTGCAAGGTGTATGTACAGTGAGAAGAAAAGGTTCAGCCTTCAGCATTTAGTGTTTCCTCCCATTGTGTCTTTCATCACAAGCTTATTACATGGCCAGGATCCAGAGAGATGGGAGAAGCGGTCCTGCCCCTCTGGCCTTTGTCTCTCGGGGTACGAGATACTCATGTTGTTAGGGGTGCTTGTGAGTTCCTGCCCATAGTATTCATGGTTCCCAGGGTTTCCCCATTGTCAGCTTCTAGAGGTGAGACTGCCCGAACTGTAAAGGTCCCTTATCAACTAGAGGATTGTTGAATCCATGCACTAAGGCAGAAATGACTGTTAGTAATGAGAAGGCTTAGCAAAAGAACAGCAGTTTATTAAAATACCCAACCTAGAAGAAAACAGGAGAGATACTCACTAAAGTAAATTTGACTCTGGTTTCTCATTCCGGAAGTGGGGTGCTGGGTGGGCTCCCCCATTCGTATTCCACATTTCCTTCAAGACTTCCCTCACTCGGGCGACTTTAGAAACAGTGGACCCTACACTTTAACTTAGAGTTTATGAACGAGACGTAGAAAGAGTCGCCACTTGTTAACCCACACGCATCTTGTTTAACAGAATACGGAGGGGAGAATGAACATGTCTGACTCCAAGTACATTCCAGGCTCCTCTGATCAGCAAATATTGATATGGCAGTATCATTTTTCCTTTTTAGCCACCAAAAAGTTCATAATGGAAGACTTTTCTCTTTAGTTCACTTAACCAGACAAGCTGTTTGCTCAGAGATCTGGAAGTCCTTTATCAGTCTTGTGGGCATGAGCTTGTCACCGGAAGTGTCCCCTGTCCTCTCTAAATAATATAAGCCAGGTTTTGTTTTATGACACAGTTAGTTTCAGCTTTGCCCAGATCTTACCGAGTGCACACGAGTGTGACAGGAAAGCACGGGGTCTGAACTCCCGAGACCCAGTAAGGGCCTGTAATGTGGCCGGGTGGTGGCAGGAAGTAGCTTCTTCCCGGAAGTCTCAGTTCAGTCCCGAGAGAGATGCACGCAACTTGAGGTCATTACCAGGCTTCCTTCTCACTGACGGCTCTGTGCTCACCTTGGGAACTCAGCTCAGCTCGCCTGGCCTTAGACCACCAGGTGGGGCAGTCAGCTCCTAGGAGAAAACTTGAGGAAGGCCCTCCCAGTGTTTTCTGTCCAGTAGCAAGGGATCCATTTGGAAGCCACTTCGAGGGACTTCAGAACCTGCTGGGCCGGGGGAGGCCTGCCTCATGACTGGAGTGGCCTGCAGTGGCTCTGTCTGCCTTCCTCTGCTTCCTAGAGAACTAACTGCTGCTCTATATGATCAGCTGCCAGTCTGTCCAAAGCAAAGTTTGGGTACAGTACAGACATCTGGGAGGCTCCTTATGCAGTCACTTTCCTTCTCCTTCAGTCTGCACTTTGCCTCCCATGCACAGTCGGCCTGGAGACGTTGGGAAATCCCTCCGCCCCGTTACATTTCCAACCCTGGAACCGTGTGAACGGTGCCCCAGAGACAGGAGGATTCCTGGTGAAGGGAACTGCATTACGAGAGAGTGACAGTGTCAGAGGAGCGCTGGGCCGGGAGAGCCGAGAGGGCTGCTTACCCTCCCGGCTGCTGGGTCCATTTGGCCAGTTACGGGTTCCTGGCTTACTGGAAACACCTCTATTTAAGTGTGAGTAAAATAAAAATCAAAGACGATGTGGGTTTTTGACACCTTAGTAAGCCCTGATTTATGGGCATCTGCGTCATTTCAGGCCCTGTGGCGACCAGCGCTGGGCTTGCAGTGTGGCCGGGGCAAGCCACACAGCTTTGACGGGGAGCTTGGGAGTGAGAATCAGCGCCGTGTCCTGTGTCACCGCCTTGCCCATGAGTGTCACGCTCCTCTGACTGCTGCTTGATATTTCGCAGAACATTTCCAGCATTCACTCAAGCTCAGCCTGTCAGTTCCTTATCCTGGGCCAGACTGGCTCTTCCTGTCTTGATCAGCGGGGAAGCCGGTTGTGCAGTGCCTGGAAGCAGAAACCTCATGGGAGAAGGTCACCCCGACTCTCAGCACGCGCCCCTCGTGTGGTCCTTAGCTCACCTTGCTCGGCTCGGAATGTGTCTCGGGCTGTGACCTAACTCTCCAAAACCCACTGCAGCAGCCTCTTTACTTGGACTGTTTTAGCCACCACTAAGCCTTCTCTCCTCCTCCTCCACCCAGTCCACCTTTCACAGTTTTGGTCCCTGTGGACCCTTCGGGTCAGAGCGCAGCTGCAGGGCAGCGACAGAAAGGAGCAGCTGGGTGAGGCATGGTTCCGTGTCCTGCCCGATCCCTTCTGAGAGCGGACCTCGAGGCACCACTAGCTGTGCGGATCTGTGCTTGCTCCCTCTCTCCCTGGCCTTGGCCCCGAACCACTAAAGGGTGGCCCAGAACTACTCCGTCCCAAGTGGCTGTGACTTAGGGTGACACCGTGTTCTGGAGACACTGCCCCCAGAGGTCTCAGGGACTTTGCAGTGGTTTTCTGGCCCCGGGATCCTCTTCTGTCCTGTGAAATCTTCCTCCGATTCTCAGCTGGCCGTAGGTGGCTGTTTGGTACGGTTGCTTCCAGGTTTCCTGGAAGGGCGAGTCGGTTCCTTCCCTGAACTCCCGTAGTTTGTGGCTCGTCACAGCTGTGTGGTTCTGACCGCCTTCCTTGAAGAAGGCTTTCTCACCTCTGCCACCTCAGGTGGAGAGGCCAGGATGCTGTCCTGCATATCTTTGAATTCTTGCACCCAACCGAGCCAGTGTGTGCGCAGAACCACTTCTCAGCAGTGCAAGTGTTGCAACAAAGGCAGTGCGGTGAAGTGGGCATCGCACAGACAGCTCAGGCAAACATCCCAAGGGTGGTGGCTGCCCAGGTGGTAGTAGGAGTCCAGCGTCTTTGAGATTGACTGACAGTAACAGGTCATCAGATAGAACTTACGAAAACACAGTGTATCTTCCACTTGGTAGCAAAAGCGTCGGGCACTTGGGCACATGGGGACCTGAACTTCTGCCTCTCCCAGACCTATGCGTTGTACTTACCTTCTCTAGGGAACTTCAGAAGTATTTATTTGATGCTATTCAGAAAGTCTCAGGAACTTCGTAATTCTCTCCAGTCTTCTTTCCCGAGCATGCTTGTAACTTACTACTCATAACTTGAAGGGGCTATTATGAGCATTTCTAGGGATTATTCCAAATTTTTCATATTCCAGTGAACTTTGGAATGTATATTGATCATCTGCTCTGTGGCTGGGGGTGCAGAAGAATGCAAGGACTGATTGTTGTAGTTGCTGGGACTCTCCAAGAAGGGGAGAAGGGGTTGACTATTGGCAGTTTGAGGCATCATTTCCAAACTTGCTTGATCATAGAGCTCATTTTCCTGGAGACAGGCATACCATAGAATCTTATTTTGGGAAATGCTGATGAAGTGTTTTTATTTCACAGAGAAAACAGCTGAGGCCTGGGCGGATGAGGGCCATGAGACTAGGAAGGGCTGGAGCTGAGGCCAGAACCTAAGTGTGCCAGCTTCCTGAGTCAGGTGAACCATATGGCTTCCCATGTCGGGCAAGAAAGAGGAGAGAAGCCGCGCGCGTGCGCGTGTGTGCACATGTGTGTGTGTGTGTCCCTCGGGAGGTAGGCAGGGACTCTTGGCAGTGGGCAGCAGGCAGTGTTTGCATCCGCGTCTGCCCCTGCTGCCCCTGGCTGCCCGTGCCTTCTCAGCCCTTGGTGAGTCCAGGCCCTGCGGGCTCCGCTCTTCTCTGGCCCCTGTGCTCTGACTCAGGCAGAACTCCTGTGCTACGATGCCTAACCGCTCTCTGCAGAAGAACGACTCTTAGGAGCGAGCTGTGAAGCTGGGGTGTGGGAAGGGGACCCCTGCGGCAGCCCTCACAGCCTGTGGGGCTGCGGCTCTGCTCACACGTGGGCTGTTAGATGCCGCCTCCCTCTCTCTGGGCCTGGCCGGCGACTCTTAGAAACAGGAGCTGCTGGGAAACCAATGGTGAACAGCCCAGCCTCCCCTCCAGGCCCGGGAAATCTGTTGCCTGCACCTGAAGGGAACAATCCCTTCTAAAACCTCGGGGTGCTTGGGGTGAGCTTGGCCTGTGGTTTGGAAGAGTGAGCTGAGGTCAGAGAATCTGATTCTGAGATCTAACCTCATGCAGGATACAGCCTGGAAGACAGCTACAGTGTGCGGACCTGTAACCCCAGCATTTTAAGAGCTAAGGCCGGAGGAGTGTAGGTTCCTGCTGAGAAAGGACAACTTAGTGGCTCCGTGAGACCCTGTGTCAAAATAAAAATAAATAAATGAAAAAAGGGCTGAGGATGTAGCGCAGTGTAAGGCCCGAGGTCCAGTCCTCAGTACCACAAAGCAAAAAAGGACGCACATTCTCGGTTGTGCCACAGTTGTAGTATCTGAGACTGGAGACTTCTCTTCTTCATAATGCAGGAAATCTAACTGCTCTGTGAGCGGAGTCTCACTAATTAGATGGGAACAGACAAAGCAGTGGCATTTAATGAGAAAATGTGAGTGCAGTCATTGTCTTTGTAAGGAAAGAGAATAGAGTTAGTTATGTCGGGGGCCATTTCCCGGCCCCATCCCTGCACATCCAGCACAGGCTGGTTTGGGAAGGTCTTCAGACTGGAACGCGTAGATGTTTTCAGTTTTCTTCCCTCCCTCCCCACCCGCCTCTCTCCCCTGCTCTCTCTTTCCCTTGCTTTCTCCCTTCCTCTGTCCTGTGGGCTTTAAAGCTAGGTAACACTGACTCTCCATGCGTCGCTCCCTGTCAGTGAAGATAATCCAGGTTGACTGTATGAGGACCTTCCAGTAAACCACAAAGGGTATCTTGCTCGTGAGAGATGCTGTGGGTGTGTACTGAGAGGAATGACGCAAACCTTGCAGGCCACTGATGGAGGCCCTCACTTCCCGCCTGTTCACACCTCCCTGCCGCTCCCATTCTCCGGCTCCAGAGCAGGCTGACTCCCTGCACGCACACACACACACGCATACACAGGCGCCTGAACCTGTTGGCAAGTGCCGTACGCCTGAACTGCGCCGAGGGTCTGAAGCAAGAAACAACTGCGAAGACGGTTCAGACGTATCGTGGAACTTTCCTGCCTGGACAGAAAGAAACTTGATTGTTAAAAACTAACAGAAGCCCCAAACCAGAGTTCGTTTTTATGTTTTTAGGAATGTGAGATTCAATAACAAAACAAAATGGACCATCAAAGAAAATACACAGAGATAAATGAACCCAATAACAGATTTACATGTTGGAAAGTGTTTTGCTCTTTGAGTGTGAGATTTAAGGCTGTCAGGTTTTAAGGAGCTGTCTTTCTTTTTTCGAGATGCATTAACAGTTGTCATTTAGGCAGAGGCAGAAAGGAACCAAAGGTTGTGTTTTACCACACCAAGCAAGCCCCAAGGGCCTGAAAAACGACAGCTATAAAGAACACCAGCGCAAATTAACGAGATTTTATTTTACTTTAGTGCTGGGGATTGAACGTAGGTCATCCTCTGCCTCTCTTTCCCTTTCTTTTTCCCTTCAGATGTATGTTTGATGACATTTTTGGGCTCCACAAACTAGGAAAGATGTCACGGACAGCGGGTAAGTGCATTGGCCCTCCGGGGTCCTATCGGTCTGTGTCAGTGAGGCCAAGTAATTTCACTGCTGCAAGTGTCAGGTGTCTCAAGGCAAAATCATAGGCTCGGCGTAAAGAGAAAATGGAATAAGCTGTGTAGAGCTCTGGATCTGCACCGGGTGATAGAGGTGCCAGTAGCAGCTGTTTGTCATTATTGTCTCTCTTTCTGTCCCTGTCATTCCAAGTCCCGGCCTGCCAGCTCCTTACCCTACGGCGGAGGGGCCATGCCAGGAAAGGGACGGTCACCTGCAGTGCAGATAGAGCCTGGCACATTGCAGTGTGTGGGCCCGGCCTGTGTCTCTGAAGAGGACACAGTACGGTGACAGGGGCTGTGGGGGATACCGGCCCGGGCAGAGGGGACTGGTGGAAGCCGAGAAAACGTGCCGAGAGACAGAAGCAGCATCAGCAGAGTGTTCTAGATGCCGAGCCACACAAGAAGGAGGAAGTGTTCAACTGCCAAGCTCTTGAGCGTTCTAGGAAAATAAAGGCTAGAAAGCATCCACTGGATTTGGTGACAAGGAGGTCAGGCATCTCCTGTAAGGACTGTGTCATTCGAGTGGTGGCAAAGCAGCCTGGTGTTGTGCTGGTTTAAATTTAACAACTGCACAGTGGTGCACACCTGCGATCCCAGCACCTGGGAGGCTGAGACAGGAGGATCACACGTTCAAGCCCACTCTGTTCCACCAGGTACTCCGGCCTCCATGTGCTGCTTCACTGCAGGCCCAAAGCAGCGTCATAGACTGCAGCCTACAAAATTCTGAGCTGCAGTAAACTTTTTCTCTTTATAAGTTGATTATTTCAGGTGTCTATTACACTGTGAAGAAGGCTAACATGGGCAGCAAGGCCACATTGGGAAGGGACAGCGCCCGCCCCATCCCAGGACTGCGGCAGCCTGACCTCAGCAGTCATGCGGAGGGGCAGATGACAGAGCAGGGATGGCTGGAGAGCCCCTCGTCTGGACCTCATCAGGTTTTGGCGGAACTGCTGCTAACCACCCTGGGCTGCGCCTGCTGTCTGCCCGACGGCCGCCACCCTTGGCAAACACAGGAGCTGGTGTCTGTGCCCCCTGCTCTGTGCAGCACACCCCGGATTCTCCAGAGCTCTGCTCTCTCCTGCCCCTTCTTAGCAGATGCCTCTTCTGCCCTCTGCCTCTCAGGTACACCTGCTGTCTTGTGAATAAGCTTCAGGCAATTTATGATATTAAATGAATAATAGAACATCAGAAAGGAAGGGCTGGGATGGACAGAGCTGGTGCTTTCATCCTTCCTCCATTTCAAGGCAGAAGGCATCTTGATTGGCTGCAGGGGCAGGGCCACCCTGCACGGTCCCGTGGGAGGGACAGTCTCAGCAGTGGAAGACGACTCCGCTTTCATCTTGGCATGCAGATAGAGCAGTAGACTTCAGGCTCAAAAAGCACCTTTTGATCTTAATCTGCTTTCTCCAGGAGGCCTACTCGAATGCACATACACTTGATGTGTGTTGGGACAAACGGAATGTGTTGTGTTTCCTTTCCTCTTGCACTACAGCTGTTAGCACAAAAGGCTTCTGAAACCTCGAAAGTGGGCGTTTCTGCTCACAGATGAGCAAACAGTAGACGTGGCTGGATGTCCTCTAACCCAATCCAGTTCTGCTGCAGATGATGGGGGCAGGTCACACAGGTGTCGGGCTCGGTTGGCTCCCCTTTCAGGTGTCAGGTGCAAGCCACGGGCGGTTTAACCCTTGCTTTGCTCAATGACTGGCTGTGAACTAGGGTTCCCGGGATCCCCTTTGTGGGTTCATTCAATTTGCTCGAGTTGCTCACAGAACTCAGACATAAAGGACACTGGTGAAGAAATGGCCGGGGTGGAGTTTGGAAGGCGGAGCCTAGGACTCCCTTGTCCTCTTGGGGTATGCTAGCCTCCAGCTACCTGGAAGCTCCTGGATTGTGGAGACCTTGCGGTGTAGGCATGACTGCAGAGTGGACGCTGTGCTGAGATGTGATTGGACGAAAGGATCAACCGCATGCTAAGAGGCGAGGCTCTTTATGCAGCCTCCCTCCCTCCAGAGCGCGGGGCAGGAACCTCAGGAACGGGGAGGCCTGAGGACCTTCAGTTGGACAAGCTCACTCGGAGGGTTCCTTCACAGCCAGCTCCAACAGAAGGCTGGGGAGGATTAGAGTCTCTGTGACCCGCTTTCTGCAAGAGAAATTCTAGTTTCTGTAGCATATCTTGAGAGGGAGTTATGAGCCAGGAACCAGGGATGAGAACCAGAATAGAGACAATATCCACTGTCCAGCTAAGCTGACTTGGCCCGTTTATTCATCGGTAGTAAGTCTCCATTCACAATTAGGCTTTAACTTCAGTACATTAATTTCTTATGAGTTTGGTTAATGGGATTCAAGACCTGAGAAACCCCTAAGGGGAATGATAACAGCAAGCATTTACATAGCACTCAATATGTAAAAGGTCCTCTTATAAGTATTTTACATATTAACCCACAAACAAACCTTTATTTTCCTTTTCATGGATGATGAAAATGAGGCGCAGATACCCAGTTATTTGTGCGGGTTCCTACAGTGCTAGGCCCCAGTCTGTTTCCCAGCCTCCACCGCAGGCTGGTTCCTATCTGGTGCGTTGGAGATGGACCTTGGAGCCCACAGTGGAGCAGAGGAGCTGGAAGACCCTGCCTATCCCCCGCCTGGCCCCTCAGCCCAGCCCTTGATGCATGCAGGGGAGACCACTCTCAGGTCTCTGAGAGTGTCCTTCCACTTTGCAGGTCTAACAGCCCCATCTCAGCACTGCCTGGCTCCTGTGATTTCTGGCGTCTAAATAGCTGCCAGTTCTGGTGCCAGGTTCTTGCTTCCTGGCCAGGAGCTGAGCCCAGGCCTGAGAGTGCATCCACCCCTGCCTGGGAGAAGCTCCTACGAGGGACCTCCCTGCCTGGCAGATGAGATGAGGTTGAGAGACCGCTGCATTGCCTGCTGCTCTTCCTAGTGGAGTGCGGAGGGAGGCATTTGCTGAGCAGAGAGAGGAGCTTCTGCTGCAGAGGGCCGGGCCGCTGCTCTGCGCGTGCGTGCCACAGGAAAGGCAGGAGCTGTCTGACGTCCACAACACGTGGCCACCTAACTGACCATGACTGTGTCGGGCATAAAAGTGTTCGGTGACTTTGTTACTCCTATTGTTGCATCAAAAGACACCCTCAGCCTATTCACCAAGATGGCACCCAAAGCAAAGGAGGAAGCTCTCATACCCGTCCTGAAGCCAGAGCCAAAGCAAAGGCCTTGATGGGCAAGGAGGCCACCCTGAAAGGTGACCACAGCCACAAACCAAGGGGATCCGCACATCGTCACCTTCTGGCAGCCAGGGCTGTGGAGGCAGCCGGTCCCCTGGAGAAACATGCCTCACCAGCATGCGGTCATGGAGTCGCCGGAGGGAGAGAAGGTGGAAGACAGGAGCACTCTGTGTTTACGGCCGATGCCGAGGCCAGCACACAGCAGAGTGAACAGGCAGTGAAGGCCTGTGACCTTGGTGTGGCCAAGGTCAACAGTCTGACCAGGCCTGACGGAGGGGAGAAGGCAAATGTTTCACTGGCTCCTGATCGGAAAGCCGTGGATGTGGCCGACAGAATTGGGATCCTCTAAGCTGCGTCCAGCTGGCTAGTTCTAAATATACTTTTTTTTTTTTTACCCTAAAAAAAACCTTCAAATTCATCTAGTCCTATAAGGCATGGGTCCTATAAGGCAAAGGCTGTCAGGTTTCCATTTTGGAGACTATTTTTAGAGAACATGATTGCTTAATAGATGCGTGTCCCCTCCTGTCTCTCAGTCTGACTCACTGTGTGGGGTGGGTACCACCTTCCCTTGGTCACTGGGGGGTCTAATGGTGGGTAAAGCCAGAAGCTGAATGCCCACTTTTCCCTATAGTTTGGTCGTAATCGGTCCCCACCTTCTTCAGGGACTCAAGTTAGAGCATCCTTAATCCCTTCAGAGAACTTCAAAACAAACAAAGTTTGGGAATCCACATCCAGAATTGCTCGTTCTGAATTGGCACCTAAATGTAATTGATGGCTCCCCCAAAATGGGCAGCTGGTACCAGGGCAACAACCCGGTTGTGGTAATATCACAGCTGTCCCTGTTACTCTCGACTATGAAAAGCCATTAAGAAAAACATGGCAGTGTGATTGAAAACCCTGATTACATTTTTGTCATATGAAAAATGTGAAATGGCCTTATAAATTGCAAACTTTTTCTATTTTGAAACTTTGGAGCCCAATTTAGCACTTTTATTATATACTTATTGAGGGCCTGGGGAAATTTTTTCTTGTCAACATCTGCCACTTAGCTTTGTTAACTCTTATTCTCCCAAATTGACTGCATGTCTGGATTATTGTTTAAAAAATATATAAAGAGCAAAGAATGTAAAAGACCATTCAAAGCATGGTACAATTTAAGGGTACTTTGGCTGCACTAAACTGAAGCTGAAGACATAAATTTTCCTTATTTTCTCTGTATTATTCCTATTTTTGGTCTGGGTATGTGTTCCTGCTTGCAGTGCCATGAAATCGTTGGCTCATGAAAGCATCAGATGAAAGGGTCTTGGCCATCCGGGGACATGTCCCAGACTATCCATGTTATCTGTTGGTTTCTAGACAGGACTGTCGACAGCAGAGAGGCTGCTGCCTTAAGGACAGCTTAGCTATTAGGAAATTCACTCTTATGCTTGAATCTCTTGCTGCTAAATTTTCCCCATTAGTACTGTGTAATAATGAGAAGGAAAGTGGATGATTTTATTGAGTAATTTACTATGGGTTAAGACTGTGCTTGAGACTTAAAAGTATCTCACCTCATTTAATCTTTGCAAGCTTGTTTCAGGGTATGCTGTAGTAGCCTGATTTTACAGGCACGAAAACAGAGAGACAGAGAGGAGGCTAGAACTTGACCAGTAAGCTGGGGAGTCTGTTCCAGAGTCTGGCCCGTGACTCCAAGCTCTGCTGCCTCCTCTTTGCCCTGCCTCACACTCCCACTGGTCTTTTTCTAATGTTAGTTTTATAATATTCCTAGAGCTAATACCCAGTGATGACCTTAGCTATGAGCTGCCCTTTCCAACAGACATACAATGTGACCTTTCTCCAGCTAGTTCTAGACCAAGTGTTAAAATGTTCTAAGGAACACAATTACATTTTTCCATGTTTGTTTTTCCCGTCAGTATCCTTCAGGATTTCACCCTTCCACACACGTTGTTGCTGTTAATTTATAGCTTCCCATCTCATAAATTTCTATTTAATTATTATTATTTTTTAACCGAAGGGAGGTATCTTTGCTATTTTTTTGTTGCTGGGACAAAGTACGTAACACGCATGAGTTAAAGGAAGAAAAGTTTATTTTAGCTCTCAGTTTCTAAAGGTTTCAGTCCATTGTCCTCTGGCTCCAAGGCAGGGTGGTGTGGAGAGGTACGTGGCAGAGGAGAAACAGTCCATGGCAGGGCAGTGGACTAATTTAGTTATCACACCAGTAATCCATATTCACACACCCTTAATCCACATGCACAACCTCTAGACCCCGACACCTATCACCACATGAGGCTCCGGGGAGAAGTGTAGATACAGCCATAATGGGAGGCAGTGTAGGTAAGGCTGAGAGGAGCCAGATTGCCCCGGTTCTCAGCTTCTCCAGTGAGGAGCCCTATCGCTGTAAGCAGAATCATCTGCTGTCTCTGTCTCAGAATCATCATCCGTGTAATGGACATGATGATAGCACTTCATTGGGTTAGGAAACTTGAATTAATTAATACTTATAAGTGCTTAGAACACAGCCTGGTGTGTGTCAAGTATTCAGTAAATATTACGTGCAAATTGAATCCATACCGTGGAGAAAAATATTAAACAGTGGGTTGATGTTATATACACATTTAAATTAGGCAGATCTAACCATATGGGTCTCTTTTGTGTGTAACTGAAAATACAGAAAGTTTCATTTTGCATGTGCTCTCTATTTTGTAATATTCATAGTTTTATATATTACAGCGTTCTCAATATGTATTGCTTTATTGGGTTGATATATAAAAATAGGCACACTGTACTTTATAGGCAGTTTAAAGATTTTCATCAGAAATTTGGACTGAACATAATTTTTTTCCTTCTTACTGACCGGATAGCCTAGCCTTGTTACACATTTTGGCTGAATCCATATTGAAAGGTCTGTGGTAAACACTGGAACTGGCCATCCCGCCTCTCAGGGCCCCTTGTGTGTTACCCGCACCCTGCAAAGCTCGTCAGCCACAGAGAAACCAACCCCGGAGTGCCTTAGTACTCTTAGCCGTTGTAATGTAGGAAGACAGGCGTGTTCCTGTCCTTTGATTCTTTGAGCAATGGCTACACCACTTGCTGAATTAGAAGCCGCTGACCTGGGAGAGAAGGGCCAGCCAAGTCTCCAGCCTCCAGAGAAAGGCGTGGTGTTAGGTAAGTACAGTGTGTTGTGGCGAGGTAAGCGGCTTCCCAGCTGAGCACCAGTGCAGCATTGCCTCGACTTGGGGTTCTCAGAGAAGGCAATGTTTGGGCTGGGCTTACTGGCCCAGCAGGAGCAGGAAGTCTAGCTGTGAGCTTGCCTTTTCCCAGTGTGTTTTTATTTGATCATCAGAGTGTAAGAACTGTTACAATCAACTAAGCATTTCACCATGAGCACCATTTAAGCAAGGTCAGTGGTAGATTTCTTTCTACAAGGACACATGGAGCCGATAAGATCTGAAATGAAGTTATTAACTGCACACTCATTTAAACTTTGCAGTAAAATTAAGCTGTTCAGTAAAATTACTAGCTCACCCAAGCAAACATGATTATTAAGGCTTCTGTGCGATTAACTGATGCTCTTATTTAACACATATTTTCTTCACAGTAACCCAAGCAGTGTTGGTTCATAGAAGACAAATGATAAAAAAATACATGAGAAAAAAGGGCCAAAACCACTTGTAATCTCACCATCCAGCAGTTGCTGCTGTCACTTTGGCATCATTCACATTCAGTATCACCTGTCATTGTCATCTCCTTGTTCTTCCCCAGAGTCGGCAGTAGCCTTTTGTTGGAGCAGGAGAAAGAGCCAGGCCCGTGTGACAGGCAGATGCGGATGGTATGAGGGCCAGAAAAAGGGAGCCAGCGTGGGGCACTCTGTATTTTCTGCTTCTGGGAGAACTGTTTATTAACTCAGGAGAGCTGGAATTTTCTATCCCACCTGCATCTGTGTTCTGACCCTGGGACCAAATGTCGAGATTCCTTGTGGTGAGCGTAGCCTTACTTCAGTTGTTTAGCTGCAGACATACCTGCGGGATTATTTCTCTTCCTCCATTCTGCATGCCTCTGATTCATCAGTGATACAAATATTGAACAGTCACAAAAGGCAGAAATGAGAAGAAAACGTGTGACTTCATTTTGTAGACTTTGTGCCTGTGTGTGCATGGATGTATGAGTGTCCGTTTGTGGGTTTTTAAAATTTGACCTCATTTCTATAGACTTTGTCGGAGTTACATAAAATTCTAAAAAGAAACTCATAAATGAACTGATGTTTTGCGTTTACAAAAAAGTAATTGTGAATACCAAGTGTGTAATTTTCCAGTGAATGAAAGGACGTACGTTCCTTAATCATTGAACGCGTTCTAAAATGGAACCTCTAGGAGCCACACGTCCTGGTGTGACCCGGATGCTCATGCAGCACGGGCTCCAGCCCTTGCAGTTGCTGCCGCTGCCACGTCTCCCTGTGGTGTGTGGGGCTGAAGTCCACCACGTTGCCCCCACCGCTGGAGTGGAGATGAAGCTGACTGAGCAGATCCAGGATTCCGACGCCTGCCTGAGACTGTAAAATATTTAGATTACGCTTACTTTTTAACTGATACATAAAAACACGCACTTGTACATATTTCTGAGGTATTGTGACTTAAGTTTAACTGCCAACTTGACAGGATTAGAGACTCGGAGAGGTGATTGGATCACAGGCGTTCCACTGAGTCCATAGATGTTTGCTTTTAGGGGGTGGCCGGGTTGGAGGTGGGTCGCTGAGGGGAGCCTTGGAGGGGGAGTCTCTTGCTAGGGCTCTTCCTTTGCGCTCTGCTTCCTGGCTGCCTAGAAGGGAGTAGTTTTGTTCCACACACCTTTCCACCTGAGGTTTCTGCCTTGGAACCAGCAGATCATAAACTGAAGCCGCCTAAACTGTGAGCCAGAAACAAACTTCTTCTTTATTGTGGGTATCAGGTAGTTTGTCCCAGCAAAAGGCAAGCTGGCTAATACTGGTATCCTCTGGTGTTCCGATCCGTGTCTACATTGTGTAATGTTTAAATTGGGCTAAACACACCTACCTCCTCCATCACTTGTCATTTCTTTGTGATGATAGCATTCAAAATTCTTCACCTTTTGTTATTCCCTGGTGCTGGGGATGGGCTCAAGGCCTGCTGCATGCTAGGCTAGAGCTTACCATTGTGCTGCACCCACAGCTTTTCTCCCAATTTTTTGAAGTATACATTGTCGGGCAGTCCACAGATTCCATTCTGTTTCTTACCATGTTCTTACCGTGTTTCGCATTGTTGCTAATGTTGGCACATGCTGCTCTGTTGCATTCTAGTGCATTGTTTTAGCTGTTTTCCTCTTCATTTCCCAGTGAGGGAGATTTGTGTTGCCTTCACTCCAGCCTCTTCAGAGGGTCTAGATGACTGCTTTTTATCTACTCCTTTCCACGCTATTTGGAGACGTTTCCAGTGGGCTGTACATTAAGGAAAAGCATGCGTATATTGAGTTTTATTAAATACTGCCAGATTGGGGTCTGTTTGGACAAGTATTTATTGAGTACTTTATGCATTGCTTTTACTTGGTTTTTAGAGGGATTCATGAATAAAAAACAAGAGACTCTTCTCAAGCAGTTTAAAATTCATATGGGAAGAAACTGACAGTAACGAGAATATATGAATAGTAGTAATAATAATTATCCTTTGATTATTTGCTGTGTGCTAGTCATTTATATATATCTCTTTGTCCTCCTAGTCTCTGTGGGGCAGCTTCATGTCACTATAATGCAATACCTGAAATAATTAACTTATAAAAGGAAAGGGTTTATTTTGGGCCACAGTTTTTGAAATTTGGTCCCACTGCTTTGGGCTTCTGAGGAGGCCATGCATTGTGGAGGGAGTGAGTGTACAGCAGTGCAAAATGCTTACTTCATGAACTAGGAAGCCAAAGAAGACGAGATCAGGGTCCCAGCACCCCCTTCAGGCCACATCTGCAGCATCTGGCACTAGGCCCTTCCCCTAAAAGCTCCACCTCCTTCCAATAGTGCTGCCATGGAGACCAAGATGTTAGCACGTGGACCTTTGGGGAAAGTTCTGGCATAACCCTGTAAGGGTGTAATGTCAGTTCTGTCTACTTTTACAGAGGCCAAGTAAAGAATGATGTAAAAGTAAAAAGAATGATGTGAGTGTGGAGGTCTAAACCCTTCTCTCTCTTCCTTTAAAGTCCGTGTTCTCGCTGCTGTGATGAGTTACCTTCCAACATGTGATGTCTGTTTGTAAAGAAGCCATTGGTTCTTGCCACATAGCAGATGTTCAGTAAATGCTTTTGAGTTATTGATTAAAACACCAGTGGCTAAGATCTTTAAAGTAATACCTGCTTAGTTCTGTTTAGAGACTTCTAGTAAACTGATCGCTCTCACAGCAGTCTCCTGAGTTATGAGGTCAGTGTCATTACTCTTATATTTGTATTTTGCTCCTGAGAAAACTGAGACATGGAGAAGATGAGTTATTTAGCCAAATCTGCACAGAGCTGGATTTTTTTAAATTAAACATTTCATTTTGAGATTATTGTAGATTTGCATGTGATTGTAAGAAGTAAGGCAGAATGTCTTGTGGACCCTTTTACAAGATTCTCCTAACGCTGACGTCTTGCAGAGCTGTAGTACAATATGCATCTCGCCAAGATACTGACGTTGACACAAAATTGAGATGCAGAAGCTTCCCAAGTTCCCTTGTGCTGTCCTTTAGCAGCAAACCCATTTCCCTTCTGTTCCCACTCCCACTTAGCCTCTGTTCTCCACTTCTGTAGTCACCGTCTCCAGAATGTTACAGAAATGGAGCCATATAGCATGTCACCTTTTGGGATTTCGTTTTTCATCCAGCATTCTCTGGAGACTCATCCAGGTTTTGTGTATCAGTACTTTGTTCCATTTTATTGTGAAGTATCTTGTGGTATGGATGGACCACAGTTTGGGCATCTAGATTTTTTCCCAGTTTCGGGCTATTAAAATTAAAGCTGCTATAAACATCTGTGCACAGGTTTTGAATGAATATACGTTTTTACTTTTCTGGAATAAATGCCCAGGAATTCAACTGAGGCAGGTTTTGTTGTTCGTCACGAGGGACGAAAGTGTCAGATCCCTCATGGCTTTCTTTGGTATCGCCATGATTCAGGGCTCATGCGGTGTGGTATGGTGCTCCCCACTCGGGCTCTGCTGATATGGGTGGCAGTGGGGCATGATTGTGTGTGTGTGTGTGTGTGTGCACGTGCAGTGTTTGGCGGATTATTTGAGTGGTTACTGTCAGGAAATTTCTCTTGCTAGGCTGTCCTTGCCTGGTCTTCGGGGTAGGGAGAAAGAGGCTTTTGTTGGGGCTGTCTTGGTTTGCACCCTTTGACATTCTTGGGTTGCCACCTTTCTGAGCTCCAAATCTGGAATACATGAAGCATAAAGAAAACCCAGGGACTCACTGCCATGTTGTTCCTTGAATCCCAAGGCTCCCAATCCCTTCTCTCCACCTTGGAGCATCTTCTTATATTTGTTTCTTCTATAAGGCCCAGCAGTTTTAGTTGAACGTAGTGAAGGAAATAGGGGAAAGTGTCTACTCCTTCTTTTGTATGGAAGTGGAGGTACAGAGCTGGGCTAGCTCTCAGGCCGTGTGCTCAGCCCGTTTGTGGTGGGTGCTGACAGAACAGAGAAGTGTGGGCTGCAGTAGTCAGGGAGGCCTTGGTGAACTGAGTTAAACTTCAGTTGGTTGGGAAATTTAGCAGGATTTGAAAAGTGCTGGGAGAAGGGAATTTTTCTTTTCCATTCCAGGCAGGGGTCCATGGGACTGGTCGTGTGTATTTGAAAGATCTGAGGAAGCCCTGGCCCACAGCATTGGGGGCTCCTGTGGGGGGCAAGCACCAAGTCTCCCTCAGGAGGGAGGCTCCTTGCTTTGCGAAGAGAGGCCCAAGATGGCTGTAGTCAAGACTGTACCCGGCCGCCCTCCCTCTCTTCCTCCTTCTCCTTCTCCTCTTGTTTTTCACATTTACTGGGACACAAAAGCTTTTTTTCATGGAATAATAAATTTTCTGAAGAACAAACTTGGAAATAAACATCTGGAGATAAACTGTACCATTGAGAATTTGGGCCTTTACTGGTAGCGTGGGATAAATGACGCACATTTTATATATTCCTGTATTTTCCTCAGCTAGCATTTTATGTAGCAAAAGTAGTAAATATTATTCAGAAACATCTTTAAATTGAAACTAAGAGGAAAACTAAAAATCATCATAACCTAACCTCTTACAAAAAACTCATTTTAGCATTTTGATCTGTGTACTCTCATCTGTATGTTTTTGTGTAAAATCTTTTCTTATTTCATCCTATTCTATTTTATTTTATTTTATTGAGGACACCTGAAACATACCCTTTTCATAAGGTTTTAAGTGTACAGTACATGTTTGATGATAGTTTGTCATTCTCTGTATTTTATTGCAGATCTCCAGAGCTTATGCGTCTTGTTTAAGTGAAACTTTATGCTCTGTGATTAGTAAATCTCCATTTCTCCTTCATCTCCAGCCCCTGGAAACCAGAGAAATGGAGCTCTTCTTGATCTGAATGACATCAATTCAGCCAACAGCTGAGTTCTACTTAAGAGTGGCAGAGATGGCTGCTCCTCATTTATCTTGAACACCTCTAGGCCTTAATTTCATCATCAAATTCCTTTTTAGTTGCTCTGACAATTAAATGCATACCAGGTAGAGCTTCCAAGACCATGTCTACTTGTGACAGGTGGCCAGGCTCCATGGCTGGCAGGTCTTCCCTTCCCATCCCCGCTTCTCCCTGTGCCCTGGTGCCTGGCTTACCTAAATCTCTGGTTTAGCCATGTTCACGGAAATCCATGCAGGGCTTGCCCTTGCAATGCTTCTATGCTCAGTCATATTACAGTAGAATTCAGAGACATCTTTGCTTGAAGTTTTAAAATATTTGTCATGATTAAATTTGGACATGTCTGGGATAAATGTCAAATCATGTTGGAAGTGTGCACTTTTAGTTAGAGATTAACTATGCAGAAGTCGTGTAATTATATAATATTAGACCTGTAGAGATTGTTTAGTTTAATCCTTTGTGCTCAGTTTGTGTTATTTTTGTTGGCTTCTAAGTAAGAAAACATATAATTTGAGGGTAGGTGTACCAGGAATCGAATTCTTGACCTTGTGCTTGTGAGGTAGGCGCTGGAAACACTGAGCTAAATCCCCGGCCCAAGAAAACATGTATTAACCCTAACAAATCAGATGGTGCAGCTGTACATATGGAAAAGTCTCTCTTCTCTACCCCCTGTACCTGTCAGCTGTGGATCTGATTTTTATCACCATATGTTACTTTTTGCCTATCCTAGAACTTTATGTTAACCGGGGCATCTGGGTGTACTCTTCTGGTTTGGTGTTGGATACTTTGCAGGGTTCTGAGCTTCATGCCTGCCTCTGTGATTCCTCCTTTTCACCATGCACCAGTGAACAACGTAAGTGTTCATCTGCTCACATGCTGGGGACCTTTCTAGTCTTTCCAGATTTAGGCGCTTGTGTTAAAGCTGTGTGAACATTTGTATTCAAGTCTGTGTGTAGATGTATGTTTCCATTTTTCTTGGCCAAGTATCTAGGTATGGAATTGCTGGGTGATTTGGTAGGTGTGTGTTTAACTTGTTTTCCACAGTACGCATACTATTTCTGTTTCCTCTTGTGATATAAGAGAGAGAGAATTTTAGTTGCTCATCAGTATTGGTACTGTCAGTCTCTTAATTTTAGCTGTTCTGCTACCTATATAGTCATGGCTCACTGTGTGTGTGTGTGTGTGTGTGTGTGTGTGTGTGTGTGTTTAAAAAAGCAGTTTTAGGTTTGCACAAAACTGAATGAAAAGTGCAGAGAGTTCCCATGTTGTCTAACCCCAGTTTCTTGTATTATTAACATTTTGAGTTGGGGGGACTTTTGGTACAACTGCTGAGCGATGATGAGAATTATTACCCAAACCACATAGTTTCCATAGGGCTCACCCTGTGTGTCACAGATTTCTGTGTGTTTGAACAGATGTGTAATGACAGGTGTCGCCACCATAGTACCATACAGGGTAGTTGCACTGCCCTAGAAATCCTGTGCTCCATTTGTTCCTCTTTTCCTTCCCCATCTCTTCCTAACTTGTGCCAACCCCTGATCTTTTGAACTCTCCATAGCTTTGCCTTTTCCACAATGTCATATGATTGGAACCCGAAGGCAAGAAGCCTATTCACATTGGCTTCTTTCACTTAGTAAGGTGCGGTTCAGTTTCCTCAGTGTCTTTTTGTAGCTTGAGAGCTCATTTATTTTTAGTGCTCACATTCCGTTGTCTGGCTGTGCCACATTTTGTTTACGTGGTTGCCTATCGAAGGATGTCTGGGCTGTGTCCAGGTTTGGGCAGCCCTGAGAGAAGCTGCTGTGAACTCTGTGTGCATTGGATTGGTGAGGACAGGGGTGGGCTGGGGAAGGGGCTCAGGTTGGGGCCCCCTCTCCTCTGGAGCCCGGTGATTCCCTCCCGTTGTACCTGAGCCTGCCAGTTGGTCTCTCTAGGGAGCAGGCTCTTCTTCTGGGCTTGCTTCAGGACAGGAGGAGACGAGGGCCATGTAAGCGTTCCTGGCAGAGACTGATCGAGGCTTGGCCCACCCTTTAGGATATCTGGTACCTTCAGTTCTTGAGGCCCAGGGATGCAAAGCAGCCTTGGTTTTGTCTGCTCTCAGCCAGCCCCCATGGGGTTACACTGTAGATTTTCCAGCCTGCCAGATCAGGTACATTTTGTCCCTCTGCTTTGCAGCTCCCACAGTTTCATCGACCCACCTTGGTAACAGTCATTTCTGCTCCTGTTCTGTCTTTTCTGCTGTGTTTAATGAAAGGTCCCAGCTCATTTGTTAAAATGGTGTCTTCGTAGTATACTGTGACGTGAATATATTTTAATTTATTCCCTCATTTCCCAGCTGATGGACTTTCAGGTTGTTTCTGTATATTTATCTTTGCCTCTACATAAAAAGCTTGGATAAACATCCTCCTATGTGTATCCTTTTATACTGGGTTCTTTTATTTCTGTAAAAGATTCTCATGGGTGGAATTGTAGGATCAAAGGCCTGTATGTTCTACATTTTAATAGGTACTATCAGATTAATTTTCCAAGTTTGTTGCAGTTTGCACTCCAGCCAAGCACTGGAATCTTTTTCATTTTCTAAGTGAGAAAATTGGGATCCCAGGAGGACTGAACATATTGCTTTGTTTTAAGCAGTGTGTTTGCCATTAGATGATTGCTTTTTCAGTAGTACGTTTTGATAAATGATGGCGGATTCTTTTTAAAGTAAGGTGGAAAACAGCAGTGCAACACAGACCCTTCGGGTCAGCAGAGGAGCACTTCCCATCCGTTTCTCCGGTGGCGTTGATTGGAGTGTGTGCAGCCAGAGCTCAGAACTCTTTCTGTTCTTCCCTCCACACAGGGCTGTCGACCTCCCCTTGTGCTCTGCAGGGCCTCGGATGGGGAAGGCTGCCTTCTGCCGCAGAAAGGGGACTGTGCCCCTGACTGAGCTGAAATGTGTTTTCCTCTCAGGAACAGAATGTTCCCAGGGCCCTTCAAGGTTCAGAGTGTTTCTTCTTTGGGCCACAGAGATCAGGGCCAAGGTGGGCCTATGCGGCAGGGTTCCTGTGTCCACGCCTTCTCACTGCTCTGGTGGAATGGCCCACTGGACAGCGGAGGCCCCTCCCTCGTAGGCAGTGGTGGCCACCTGGTGGCTTCTCCTGGGAGGAGCTGCCCAGTGATGGAAGCACAGAGCTGGTGCTGAGTGGCGTGGGGCCTCGCTGGCTGCCGGGTTGGGAGGGAAGAATGGGAGCTCTGTTTGGAAGTGCTGGGGTCGAGGAGGCCCTGGTCACATCTTTGTTGCCTTGTGGCCAAGGATAGCCCAGCTTCCCGTCGGCCGCCCCACCTGGAGAGCTGAGTGACGGCACCGAACCCCTGTGCTGAACCCCTGTGCCAGGTCAGGCCTGCTGAACACCCTACCCTCCCTTCGGCTTTCTTCGTCAGCTCCTTCCCACCCAGTGCAACATTCATGCTCTGGATGGGATTTATGGAGTAAGGCCTGTCTCTCGTGAGCAAGGGGGTGTCCTTGTGCACCACTGTGTCACTACCATCCACCACACGTGAGTGTGCAAATCCAAATAAGCAGCTTCCTCTCACTGCTTGAGGCTTTTTGTAGATTCGTGGAGACATTTGACTTTCATAAAATAATGACAGTGACCTCAGTATTAATGGCTGCTCACTCTGTGCCAGAAATTCTCCTAAGCACATTGTATTAGGGTACTTGTAATGTATAAAACTGTGAGAGTCAGCTTCCGGTTGCTGTCACAAAGTACCTGAGAGAATCGGCTCAGAAGGAGGAAAGGTTTACTTTGGCTCTTCAGTCTGCGGTTCCTCTGGACTGGTGGTGGCGCAGCACATCCCGGCAGAAGCACGTGGTGGAGCAGCGCTGTTTGCCTGGCACCCCCAAGGCAAGGACAGAGGCGGCGGGGCCAGAGCCCCTGTGTCCCCTCCGCGGCCAGAGCCTCATGTGCCTGGAAAGCCACCACGCAGGTCCCACCCCTCGGAGCTCCACCACTTCACAGTGGTGCAGTGGGTGGGGCCCAGGCTGTCACAGGGCCTTTGGAGGACACTTTCCCAGGTCACAGCCACGACATTATTCCAGAATTGTTGTGGGACTTGTTTTGTATGTTAGGCTACCTTAGCCCTTACTGGCAGCTCTGTGAGCCTTGTCCTAAGAATCTGCTTCTCTTCACAGTGGAGCGAAGCGGGACTCAGGTTAAATCATGTGTGGGCTGGGAGTCAGATCCACATCTCCGGATCCGTAGCCCAAGCTCTCCCCTCCCGCCTCGCTGGCCTGTTGGCGTTCCTGACCGTTTCCAGCCTCGTGTCCTTTCCCATGTGTCCTGTCCACTGAGAGCATTACCGTTTCCCCAGGAAGCTTGTCTTAAGAGAGTCAAGCAGGGGTCTGCCAGGTGACGCTTCAGTCCACCCAGAAAACCAGGTGCCCTTGAACGCAGTATCTGCCCTGTGCCCCCTGGGGTTTCTTTCTTCATTTGGTTTTTTTGCCTTTAAATTCACCACCCAGGACTACTTACCAACCTGACAAGCACGTACTTACTTTATTCCAAGTTCTTCGTTTAAAAAGGCTCGTTGTGTCCCCAGAACATCCCAGGGGAGTAGGCACTGTTGCAGGTGGGAGGATTGAGGCCTGTGGGTCCCCACAGTTGGGGCTGGTAGGATCTGGATTCAGGTCCAGGCAGTCTGGCCGCAGGGTCCTGTGCTTTGCTACCTGAAGTTCGGCTCATTTGGCCAGAAATCTTTAGACTGCATATGTGTCAGTGGCAGTGTCTGATGCTTTGCTCTGGCATCAAAACCTTCAGAATTAGTCTCAGGTTGTTTCACCCTGTCCCGTTTCCAGAGCCATTGGAGAGGATTTGATCCTGACTGCTGCCACCTTGGAGCTTTTCCTGAACGCTGCTGACGGGCCGGCGAGGTCTGGCAGCAGTGGTCCTCACACGTGTTTGGTGTGGGCCATGGTAGGGTTGGCTGGCTAAGGGGAATGTTCTTCCCACTTGCGGCTGGAGGGCTGCACTGAGTCCGGCCCTGGGCAGCTCTGGTTGGAGGAAACAGACACAGCTCGGCTGCTGTGTGCGCTCTCTACACACGTGGGAGTGGCCGGTGCGCTGCCAGTGTCCCCTGCCTCGTGAGTCCGCCCCTTCCCTGCCTTTGGAGATCATCGGTGCTGCTTTTCTGTTCTGAAGAGAGAGAGAGAGAGGTTTGGGGACTAGGGGTGCAGCTCAGTGGTGGAGTGCTTGGCTAGCAAGCACAAAGCTTTGGGTTCTGTCCTCAGCACTAAAAAAAGCGGGGGGGTTGTTTTATGTATGTAAATCTGTGTTGGTTTCTTCCCAGAAATGCCAGAGAAAATTTTTGCATATCTTGCATTTTCTTCATAGAACTCGTCGAAGGTCAAATCTCACAGTTGAAAATAATTTTCAAGGCCAAACACATGCCTGTAGTTGTAGCTGCTTGGGCTGAGGCAGGAAGGCAGGAGGGTGACTTCCGCCCAGGAGTACAGGGCCAGCCTGGGCAACATATTCAGGCGCCCCTCGCAAAAAGAAAGAAAATAATTCTCTGTTTAAGCAACACTTTTTAATCGTGGATATTACTAAGGAAAGCCAGTGTGTTTCAGAGATTCTGACTTACGAAGTCTGGGGTAGTGTCCTGGAATTTGCCTTTGTAAAGTCACTTTGCTTAATTTCTGTTGTTAGGATATACTTTGGAAGAGGTAAAATGTTAAAGCATTATAGCAAGAGCTGTGATAAGCTTTCCCCGTTGTATAATAACTTACATTCAGTTTGTTCTGTAAAGTTTGGAGATCTGTGGAGCAAAGAGACAACAGAGAACTAGCAGCCTGCACTTAAAGGGGATGCTGTGGTTGTCTGGTTAAAAACAAAACCTAGCATTACCTTTGGGTTTAATTTAACAGAAATTCATTGTACTGCAACTTCGGACACTATACCTTTATGCAGGAATCTGCACTTGTTGAAGTGAAAGCGTCTTGTTCCAAAGTGTTAGAAGCCCATGATGACAAAGCAGAACAGGTAGAGAGTGAGGGAAAGGCCCTTCCTCTCTCCTTGACTCGGAGTGCTGTCGGTCCCGGGGGCGAAGAGCCAGGCGCAGAGTGGCTGTGAAGGCAAGGGCTTCCTGTGGGCGGCCCTGCTTGCGGTCCTCAGAGAGGCTGTGTTCTCGGCCTCTGCTCTGGCTCCAGGCTTCAATGTCCTGCAGAACGGTGCTACAAGGAAGTCAGTTTCTGAGCTGCCTGCCCTCCCTCTTTGTCTTTTCCTTCCTTCCCTTTCTCTGCCCCGCCCTATCCCTCTCTACCTCTTCCTCTCTCCCTCTCCTTCCTGCTCTCCCCTCCACCCCCCATTTGCAAGAGTGGGGATTGTACCCAGGACCCTCTGCCACTGAGCTATGTGCCCAGTCATCTCTTACTTTGAGAGAGTCTCACTAAGTTGCCCAGGCTGGCCTGGCACTTGCTACCCTCCTGCCTCAGCCTCCCAAGTAGCTGCAGTTAGAGGTGTGCACCTCCACACTCAGCTGGAGCAGGTGTTTTTTCATACTAGATGTCCTGATTTCATCACGGCATCCCATTTCTTGGGTTCAAGCTGGTGTTCCCTAGCAGCATTATGAAAAGTGAGGGGCCCTGGCTACAGAAGGAGGGGGTGTCCCCTGAGGCTCAGAGTTGGTCCTATGCACGCGATTGTCTTTGTTTCTGTCCATGTCGCCCAGTGCCATGCATGAACAGCAAGTGAGCTCAGTCCTGAGTCAATGGCCGGTGACTCGTACAGTAGAAGCCTCACCTTGAGCGGTGGTCTCTCCTGGGAGATGGCAGAGGGACCACAGGCAGAAGGCACTCGAGCTTACACACACGCACGCACACACACCCTTTTATCTGGCTTTGGGGTATACTGTATTTTGGGTTAGAGGACCTCTGAAGTCCTTTCCAACCGTAAGGATGTAGGACACTAGCACTTCAGCACGAATTCTTCACCTTGACGTTGGAAGCCATTTGTAACTTGGTGACCTAACTGCATTCCCTTTCTTTCCCCCAATCTCTCTTCCCCCTTGAACTCATTTCTGCCTCTGGACCTTCTTTCTTGAGTTTCCCTGCAGTCCCCCTCCCTGCTCATCCCTTATGCGTACACCTGGACGTCTTCTTTTCTTACCCAAGTTCTGCCCAGTGAGATTTACTTTCTTGGTCTTACATGCAAAGGGCTGCTGAAGCTCTTTCATCCCCCACCTCCCTTCCCATAGCTCCTGTTAGCCCCACTTCCGGCACTACAAAGGATGACACCCTGTAGATGCTGTTTTTAGTGGGAGAGGCACCTAACGACCCGTGAATAGTGAGTAGGGGTGGGGAAGATGCCACTGGGGAAAGGACCCCGCAGCCTCTGCCCCTCAACAGGGTGAGACTTCCTCAAGAGGAGAAACCAAGCCTTGTAAACCCCAGGACTTCTCCCCATACTCGGTGATTCATTATCTCCTAGCACAAGCAAACAAAAGCAGGGTGAGAGCCGTTCTGAGGCTGTAGGCAGGTCGCTGTTTTGAAAGTACCCAGTGATTTACTTGTTCGGAGTTGGACCCAGACCCTTGAATCTGTGCACAGCTGTTACCACAGTGGTTTCTGTGTGAATAAAGCATTTGTCATTGAGCTGGGTAATAGAACTGGGAGTAGATACTTTAAGGAAAATGGTGACTCTTAGTGAGAAAGACTCAAACTATTGTGTGTGGCCTTGAAAAGTCAAGACATGGATTGTCCCTCATTGCTCCAGGACCACCGTTTAGGTAGGGAACAACTCAGGTCCTGTAAGCTCTACGAAGGCAACACAGTTATATGATGGGATTGAGCGGCTTGAAATGTGTTTACCACTGTCTGGATCTTTATCCGTGGAATCAGACTTTCAGCTTGTGTCTCCATCCTTGGCCTGCACCAGGTACTCACGAGCAGTTTGTTGAATGAATGAGTGAATGACTTGTACCTTAAAGCACCCCGGCAGGGTGGGAGGGCTGTTGCTGCGTGATCTTTCCGGTGCTGGGCCGTGCCCCCGCCTGTCTGGCTGGTGGACAGTGTGTCCACTTGATGGCAGGGGCATCACAGGCTCAGCGGTGCTGACTTTCTGGCTGATTCCCCTCCCTCCCGCAAATACCTGCTGCCAAATTCTCCTCTCAGTTTAACGTGGGATTATTTCAGAGGGAGGGTCAGAGGATGTTTTTGAGCTGAAACTGAAAAATTGAGGAATAAACCATGCGGAATCCGAGGACAAGCCTTCCTGTTGGAGGAAATAGCTGTTTACATAGAAATCCCCAGAGTGGAACAACCTGGGATTGTTGGAGAGCAGTGTGAAGAACCTCATGGCCGGAGCAGAGGGGATGAGCTGCATGGTCACAGCGGCTGTGGAGTGGATCGTGCTGGGCCTCGGAGGCCACAATGAGGACACTGCATGGCACTCCTGGTGCTGGGAAGCCACTGAAAGCTGTGTCTGATTTAAGTGTCCGCCCATGTATTTGAACTCACAGGAGCCTGGCGTAAGTGAGACATAGTCGTTCCCTTGTGAGAGAGGGAGAAAATGAGGGATGAGCAGCAGGAAGGCTGGAACCCAGACCTGCTCTCTTTCGTGACCCTGTGGCTGGCCTGAGAGGTGCCCTGAGCAGAGCTCCTCCTCTGGGTTTGTGCTTCATCCCCCCACTGGAGTCCCATAATTAGTTTCTGCCCCCAATTTTGAGGGAAATGTGGAGAAACTGGAGAGAATCAGGGAGGAGCAAGGGAAGAAATGGAAAGACGCGTTAGTGGCCCCTGGGAGGGGCGGATGGAAGTGGAAGGCTGTGCCCCTTGCCCTGAACAGCAGCAGCAGCAAGTGGTGAGGCAGCGGTTCCTGCCTGGTCACTGTCCGTCCCCACGGAAGCAGGAAGCAGGAGTCTGAGCTGGAGAAGGTCAGCGTTAGGTGCAGTGACGCAGTGGGCAGCGGCCCAGGGAGCTGGTTAGTGCCAGGATCATTAGAGGCCCAAGTGGCCTCCCAGGATGCGTCCAGAAACTGGGCCCCAGGGCCGAGTCAGCGTTGCTCTTGTCACTGGCACAGACTTTCCTTAGGGGTCGTCTGACCTTTTCCAGTGACTTCACTCCCCCAGGCCACGCCTGGGTAAATCCTTGGGTTCCTTGGACCGATCCTTGGGTTCAGCACAGCTTGCTCTGAGACAGGGTCACCCTGGCTACCCCTGCCTCTCAGAGTGCTGTGGGCAACTCGCAGGGCGGCCAGGGCGTTCTGAGGTTTGGAGGTGCACTGCAATCCGGTCCTAAGAGTTTTCTGTGTTTCTTTCTTTGTCTTCTTCTTTTTTTTCTTTTTTTGTAGTACTGGAGATTGAACTGAGCATATCCCCAGCCTTTTTATTTTTAAATTTTGTAACATAGTCTTAACTAAGTCACTAGATTTCCCAGGCTGGGCTTGAACAAATGACCCTCCTGCCTTAGCCGCCAGAGTGCTGGGATCACAGGTGTGAGCCACCACCCTGCTTAGGCAGAGTTGCTGCCCATGTGGCTGAGCCGTTCCCCTGCAGGTCCTTGTGTCCTGGCTTCCCTCTCCCCACCCACACCTGTTCTCTCTCAGGCTGCACAGGATGGAATGTGGGATGAGTCCTTTGGGAGAGGAAGAGTAAACAAAGTAGGAAACCCTGTCTGCTTCATCAGGAGACGCCTCCAAACAAACAGATGCCCCCATGCTGCGCTGGCAGCTGTTTGAGGCCCTGCGGCAGCCTCCGAGTGACCGCCGATGAGCCCACCAGTTGTCCTTTGCACAGTGGTTCAGCACAGGACGCAAGGTTACCCAGGTCATCACACTGCTTATTGTCCAGCGGCCAAGGAGCCCCTGTCCCCTGCCCGGCTAGGTGTTGAGTGCCCTTGTTCCTGGCAGATCTGTCTGTTCAGCAGAAGGTCCTCGCAGTCCTCCGGGGCCCTCGGCCCGACCTTTGCCACTCCCAGCCCAGGTGCCACTGTCACTCTTGGCTTTCCGTGCTTCCAGCACATCTTACCCTGGAAATCAAAGCACGGCGCAGCTGTTCTTCCTGCAGGGACTCCCCAGGCAGGGCATTCAAGATCATGACAGTGGCCGGGATTCTGGTCATGTTCGCTGGAACTTGGGTGACCGCACACACAGGAGATGGGGCTTCGTTTTGTTCTCTCCTTCGTTCATTGGTTTGCACATTCATTGATTTTGGCAGGTGCCCTGTGCTGCACTGGGAGATAGGATTTGATAGAGACTGGACAGACAAGTCTTTGATTTGATGAGATTTCCATTGGAGGGTGGGTGGGGGCAGTGGACAGTAAATGAGACAGTTGCAGAAGCCGATAGGAACCGGGACTGAGATAAGGGATTGACCTGCAGAGGACCGTCCACCTTTCAGATCCTTGGTCCATGGTCCTGCAAATGCCGATGATTAATAAAACTGAGGCCTCCATATTTTGACACGGTGAAACTTGATTTTATTTATAAATGTTGAACCTAAGGTGAGAATAGAAACAATAATCTATGGCACTAAAGGGGACTTTTATAATGAGTAACTGTTTTCTTTCATCCTTTCTAAAATATACTTCTAAGATCTATGTTTCGTTTTGTACATTTAGATGATACTGCACTGAACATCTTGAGTAGTAACAATTCATTACCTAAAATGTGTATTTCAGTAATGAAAAACAGTTCACTAGGCTTGAAAGAAAACCCTTCCGTTTAAAGTAGAGGACATCTCCCTCTTGATTATGGTGCAGGTTTCCCCATCTAAACATTTTAAACACCTTCCCGATAGGTTTTGGATTTTTAACAAATGTAGTAAAACATACATAACCTTTCCTAGGAACCACTTTGAATGGTCCAGTTCAGTGGTATGGAGTTCCTTCGTTCTCACAGCGACATGACCCTCTGCTCCACCATCTGCAGAACTCTTCTTGTCTTGCAGTGTCAGGCACTGCAGCAGGTATTTTACAAACGGTAGCTGATTGGATTCTCCCTGAACCCTTTAAAGGGCATATTGTATATACGGTTTTAACCAATGAGGAGACAGCCTGCTGGATGAAGTAACTTGTTTCAAGTTGCACAGCCAGCAGATGTTGCGATAGGAACATAAACCCCGATTTCTCCAAGGAGGAGGCTTCCTCTCTTGCTGCACTGTGACTTTCAGTTAGAGACTCTGAGTCTGGCGTCTTGCCTTCTGTCCGATCACTGTTTTCAGCACAGATTAGAATAGTGTCCACATTTTCTCGGAACACTGGGCATGTTCCCTTTGATACTTACATTTTCTTGCCCAGTAAATGTACGAAGCCCTAGAGCACCAATGGAACAGGCATCTGGAAAAGCAGTTGAAGTTAAAAGTGTTTTTTAGTGGTGTTGGGGTTGGAACCCAGGGCTCATGCATGTTAGGCACAAACTCTACCATGGAGCCACATCCCCAGGGCCATACTTCTCTTGGGAGAGGATTTGAAAGCTTCTGTCCCTACCATGTGACTACTGCGAACACCTTAGATTCTCTCCCTCACCAGGACGTCAAGTCTAACCGGAGGAAGCAGATCTGCTCACGCGCATTTGTTTCCTGCCCATTGAAGGTGACGTCCGTGTCTGTCTTCTATGAAAACATGGACATGCAACATACTTTTTTTCTTCTTGGTCCTTTCTTTGCCTGGGCTGGGAGTGTGGAAGCAGGTGTGGAATGCCAGTGCTGTGAAAGGTCCCGGGGGGGTCCCGGAGTCGGTGCTGCTGACCCTGCTGGGTGCCCACGTTTTGAGGGGAGGTGAGTCAGTTGCATAAACCATGCAGGTTAGTGATGTCTTTCGTTCTTGGAATTCACTGTTAAAGAACCCGGGTAAGGAATGAGCAGTAAAGCAACCCTGACTCCTTTCCCCTTTGCGAGGCTTTGGGACTATATTAAGGCATATCGCTTAGAAGGGAGCACAGCCGTATGGCAGAGAGAAGGAAGCGTGTTCTTTCTGGAGCTTAACATGGAAACAGGAGGGAAAGCCCTGCACAGGCACAGGCTGTCCTCCAGGCTGAGAGGAGCAGAAGACCACCTGGCCCTGCAGCCTCCTCTGTCCCCCAGCCTGCGGCTCCAGCAGGCTGCAGCAGAGTGGGAGGCTCCAGAGGCACTGGTGGTAAGAGGGGCTGCAGAGAGGGGTGGGCGGGGGCCGGCTGGGTTTGCCAGAGCCGCACCCCATCCCTTTGCTCCTCAGTAGCACACTGTGGAGGGCTGGGGATGGGGAAGGCCAGACCCCTGGCAGCATCTCCCATCCTTCTCATGTGTGGTCCCAGCTTCCCTCTCCTGCCCTTCCTCAGATACAAGTCACGCCCTAGGGATGAAGTCCATGCCCCTAGGCTGGCCGTACCCCAGCCTCCTCCCGCCCCATCCTTTTATGCTCCAACTCCCTGGAACCACCTGCTAGTCCCAAGGCTTTGAACTCTCTTGGCTTGGGCCTTTGCAAAGGCTGTTCCCTCTGCCGGAGAATCCACCCCTTCACCCTCTCCCCCATCCTTCTGGCTTGTATAAATCCTTCTTGCCTGCCCTCTCCATTGGGAAGTCTTCCTTGAACCGCCAACCCAGATCGGGCTTCCCAGTGTGGGTTCCCATCTTAACACTGGACCCAGCCACCGAGTAGCCTGGCAGCTGGAGTCTGGTCAGGTCCCCTGAGGGTCACAGTCCTAGCCTTAGAGCTCAGTAAATGTTTGCTGAAGGAATGGGTGATCCAGTCGGCATTTCCATGCCTTCCTCCCTGCCTGCGTCAGGTCTAGAAAAGCGGAAGGACAGTGGGAAGCGGGAAGGTGAGGCCCCCTTTGAGAGGGTAGAGAGGCACAACTCTGCTCCACAAGGCCTCACTCTCCTCCTGTCTCCCCATGTAACACTTCTTGAATTCTTGGGACCTGGAGGATGCTCAGTATCTGTTCATTGCATAAAGAATTACATCAACTGACAGTGGTGTACGGGACTTCCAACATCAAAGAGAGAAAGTCCTGTTTCTCTTTCTTGCCTTGCAAATATGGAGACTGCTTTTCAATATTGATAGATAGATAGATACTAATAGATGTAGCTAGATACAGATATAGATACAAAATCAGAACCAGAGAGGGCTCTAGTGTACCCCTCCCCCAAGGAAGCCTCACGGGAATTTTCTTCCACGTTTCTCTAGGATACATTCATGGGGAAACTTGCTTTAAAGGAGAGCTGATGTTTATTTGCTGTGTAATTACTGTTCTGTTTTTCAGAGTCCATCTGTTTATTATTTGTTTAGTTACATTGATTTGCATACTATTGTGTTAATTCCCAGATAATTTAAGCCCTTAGGTATTTGTCATCACGATGCTCCTGGAAGAGGGTTTTTATTTAATAATTGAGTGACGGTGGACGGATGGATGGTCCTCTTTGGAGGATTCTATTTGTGTCTGCTGGAGCTCAACTGAGACTTCCGTACACCTGAAATTCTGCATGAAAACTCTCTTGTGTGTCTGCTCACATAATTGATCATTTTCCAAAGTACTAGAACTTCAAACTCTGATCTTAATGAGAAGGGAAAACCCTGTACTGTAATGTTCTACGAAACTCCTCTTTTGGATGCTAGAAACCGACAGATGTCCTTATTTTTATTCCGAGAAAGAGCTCCTTCCCCTGGCTGAGAAGATCTGTGTTCCTAGAGCCAGCAGTTTCCACTCCTAGAAAACTCTCGATTTGCTTTGCTCCTGAGAATGTGTCTCCAGATTTCTGATTGTGTTCACTGTCAGCTTGACTCCCTGCTTCAGGTTAGATAGAGCTTTGTCTAAGTGACAGGTTTTGCCAGCTGGGAAGGTGGAAAGTAAAGGAGTTTAGAATCCCAGAAACCTTGCTCTGTATTCTGCAAGTTTGTGGGCCACTCTGTTTGGGGTCCCTGCGCTGTAACAGTAGGAATTGTACTGTTTCACAGGTCAACCCTTGGCGAGCCAGCAAGGAGCTTTTCGATGTATTAGATATTCAGTATGTGCTGCCTGGATGGAATCAAGCCTCATTTTGAAATCTTTTATTTGTAAGCCTATTGAATAAATAACAGCTACAAAATTTCAGAAGCAAGTGGTACTGCACTTGATTTCCTCCATGGAAACCTTAAGGAAAATGGATAAGCAGATAAATGCTTTCTTGCATGAGCTGTAATCAGACTAGCATTTGCATCTCCCTGGACTTAGTAAAAAGAACATTTTTATACATTATACACATTCTCAGAGGTATTCCTGACCAAAGCTGTCTTCTTGCCAAGTTGCAGCAGAGTTTGTTACTAGTGGCCCTCTGTCTTGAGTCCTGAGCTCTGCAAGCATCATCATTTTCTCGTGTTTAACATGAAAAAGGTTGAGAATCTCTGCATTCAGCAGCCTATTCCAGATACATTCTTTCGAATTTGTTATAAAGAAATATTTACCAGTAGTCAAAGATACCCTTTGGCTTATAATAGTTTTGGTAAATGATTTATTAGAGTTAAAAAGCAAGGGAATGTTTAAATAGTAGAAACATTTATATCTATGACTATAAGGAAGAAGTTGATTCTGGACAGATGGTGAAAGATGTCACTGACAAGATGGGAAGTGAGGACCTTAAGAAAAGGAAACAGGTCACTTGGAGTTGTACAAGTTTGGCATGAAAGGTCATGCTTTTTCTTTCTTTTAAACATGAATTTGCTGGTTAAATGTGGAAAAATTAAAGACCTTATGATACTGGATTTCCAGCAAAATCTTGACACAGATGAAATCTCTTGGGTTTTGAGAATATCTGCCTGTCACGTTGTCTTACAATTATTTACTGGCCCACAGATTTGATTTCCTTGAAGCCAGGGCCAAACATCATTTATTCCAGCACTTAGAGGGCCTGGCACGTAGAAATGTTTCATACAGGACTGTTGAGTGATTTTGCAGGGCAGTCAGTCCTCCACAGCCTAAAAAGGGGGACGGCGAGGGCTAAAGAGAAAAAGACAACAAAGACTTGCATAATTTCAAAGTATATGGGGGCCCGGAAGGTCAGTGCCTCAGAGTGGGCAAAGACAAGGACTCTCGGAGCTGGCCACTGTTTGTTGAGTACACACAAAAATGGGAGGGAGTATTGGGTGACTTGGGGGGTGGTGGTGATTTCATGTCTGATCCAGTGCCAATGCAGATCTCATGTGATGAGGGCAGAAGGAGAGCATTCCCACCTTAGTAGGTGGGATGAGCTCCCACGTGAAGCTTTTCTCTTCTGTATTACTACTGGGTTCTTAGGGAACCCAGAAGCCTTCCACTGATGGTCTTGCCTTTGAGTGCCACAGTATCACAGACCATTGAGGCTCAGCTGTGACTGGAGGCAAAACGGAGTTATGTTTCCTTTGCCATAGCTGGCTCTCCGGCAAGGCAACCTTGGGCCTTAGACTGCGATAGTCAAACTTTAATTATAATATGATTTTTTTTTCACCAAAATTTCTGTAGAAATGCTCCTGGCAGAATGAGTTAGTGACTATCCTGAGATGGAAAAATAGGAACAAAATAACACCAAACTAAATGGACAGTTGATTGACTAAGCAGCCAAACCAAAAGGCTTCCGAGCAGTAGATCAGTACAAGTCTGAAAGAAATTTATAAGAATTTCCCCCAGGGCTGGCTCAGAACATATTCTCTCCAATACTGGAAGAAAATAGCTTGGATAAAGATATAGAAGGCTTGCTTATTAAATTTACATATGGCCAGAAGCTAGATCCAAAAATAATTCTACCAACAGTAAATGAAACAATAAATTAAATCATGTTTTTTATATTTTTAATTTAATTTACCACCCACCCTCTTCATTTTAGAGTTTCTAGTTCTGATTGGAGCTTGACAATGTAGAAGAATGTTCTAGAGCCCTTTTCAATGAGGGTAAGGAAATATACTTTGAAAAAAACCTCAAGAGTTTTTCCCAGTGTATTTGAGGTAAAAATGTTTGTAAAACTGGCAAATCAAAAGTAGTCATAGGAGAGTAAATTACAAAACCTTTTTTTTCTTAAATAACTATAAAAATTAGGCTTAATTTCTGGATTCTGCTGACCAAATGACTCATCCTTCTACGCAGTCTGCATGAACTTTTCTCCTTGGAGTTGTAGGTGCCTTCTTGGCCTTCCTACCCTGTTGTCCTGCCTGAGTAAAACCAACAAACTTTTTGGAATTTTTCAGCTTTCCCCCCAACAAAAATAAATGTCTCCTTTTCCATTAGCGTGAGTTGATAGAAAATAAAAAGGGTAAGCCAAGCCCAAGGATTATGGCAGGTAAGTAAACCTTTGACACCAAAATTCAATTCCTTTTATTTTTGTAACTAACTAGTTCAGCATCTTAATGTGCCATCAAAATTAGTATTTCCTTACCCAAAGTGCTGGCCCCAAGCACTGGAAACCTCCATTACTTTTCTCCTCAGAAGTCGGCTCTTCTTAGTTCTGCCCACTGTGGTGCCTAGCATATTCCACCTTTACCTCAAGAGTGTCCTGCTGAGCTGCACGGTTATGGGCTCATGGTCACCCAGGGCTGTGGAGTTTCCCCTAGAACAGTAAATCTTCTGTGGAAGGCTTTCCTCAAGTTCTGAAGGAGTTTCCAGAGTTTCCTCCTAAATTATATATTTCCCTCACTAGCAGTGCAAGCTCTGATTCATACTTTTTTGTAACTCCTCAGAGAAAATGGCCATCAACATTATTTTTTCATGAACCAATGCAAGTTAATACTAATTTATATTAATATTCCCATAAGGCTCCATTAAAAGGATCTCTTCTTAGAGAGGGAAATGGAAATATGTGTCAAATGCCTCCATATATAGATTTCTAATATACAGAAAGTCAAGCAAAATCATTTTAATGTTAGATAACCTTCACAAATGGTTTAAATCCATTACTTTTTTTCTGCCAAAATGTCATTTTCTTAACATCTAATCTTTATCATTTGCCTCATATCTTTTAGAATCATTGTAAAGTTTATACCTTCCTCTGCTTTCCCTGCTCTTTTTACAGTTTTGAGGGGTTGAATGTTTCTGTGAAGTGTCTTGAGGTAAAGTTATCATTTTCCTATGCTTTCTGTTTGACAGGAGCAGCCATTTATCTCCCCCTATTTTTAGTCAAGATTAATAATGATGACATTCATTATTGAGCTATCACTCAGTTTTTTTCTAAGCCCAGATATGAAATATTATCCTGTTTTTGTTTACAGTTAGGGAACAACTAAGAAGCATATGAACTTCCTCATTTATTCAATCCTCCATATCAGTTATTGCAATTTATGGTAAGCAATGGAAGACAAAGCTCAAATTGGCTTAAATTATAAATGGGATTTATTGGTTAATTTTGTATTTCATTGTTCAGAAAGAAGGTGGACTTGCATTTGGTTTGATTCAGTAAAGCAAGGTTAGGACTTTAGTGTTTGCTGTTCTGTGCTCTTCACAGCTTTGTCCTGTAGTGAGTTCCTTCTCGTGGTCACAGGATGGCTGTGAGAGACTTCTGTGGACTGTTGCTTCCTCGTTCAAGGCCTGAGGGAAATGCTTTCGTGTTACTTTCCGGGATGAAGTTAGCTTTCCCTAAAGCACAAATTATGTGATAGTGATTTAGCCCATGCAATGAAAAACCAAGAACTTACCAGAGGAAGTGGGTTGCAGAGCTAATGAAAGCAAGCCCGTGTGTCCCCATACCACCTGAGTTTTTCAAAGACAACTTACGACTTGCCCATCCCCAAATGTTGCTTACCAAGTAAGGATTCCTGAGGAAATGTTAAAGTGAATTTGTCCATTTTCATTATGAAACTGTGTGACTTTATATAAATTTTTAGCCCAGTTGAAGAGTTTCTGTCATCTCACATACATGCCTATTTTTCTATAAAGTATTGAAACATTGTAATTGAGGCTTCTGTACATAGTATTGTTCAGTAAACAGAAAATAAATTTACATGAGAAGAATTACTTTTAAAAATTTTGTTAATCATTCGTATGTAGAAAGTGGATAAAAGTTCATGTCTTTGGATAGGAGGTGATTTTAAAAGGCTTTTCCTTCTAGCCAGGTGTGGTGCCCCATCACCTATAAGCCAGCTGCTCGAGAAGCTGAGGCAGGAGAATTATGAGTTCGAGGCCAGCCAAGCAACTCAGCAAAAAAAAAGTTTCCCTTTGAAATTATATTAGAATAGCAATTTCACAAAATGCCAGTGAGCATTTTTAATATTCTTTCATTTTAGTAATTCACTCTGTCTGCCTTGGTAGGGCTCTGAAGCCTCTGGCCAAAGTAGAAATTTGAAAATATCACGTTGTGTCACTTGTTAAAATTTCACAGAAATAAGAAAACGTCTCTGTCTCTGGAAAAATGTATTTATCATGGAGAACTATCTCCATACTTTCAGTTCAGGGGTAGTTGATGTAGTAGAAATAAATGCACTTAGGAGGGGACAGGCATATAGGTTGGAATCCATGCTATGTCACATAACCACTGTGAGATCTTGGGCAGATTAGCTGGTCCCATGAGTCTCAGTTTCCTTCCTTGTCAAATGAGGACCACAGGTCCCTCTCCTGGGCTTTTCAGTTGTTCAAATGAGATGTTGAAAAGAAATGGGATTAGCTGTGTTCCGTGCATACTCAGCTCTATGCAAATGATAGTTATTATGAAAAATAGGACTGAACAAGAAGAGAAATGCAAACTCCAACTGAATTGTAGGATATTACTACATTACTTTAAAACTCTCTTGTCATGTTGGGTTCTTTTACTTTAAAAACACAACAGTTTCCTTTAAAATGTCCTGTATACCAGTGCTTCGTAGACGAGCAGTATAGATATGTGTATGTTTGTGTATGTGTAAGGAGAAGGGCTAACTTTCAGTTGGACAGAAGCTGCTGTGTGTTCCAGAATGTCCCATTCTTAGACCTGCACGAGGGAGCCCTGGCTTTAGCGGATTTCCTCCTGGCCTTGTGCATGGCAGCCTCCTTCTCATGGCATGGCATGTCTGTAAGGTCAAGGACACAGGGCAAGGGGACAGTCCTTCCTGGTGCTCATGCCCTCCTTGGTAGCCCCAGGAATTCCTCTCAAGTGACTTCGAATGTACTTGAGGGCCCCTGTGGGCTTTGTCGTCGTCCTCCCTGCTGAGAGGCAGCAGCACTGTGGGGGACTGCTCTCGGCCCACCTGTGCTACCATCTTGTGAGGAGTCTGAGAATTCAAAATTTAAACCTGACAGAGGCTAGAACATATTTTATTTAGTACAAGGTGTAATAAAAATATGGTGAATTTTTAAGTTTAAAAATTATTACAATAAAAGGCACATCGGCATTAATCCTCAAAATATTCTCCCTGGCTCTGAACACACTCAACCCGTTTTTCTTGCCACTTTCTGAAGCAGTTCTGCAAATGTGTGTGACTTTTAGTTGTGCTGTTAGGGCTGCCTCAGTGTCCTGGGTGGACTCAACATGTTTACCTTGCATGGTCACTTTGACTCTGGGGAAGAGCTAGAAATCACATGGTGCCAGATTCAGCAAACAAGGCGAATGAGGACACACTGTGTTTTTATGCACCTGCTTTCCCATTGAACGCACTTGGCAGCAGCCTTCACTGTGTTTTTATCACCTTGTAAAGACATTCACGAAAGGAGACTTCCAGAGCTGCTTCAGAAATTAGCGAGAATGATAGGATAAGTGTGTTTGAAGTGAGAGGGAGCATTTTGATGGGAATGAGTGGAATGTGCCTTTTACTGTAATAATTTTTAAAATTAAAACATTTATCATATATTTTGATCACCTCTTTTAGGTTGTTGTTTTGGTTTCTAACTTTATTAAAAAGTTTTTTTTTCTTGGGTACGTAGCTGAGAGGTAGAGCACTTGTCTCATGTTAACTTCTGGATTTGATTCCCAATATTATCCAATAAATCAATGAATAAAAACATTGTTTCTTTGTAGACTTGGAAGAAGTTACATTCTGTGACCTACTGTCGTCCTGATCAGCTAAGAGTTTGTGAGGTGTCGTTCATTTTCCTACATCTGCAAATGGAGAACTGGCCAGAACGTAGGTTCCCAAATTTTCCTAGTCATGAGCATTGCCAGAGACTTTAAAGGTTCTGCCTGCATTGCAGTGGCATTTCCGAAGGGCTGGCCAAAAGCCGCAGATGCGCCTCTGTCCTCTCCTCAGAGGCTCTGGATGCTTACTTGGCTTTGGCGACCGCTCCATAGAGCGCTGCAGAGTTAGCCTGTTACTCCAGCTGTACTGCAGAGACCCTTTTCAGCGTGTCTGGAGACAGTTTACATATTGGATATTATTTTAAGATCCGTGCTGTGCCAAATTTGAGTGCACAGTGATAGAGACATTGTCCTGACCTTGACGGCGTGTTGCTTTAGGTTCCAGGTTTGAGGGAATGTTGCCATAAGAGAGAGCAATAGGTGCTCTGGAAGGGAGGGGATGACTGGCCAGGGACCGTGTGCCACAGGATGACTCGGACACTTGCAGGGGGCGAGGGGCTCCCTGCATTATCAGAACCAGGTCTGTTGTTGGTGAAGATGCGGAATTCTTTCTAACCCAGAGAGAGGATTCTTTGAAGGTAGCAACACATGTGCAGTCAGCAATATTCTGGAGATGTAGGGAAGCTCTGAAGAAAGATGCTCCGATACTGACAAATGGTGTTTCTTCCTCCCGATCCCCCTTAGAAGACAGAGGCGGAAAGAGCCGTGAGCTTGATGTTGTGCAGGGCTCCAGTTCTCCACCACTGCCTGTCAGGAGCACCTGCAGCAGCCTCCTTCTCCAAGGAAATCCAGATATTTGCACTACAGTCAAGTTGACTTTCCCCATTTGTTCATGAACGAAGAGAAAAGTGTAAATGAACGGTCCACATGGGAAATTAAAAGTAGAATAAAGTAAAATTCCATGCTTAGAGTCACACCGTTAGTGGGAGACACAAGGTTAGGACTCCTAGCATGGTTTGGACAGGACTCTTTTGCATTGCTCAGTTAAATTTCCCTGCTACAGAAAATAGCAGCTTTACTTTGTTCAGAGTTGAATTTTACACTTGCATATTGCTCCTTAGTGTCTTTAGCATAAAACCCAAAGGTGAACTTGACTGAGGCCTCTCACGGTATCCCTCGGTCTAGCGGGCTTCCGTCCCCCCAGATTCTTCTGTCCTAGCCCTAGCGTGGCTCTTGCTATGTGCCTTTGCAGAGATTGTCCCCTCTGTCCAACAAGCTCCTTTCCCCTCTTGTGGGCCTGGCTCACTTGCCCACGCCCAGAGCACAGGTTTCACCGGGGCTGCCGAGTCACACCTTGCAGCAGACTGTGCTTGTAGCCCTGCGGCCTGCTCTCTGGAGGGATATCCATCACAGTGTACGGGGATCCTTACATACATACCTGATTTCCTGCACTGGCTGGGAGCGCCTGGCGTCGGACTGGGCTGTTAATTTAGCATTCCCTCTCCCCTGTTTAGCCTCGTGTCTGGCACTACCAGGCATTCTCTTGGTATGTTGGGAGGTCGGGGTCTGGGATGTTCATGCCTGCTGTCTGCAGGGAGTTGTCATGATGCTGCTCCGTGCATCTGTGTGAGAAGGGGCGAAGGTGGCAGTCAGAGGTCTGCTTTCCCTGCCAGTCGGTTGCACCAGTCTTCAGCAGCCAGGACCCCTGTGCTGTGACCCCTCTTCCCTCATGACCTCCAAACACTGGCTATTACGCACAATTGCTATGCACTTATTCATTATCAGCAAGCATTTGATCTCCAGATGTCCGGCCCACCAGCAGCACCATCCCTTCCCCCAAGGATAAAAAGAGAGAGAAAGAAAGATAAATGGGGAAGAAACACCAGATGGTTCATCTAACTCCACATCCTCCCTGCAGGATCCCACAACTGCCAGGCTTCAATCCCCAGATTTGTGTGCCCCCAGGCACCCTAAATTAACCACTGTTAATCCTCACGGGCTTGCTGAGCCTGAGAATTAGGAGGCCCTAAGCTTTGCTCCTGCCCCACTTCCTCTTTCTGCTTCTTACCCCTCAAAGGTTCTTGGGGTCCTTTCCTTGAGATCAACCATTCCGCCAGGTCTTCTGCCTGCAGAGTGGATTAAGCAGTGCTGGCAGCCTCCCAACTCTGGAAAACAGCAGCTTTAGTTCTGCATTTAGACTGGGCTAAGGTGGCCAGAAAATTATGTGTGTGTGGGGGTGTCTCCTCACCTCATGTCTCCATTGTTGCATTGTTGGCTTTTTTCTGGTGTTAACACAACTAGTTTTTGTTCATTTGTTGCCTTTTCTTCATTTTTTACTTGCAGGATTTGCTGTTGCTTGTGGTGCTGAGGCTGGAACCCAGGGCCCTTGCATCTGCTAGGTCACTGAGCTATGCCCAGTCCCAGTAGCAGAACGAAAAAAAAAAGATCCCTATGTAGAACCCCAATACACCCATGGGGAAGAAACTGTAGTTTTATCAACATGATTGTATGATTTCGGTTCAATTTACTGTACGTTCTATGAAGGGGACCCAGATTAACAGGATGGTGGTGTCCGTCCATGGTGTTTATGTTTGGTATCTGCTGCAGAGAGGTCACTTGCATTTCCTGAAGTACTGGAGGATTTTGGGGCAGCCACATTGGATAGCATTGGTGGTCAAAGTGACTTTGATAAGTGTGGTCATGGGACTCAAATGCTCTGGGGCTCAGAGGAAAAATCTTTGCGCCCGGCTCTGAAAGGGCAGCCTCACCTCACCTCAGCTCAGCTGTGCCCAGGGGCCTGTGTGGTCCTCCCCGCTCTTTGGCTCACAGGCTGCTCCGCTGACCCGGGGCAGTGAGTGCCCTTCCACCTCCAGGCTCCTCAGTGTCATTGTCAGGGACATTGCACACGCCAATTTCTCTGTGCCCTCAGCCCTCACGGCACAGCTGCCTTCTTATTCCCACTCAAACTCTGGAATAGAAACCTAGGTGAAAAGCAGCCAGTTCATTGGCTAGCCATGCCCGACCTGTCGTGGCTGGAGAATTTTGCAAGCAGCACTGGAGCTCAGCCCGAGATGTTTCTTAAGAGTTGACATCTTTTGGGTTTTCATAATTTTTTTATTAGCAGGATATGGTAAAGCTCTAAACTCTGAACCGCCTCAGTATTTACATCTACCATAAAACTGCTATTCGGAGAGGGATGTGTATAACACGCTCCTTTTAAAAAATCATACACAAAGCAAAGCATGCTGTTCTTTCTAATCATGATTCTAAGATCATTTGATGAAGAAACTTGCTCTTGCTTTATCAAGAAAGAATACAGCGCTGGCCGTGTTACACACTGATGGGGATTATCAGGAAATAAACTGTATGAAAAACCACACACACCCAGACACCCCGCGAATTCCCAACATGTAAAGGCTTGAGAGATCTTTTCTTCCATTGAGAGATCTTTTCTTCCATTGATCTTTTATTCCAGCTGGAATACCATAATCATCCCACTCAGAGCAGTTAGTCAGAGGTTTCTTGGGAAGTAAGTTGTTTCTGGCAGAGGGGACCTGTTCTGGAAGCAGGACTTGTCTGGGCACAGCCTCTCTCTTGGGGTGTCTAGGACACCTGGCCTGGCTCCTTCACCCCTCCCAGCCCTCCTCTCAGCTTCTTCTTACACTTTGCCTGCATGAGCCACTTTGATACTGAGGGAAATATGAATACAGTAGATAGGGGTCTTCAATTTGCATCCAAAGCTGGTTGAGCCCAAAAGGAGAAAAGTACCATGATCCATGGCTTCTCCTCCCACGGGTTGCAAGAATCAACCACAGGCTATCATTCAGGAATTAAATAATTAAATAAGTAAATAAGTGCCAGGCAGAGGAGTTTGCCTGAGAGTCATAGCTACTTAGGAGGCTGAGGTAGGAAGATCACTTGAGCCCAGAAGTTCAAGGCCAGCCCAGGCAGCATAGCAAGACCCTGTCTCAGAAGAGAAAGATAAAAAAGGACAAAGAGAAGGAGGAGGGAAAAAGGGAAGAGGAAGGGAAAAGGGAAAGTGAAAAATGGAGGAGGAGCAAAGAAGAAGGAGGAAGAGGAAATGGGAGAATACAGAGCCTACCCTCAACAGTTTTCCCTTTGGAGACATCTGAGAATGAGAAGTCTGAAAATTTCCAGTACATAAATATTATGGTCATTGGTAGAAACATTAAGTTGACAAGTTAGTTTAGGGAACTCTGAACCACACATGTCTATTCTTCAAATCTAGTCTGACCTACACAGACTGTGTGACGGTATTAACTACACAAGTTCAGAAATTAAAGCACACTCAATTCTGCACTGCTCCTTCTTAGTGTGAGCGCTTTCTCAGAACACTGAGGGCCATTTTATAGTGTTAAGTTCAGTCACCTTAAGTCTGAAAAGGAACAGACATTGGACCTTGTTCAAACTAGACTTCCCTCTTTTTCTTCTTCCTGTTTTCATTCCATCTTTTTCCTGTAAAGTTTGCTTCCTACTCTAAATAAATGCCACTGCGTTCAGGGTCATGTTCATCGGTGCCCGGATGCTTCCTGTCCAGTGTGAGCAGAGGCAGCCTCCTCCCACCTTTCCAGTTGGCCTGGCCCTCATGGCTCTGTGAAAGCCCTGCCTTCTGCCAGCCAGGAAGGTGAGCCTGCCGCCAGGGCACCTGTGGGATTGACGTTGTCCTGGGCGTCGTGAGACCTGGGACCCTCGGTATGGGTGTCCTCTGCACAGAGGAGGCACTGGGCATCAGAGGCAGGAAGGAAAGGGTCACGCTGTCTTTCCCATGATTCCTGTGCATTGTTTCAGCCTCTTCACTTAAGGTCACATGAACATGAGTGTTCTGAGCTAAAAGCCCCGAGGAGACTCTGTGCACTGCAGCCTGTTCTCTTCATTGTGGGCGCAGAGGGGGTGTGATGGAGCTGTGGGGAGCAGCCTGGACAGCAGGCCCCTGTTATTTCATACAGCTGCAGTCCTTAACCTCTTTGGCACTGGGGACCAGTTTCATGGAACATATGGGGAATGAGGGGCCTAGGGTGGTGGTTTCTGGATGACTCAACCCGGATCCCTCTCATGTGGAGCTTGTGGTAGGGCTTGCGCTTGGCCCTGAGGATCTGAGGCTGCCCTGATCTGACAGGAGTGGAGCTCAGGCAGTGATGTGAGTCATGGGGAGCAGCTACAAACACAGGAAGCTTTGCTGTCTTGGCTGCTGCTCACCTCCTCTTGTGAGGACCAGTTTGTAGCAGACCATGGGCGTGGGGACCCCTGTCATACAGGAACAGCCTCTGAAATCTCATTGTGAGCATCACAGTGAGCCCAAAACAAACTTTCTAGAGCTTCCCCTTGTAAGGTGCCTGGGATGCTGTGTTTTCCAGTCGGTAGAGCTGGTAAATCAGGTCGCAGGAGCTGCTCTGTGTTCGGAGGGGGTCACCTAAGGTCCTCCAAGGCGCCAGCTGTCCATTTGTGTTAAAAACATCCAGAGCATGTGTATCACTCTTCAGCAGAGCTGCCAGAAATCCACAGAAGGAAATGACATTCCCCTAAAGTTTACCAAGAAATATTACAAGCTGATGTCACAGGTTGGCATCTGTCAGTTATTTATGTCTTTTTCCTGAGAGGAGTGATGTGTTAAGGACATGGCCATGACCATCCTCAGGACACCCTGAAGCTTACTTTCAGCAGCAGGCCTATCAGCAAACATATTCAACCAAGATAAATTGAAAGAAGACACTAAAATTGTGGGAGTGCAAACTCCTAAGAATCTAAAGGTGATTCCTTTCTTGGTCACTGTACATTTGGATAGGTTGGGAAACCTTAAAAAATATCATGTTGTCTAGGTCGTACTGATGCCAATTAAATCATAATCTCTAGGAGTGGGCCCAGGTAGCAGGGTTTTGGTTTTTATGCTGGGGATCAGACTTGCTAAGCACACACCCTGCCACTGAGGTATCCCCAGCGAGGAATCAGTGCATTAAAAATTCCTCAGGTGATTCTAACATGTAGCTGATCTTGAGATCTCCTGGTAACTTATCAAGGGTAGCAACAGAAGTGAGAAAGAAATATATATTCAGATACTCTTTTTTGTTGTTTTTGGTCAATCAGCTTTTGAGTGTCTAATATACAATATTTTAGGAGGACCAAATTAATTATTCACCCTTTTTCTCTTTCTCTCTCTCTCTTTCCTCTCTTTCTTTCTTTCTTTCTTTCTTTCTTTCTTTCTTTCTTTCTTTCTTTCTTTCTTTCTTTCCTTCCTTCCTTCCTTCCCTCCTTCCTTCCTTTCCTTTCCTTTCCTTTCCTTTCCTTTCCTTTGCTTTCCTTTGCTTTCCTTTCTTTAATATTCACTTAGTGGTAAGTATCAAGCAGTGGAATAGCTTGACAGTGAATAGGACCTAACTCGTTTTTCCTTTGGACTAAAGACAACCAAGCCAAGCTAGACCTTCTGGATCTATTCTAGACCTGAGCATGTCTCTTGGGTGTTTCTCTGTCGGTCCAGGACACTGTGGATGCTGGTTGTGGGAGAAGAAAAGCAGATCTTTCTTCTGTAGGTGGCGATGTATCTCAGGAAATTCCATTCCATGCTAATGGCAAACTTACCCATGTAGAGGAGCCAACCAAAGCAGGAGCTGTACTAGGCCTTGTGTAGCGTGGACTGTCCAGGCGATACTGAATATTGGCTTGGAATTGGGCATTCATATATACCTTCATGCCCTTGTTCTCACCACTTTAGATTCATTGCTTGGTAGAGTTGGAAAGAACCTTGGAGAGTATTCTGTTTGGCTGGATAATTTTTAGATAAGGAGATTGAGACCCTGGAAAGTGATGTGATCAGAACATAGTCAAGTAGAGAGAGAGCTAGCGTGTGATGTCCCTGCCAGGTACCTCTAATAAAAGACTGCCGTGCTGCCTCCCTGAATCACACACAGGCTAGCTACTCCTCACCCTGTGCTGTACCCTACATCGTGTTAAGGAGCCCTTGGATGTTCTTAAGAAAGGCACAGAGACTTTGTTGTTGTTTGTTGTGATAGGGATTAAACTCTTAGCCTCATGCATAGTAGGCAAGCATTCCACCCCTGAGCCACATTTGTACCTCTGCTTGTTTTTAAGAATTCAAAGCAAAACTCATTTCGCAATGAGGGAGTGTCAACGTGTGGCCCTTAGTCTTCGAAAAACAATAGTCAAACATCAAAACTGAACCGTAGAATTAAGATGTTGGTTGAGTTAGGTACCGTGGTCTTTGCTCCTTAGTCTGCCATTGATGATGGCTCCATCTGCTGGCAGCAATGGGATGTGACATGAAGTTTTGGATTTTGAATTCTGGTCATTCCCTGAATGGCCTGTCTTCTTAGCAGAGAAGATTTCTCTATAGAGTATGATACGTTTGTATGTGTATATACATTTTAGACAAATGCATGTATATATGCATATATAGATAAGTAGATAAGGCAACCACATATTTGAATGTTAATTTAGCAGATGAGGAAATCAAGTTGGAAAGTGTCTAATAACTTACTTAAAACCTTGCAGATGTGTCGGAGCTGAGAACCCACCTGATTTCCTGATTGCTTGTGCAGTCCAACTGATCAGTATGACTCTTCATGTGCAGAATTATGAATATATTTTGGTGAGGCAGTGTTAATGATTTTGATCAAGAACTGGCTTAGTATTAGAATACTTGCCTAGCATGCACGAGGCCCTGGGTTCCAACCCCAGTACTAAAAAAATAACTTTCTGGGCCAGGGATTTAGCTCAGTGGTTCTGCCGCCTCCCTGGCAAGGACAAGGTCCTGAGTTCAATCCCTGGTACAAAAAAATAATAATAATAACTTTCTAAGAATATTTTCTTGTACAAATTGGGCCACACAGTAGTCTATAACTTGTCTGTCTTTCGGTTCAGCAAGGGAATGAAGCCCTGATGTCTGTGACACTCACTGTTGAATACTGACTAACTTCTGCACAACTGGAAGGGTGCTGTCCTGGGGACAATTGAGAAATCAGTCACTCAAATCATTTTTCTGCGTTCTATGTTCAGATGAATCCTTGGTGAGGAAAAGTGGGAAAGTGAAAATCTCCTCCTACACTATCATTTTCTGAGGTAACTAGTGATGGGTATGAAATATGTGCTTCTAGACTTTTCTTTGTGAATAAAGTCATTTGAATATATACATTCAGTGGCTGTGGATACAAGGCAGTATTGCAAGGGATTAAACTCTTAGCCTCATGCATAGTAGGCAAGCATTCTACCCCTGAGCCACATTTGCAGCTCTGCTTGTTTTTGAGAATTCAAAGCAAAACTCATTTCACAATGAGGAAATATCATTGTGTGGTCCTTAGTCCTTAAAACACAATACCCAAACAAGGAGATAAAAGAACTGAGGGGATCCATAGGAGAGATGAACAGTCTCCTTTGAGCCACAAGACATTAACACAGGTTCTCAGTGGAGGAGATGAAGAGTTGAGTCTTTAGGCTGAGCAATTTAGTAGGGAGATCAAAGCAGGAGGGGCTCACCTTCGGAAAAGGTCCGTCCACACAGTCAGGGAGGGCAGGGGGTGAGAACTGCCTGTCTTGGTTCCATCAAGTTTGGGGTAGCCCAGGATGGAAGAACAGCTGGGGCGGACAAGGGCAGACCAAGTCACCAGGGACTTGGAAGCCATGCCAGCTGTTTGAACTTCATCCCCGCTACAGGAAGTCGGTAGCAGAGTTCAAACTAAGATGTTTGGTGAGCTCTGTGTTTGGAGTGGTAGCCCGGAGATGGCACAGAGGATGGTTAGGAAGAGAGTGAAACCCAGGGAAGGGAGGGAGAACAGTTAGGTGGCCATGAAGTGAGAGATCGTCCCCAAGATGGGAACAGTATTGCCTAGGGCAGTGATGGGGAACATTTTACAACTTTCAGTGGTAACAGACAGCCTGTACGTGCTGTGGGTTCACCACCACTGGCCTAGGGCATAAGGTTGCTGTGAGAATGAAATGTGGTAACATCTGTGAATGTGCCTATGTTATAAAAATGAAAGATACGCATTGCTAATACCATCTGGCAAATGCTTTGAAGCTATGACTGCCTCTTGTGCCTGATAGCATTCCAGTTTTCTCAGCATTGTTTCCTGTACCATGTATGATACAGGGAAAAAATGTGACCCAAGAAGATTCTGAAAAAGCTTTATACATTTACTTAAACAAATAGGGAAGCTTGCCAAGACATCAGAATATTCTTCAATTATTTTTGAGGCAGTTGCATGCCAGGGAATCATGACTTCCTTGTGTGTGTTAATAAAATTTAAGCTTTCTGGGATGCTTAGAAAAGGAAAAGTAGGGGATGGATGGTAAAACCCTGGTCTTTCCTGAGAGAGACTTGCTTTGCCCTTGAGAGAGGCTGTTACCAGGGTCCTAGTCCAGGGCCTGATTCTTGGAGTCCCAACAAATCAGGTCTGGCCACTTCATAAAGCTCATGGAAAGTCCTGGTGAAGTAGGAAAGGCCATTAATCAATAGTGCGACCTTGGGAAGGTAAGGGGGCAGGGTGTTGTTAGCCCTGTCTTTGGAGGCACTGACATGAGTTTGAGATTAAATAGAAGAAGAATTGGGACAGGGAATCGGCTCCCAAGAAGCCCTTATGACTCGAAGGGGTCAGTCCAGTTCCCATGAGTGACTGCTCCTGGTTACGGGTGTAGCCTCAGCTTCTGACCTGGGGTAATCGCTCCATTTGCGGGCTCGATCTCACCATGGGTTGAGGAATGCAAGGTAGCTGAAGGTTTAAGGCAATGATTGGAGACTTCCAGGGGCTGCTCCGGGGGGTCTGGAGCAGGCTGTAGTAAAAGGTGGCAGTTGACTGTCCCTACAAGTCTTGAAAATGTCTGCGTGCCTCTTAGTGGCCTCGGTCTTGAAGGGGGACGAGACAGCTATGTGTTTGGGCCTAATACACCTTGAATTGCTGGGTTTCAGACAGACATCCCTTAGGTGAGTAGCAGGGATCTGATCCCGAGTTTAAGGTATTGAGATAGATACGCTGAGCTGTATCCCACTTTTAGTTATTCGCTGGGCCTCTGCAGGACTACCTCTTCAGTCCTTGCTCCAAGGCTTTTCCCAGGCCAGGCTGTGGACCGGAAGTACCTGAGAGAGGAGGACCGGAAGCTGACGGCTGCTTCTTGATGTAACTTCTCCCTTGTGTCCTTGCAGCCCCAGAGCTACTCCTGGCCACCTCTGCCCTGTGTTTCTTAATAACACGCTCGTCTCCGGTCTGTCCCTTCTGATTGTGTTTTCTTCCACCTCTTTTCCTCATATGGCCCCTTAAACCTGAGTACGTGCATTCCATTTTGAAAATGATGATACCAAGGAAAGGGATTTTGTTGCCCTTTCTTTCCTTTGAATACTTCATAATTGCTTCCATAATTTTCCCCCTCCAGATCAGCAAACCGTGATGGAATGAGAAAAAAAAAAAAAAAGACAAAAAATGCTGAACTTTCCTTTCTTGTGTGTGTGTGTGTGTGTGCGCGCGCGCGCGCGCGCGCGTGCATGCATTTTACCTCCCTCATTTGACAGAGTACACATTAGTGGATCCTTGACCTTACAGATCAGGCTGGAGGGGAGACGCCGTCGCTGTGAGTTGCCAGAAGCTTGTGTGTCCAGTAGTGTGCCCGACGTTTTTCCGGTCCCGATGCTCCTTCCCGCCTAGGGGCTTCGGCATGGGGCACATTCATGCAGTGGCCAGTGCCTCTGTCCTTTCGCATGAATTAGTCTAAAAATGCTTTTCTGGCTCTTTCTGGGGTTTTCTTGCCTGGCTGTCAGCTGCCATGCAGCAAACATCTGCATCAGTGCCCATGCATTGTTTTCTCATTCAGCTTTTCTCCCCTCTCGGGCCCACTTCCCTCTATCCAGCATCCTTTATTGGGAGTTGTGGAGACATTAGCATAGATTTTCGTAGAAACCATTTACTCTCTGTACATAGATGTGCCAGCTGAGGATGCTTTGGGCCCGGTGGATGATAAGGAAAGAAAATTAAAAGAGGTTCTCTAACACCCATAGTGGCTGTCAGGGGCGTTGTACCCAGGTCTGCTGTTGTGGTTGAATAGCCATCACGTCTGAGGTCCTCCTGGCCGTGATTTGGGGGACTGCCTGTTACTAATACTGAGCTGATACACCCTGTCTCTCTGTTGCCTGTAACTGATAGCAGCGCCTCTTTGCTCTGTCACTTTGTTTTCCATTTCAGACACTAGCAGATAAGCACCGATGAGCCATACTTTCTGAATATTCTTTCCGAACTTTATTCCTTTTGGTTCTGAATATTGCTTCTCTGGTTCCCTTTGATCCACTGTGACTGCATCTGTCATGATGTTTACAACCCAGCGTCTACAGAGCGTCCACTGGATTCAGGATTATTCCATAAGTCTCTGCACCGACAGGAGTGGATATTGTATTGTTGCTCTGACTTTTAGATGTTATCATTTCAAACAAATAGGTCTGAGTTTATATGCACTCTTAGATATTCTCGCTATAACTTAGTTAATATGAAGCTGTAGTATGATCGCTGTAAGATAGGCTTGGGAGTCAGAATAGACTTAGATTGAATCTCAGCAGTGCCCGTTATGAGTTATATAACCCTGGAGTACTTACTTAACATCTTAGAGTAGTTACTTAATCTCAGAGGTGGAGCATGTTAGGCCTGGGTTCAATTCCTAGCACCAGATAAAAACAAAAACAACCTACTACAGTCTGGACACCTACTTAACATTCAGCAGATGGTGTATATAAAGCAGCTACGTAAATAGGGTCTAAAGAAAGTTATAAAAATTATTCAGTAGATTTAGATTTCTTATATCCTAGGGGACTGAGGAAATTGAGCTTATCCCAAAAGAGTCACAGTTGAGATGTTCGAAAAACAATATTGGAGATGTCAAATTTTCCAAACATAACAAAGGTAGAATGTGAGGCTATAGACAGAGAATCTTAACTTCAGTGCACAGCAAAATTCTGAAATAGAGAATTAAGCAGATGGTTAGTGATCATTTAGTAAAGACTGTAATGGTTGCTAGGAGCTAACATGAACTTACTCAGAAATCTTCCGAAACATCCCATTTCCCTTTTAAACAGGCCTGCTGGGCGTGTGGGCTATGGAGTGCCATTTCAGCGAAGGAGCTAATTGAGTCCTTGTGGACGGGGAGGTAAAATATGGCTGGACAGTGGGACTGTCGGGTTTCCAAATAGAGGGCAGCCCAAGTCAGCTGATTAGTGTCACATTTCTTGGTGGGGTTCTGTGGTGGGGTATCATGAAACTCTGATGTGTAACCATCCCATGTAAAATTGTACTGAGGGCTTTTGATACAGATATATAGGGGATAGATGTGTACCACATATGCAGATGGCCCAATGTTGGGAGGGATAAAAAAACAGCGGATGAGCAAATCAAGATTCAGAATACTGCTGACATCTGAAGCACTGTGTGGAACCCCAAAAGACTAAATTTAACAAAGCTGAAGAGAAAGACAGCTCAAAAGATTAAGTGTAACCGTTATCACCACCTCTTTTCTGTATCACTTTATTCCCCCATTTTGGGCAACACTAGAAAATATGGGCTGAGATGCCTTCTCTGATTATTGTTTTTGAACTTGTAACTATTCCTTTGACTTCTGAATTTCACTTCTCTGGTTCCCTTGGACACACTATGACTTCATCTGTCAGGATGTTGAAGAGTAAAAAGAGAAATCTTGTTTGGTAGAAGTTCAAGTGAAAAATGATCTGGTGATTTAATTGACTCTGAGCTCAGTATTTTTATTCATTCATTCATTCATTCAACAAACATATATCAAATGTGCTACCTACCATGCTCTTTTGGCATTAGGGAGACATAGTGATCAAAACCATCAAAAATCCCTACCTGCATGGAGGTTATATTCTTAGGTGCCAACAATTATGCAGCTGCTTAAAAAAAGAAACTAGTTTTTGGCTTTATTAGCAGAAGCTCAATATCCAGGTAGTTCTAGTCTATCACTTACTACCCTGTGCTTGAGCCTGTGTTTTACATTGGGATCGTTACTTTCAGTTCTGAGTACCAAAGTCTGGAGAAATGAGTAGCAGTAGAGTGACAAGAGAAATAGCAGCCCTATTGCGAGGCAATAGTCAGCATTAGGAAGAGATCACAAAGACGAGGTGTTGTGACCCTCACGTAGTTGCAGAAAGACAATGTGAACTTGTTCTTCATTGCTGCCATGAATGACCACTAATTCCCAGGGGTTCAGTTTATGGTGAGTACAAGACAGACTTCCTGGGAAGGGTTCTAGCTGTAGCATGTGTGAGCCGACAGGGGCTGTCTGTCATGTGTGTCTGCCACTGAATTCAAAAAGCTTAGGATGAATATGAATTCATGTGCCTGGCGTGTATTGGGCATGCAGCACTTTTTTGTGGAATGAATGTCGTGATGAGCATTTATGTGGAATAGATCCTGGCCCAGACCTAGAAATTCATGGATTCATATGGCATTTTTGTGAAAATAATCTGTGTGCTAAAATAATGTAAAAAATTTAAGCTTAGTTTTTGTATATCATAAGGGATCTGAGGGTGGAATAAAGTAACTAAAAACAGATGTGGGAGGCTGGAATGTTTTTTTGAACAGCTCCAAGTTAATTAAATCACTTTTCTTAAGGGACATTGAAGAGTCCATTTTAGGAGTATTAAAATTTTTCAGATATACTCATTCAAACATTACTCATCCTAGCTCAACTATTATCATTTTCTTGAGACTATCCCCAAAATTCTGACCCACACAGGCCCCTGCTCTGTTTGATTTTGAAGGCAGTTTCAGGTCTGGGATGTAGCTCCATGGTAGAAGTCTTGCCTAGCATGCATGAAGCCCTGTGTTCAATTCCCAGTACTGTGAAAAAACTAAAAGTTAAAAGAAAAGAAAGATAATTCCATAGAGTTTAGCACTTAACTCTTTTCTGATTGCTTTGTGGTTTTCTCCATCTAAATGATAAGCTTCTCGAGGGTAAAATGTTACATCTCCTTGTATTCTCCCAGACACACAGCAGAAACCCAGTAGATGACCACACTTGATTGCTTAACTCATCAGCACCTCATTTCTGAGGGGTAATTAATAAAATAGCATCTTTTGAGCCATTGCAACACTTCTATTTGGGCTTTTCCCTGCCATCTGCAGTTCTTCCCTGGAATGCTCTGCTGGATGGAGTGGCTTCTAGTTGCACTCATGTAAGACGTGCAGGTCAGGTAGGCTTTACCTTCTCTGTCCGGTGCATGTAGGGATGGGGCTTGTGGTCATAATTCCTCAGACTCTGCCATTTCTGCTTGGCAAGTGCTTTGTATACAGTTTGATTCTTTGCATAAAATTGAAATGGTATTGTCAGTTAAATGACTCAACTCTAGGGTGCAGACAGCTTTCTTGGCTCAACCTCCCAGGGAAGCGAAGCGATGATCTCTAGTCCCATTCCAGAGGCTGACTGACCGACCCTTGTGACTAGGGTGACCAGATGCAGCACGTGAACCTATGGAATGAATGCCTGATTACATTATGAATGTCTGATAAACAGTGCAATGATTGGGACATACTTAGACTAATTCTCTTTGTTATTTACCTAAAATTCAGGCATCACTCTGTGCCTTGTATCCTGTCTAGCCATGCCTCCGTGTAATCCCGTTCCTGTCATTTTCCCATAAATCTAGGCTTCCACTTAACTTCCAGATTAGTTTGACTAAATGAAAATATTTGTGCCCACGTGAATGATTCTCATATCAAATGTTTTAGAATTTGCAAAAATGGACAAATCCACATGTGTACTTTTTGTGGTCGTATTCTTTCATTTATACACAATACCGATACTGCCACGAATGCCCAGGATGTTGGCAGTCCCCAGTTACGGTCTCTCGTTTCCTTGGTGCCGTAGTTTATTTGATACATTGATTCAACTCATTGCTGGTCTCAGTTTGCTCAGGTTGCCCAGTCACCACTGGTAAAAATACACACGTATGTGCTCTGCATAGGAATCAGGCCGAGAGTGAAGTTAGTGCAATTATTTCAGGCCCAGCAAAGCAACTGCAGTAACTAATAAGAGCTGTAGAAATCAGAGCAAGTGCTGCCGCTTGTAGTTAATTATCTTACTCTCTGTTTTAACTTGGAGGCAAGATAATATTCTAGTTCGTTCCACCTTGTGTACTTCCTTTTGAGAGGAAGACATTTCCTACATAGGAATACTGCCTCCATTTCCTCTAATGAAATATGGGATGCTCTTTGCTGTTTAGTGGCAACAACCTTTAAGTATCATTCATTCATTCATTCATTCATTCAGCAAACACTAAGCAGATCTGTGCTAGGCACAAAGGGAAAACAACATGATGCCTGTAGTTTCTACTTTGAAGAGGTTCACAAGAACCTACATGTTAATTTAAATGGTTCAGCAGTCATTTCGGTGAAGGACCTGTGGTAAGAGCTAATTAGCTCATTGAGTAATGAAATGATTCTCCTCTCAAATGCATTAAATAAATAGCACACCTTGCGTTCTGAGCACAAACTGCTCTTACTTGATAGTTCTAGGGGTAGGATAGGCTCCTTCCTTCTCTCTGGCTGCTTTTGTTAGGACTTTGCCACTCAGAGGGCGGCCCTCAGCCCAGCAGCATCTGTACCCCTGGGAGCTGGTAAGCAATGCAGATGCTCAGGCCACTTGTGTTTATTATTATTACTAATGCTTTTCACCCCTCACCCACTGAATCAGAATCTGCACTGGAGAAGTTGCAGAAGCACTGGTCTAACAGTGTTTCAGCCACTTTGCTTTGTATGTGCAGATCTTGTGAGGGTCATAGTAGAACAGTCTGCTGGGCTCTGGCCGCAGAGATTCTGACTCTGCATTACCCAGGTGGGGCCCTTGCCAGGCTCCCAGGAGATGCAGGAGCTGCCTGCCACTTCGAGTGGTGTGGGTCTAGTTTACTTGGGAAACTGAATTGACTTTTGGTGGCGGGGTAGAGAAGAATCCCAACAAGGGGGTCAAATGGTTTCCTTCACCTTAAGCGGTCCATGAACAGGACATGAACCTGTTCCCTACACCGAGTGGCCTGTCGCGGGGGGTGGATGTTCTCACAGCCGGCAGTGCAGACCAGTCTGGGGTGCCAGTCTGGGGTGGCCACTGGGCAGCAGCAGGAAGAGGGAGCTGGGCAATTCTGCCAGGGGCTTAGCCATTTGGGGTGGATCCTGCAAGATAATAGGATGTAGGGAGATTTGGACTATGAGACACATAAAACAACAATAGCTAATTGGCTGCTGCTAAATTGTAGGCTGTAGAACCTTGGGAATGAAGAAGAACAGAGATCAAGGGAAGAATACTAAGAAATGAGACTGGAAAAGTTTCGGGGCAACATTGTAAAGAGTCTCAAATGTCTCATTAAGGAGTTTAGAGTCTGTCATAACTCCTTGCCGTAATGAGAGTTTTCATGTTTAATTGTACTTAACCACTGTGTGTGTGCTTTCTTTTTTCTTTCAGGATTAAGCATGAAAATATCGTTGCCCTGGAAGACATTTATGAAAGCCCGAATCACTTGTACCTGGTCATGCAGCTGTAAGTACCTCATTTAATTGATGAGTGTCAAACGGGGTTGTAAATCCCAATGCCTACGTCAATGAACGTCATGGTTGTGAGCCAGACAAGGTGGTAGGGAGTGGGGGGTCCGTGGGCATCGGAGGAGGTGGATCCATCTAGAGACCATGAGATCAGGCCCCAGCAGTGAGTTGATTCCTGCGGCTGCTGGGTTGGATCCCATCGTGCAGGGTGTCTCTGTCACTTCCTAGTGTGCCAGGTCCAAATGTTGCTGCCAAAGACACCCCAGCGGGCCCACTGTGAAGTACACTTTGCTCCTGTCTCTAGGACAAACTCCCACCCTTGGCATTTCCAGGATGCTGGGGGAGGGAGCAGATGGCAGCTGTGTGTTCCACCCCTTCCCCTCTCTTGCTCTGGCAGATAAATGCACGTGGGACTGGACGGGGGAGTGTGCCAGGCATGGTTGCAGTGTCATTGGAGTCATACATGACCCAGCTTCTTAGATTAGCTCTGGAGTCCAGTCACATTGAAGGTTACCAGGCCAGGGAGGAAATCAGAAGCCAAATATTCAGATACGAGACTGCTTGAAGGTGTAGTTTTAAAAATTTTAAGATGAGGGCCGGGGATTTAGCTCAGTGGTTCTGCCGCCTGCCTGGCAAGCACAAGGTCCTGAGTTCAATCTTCAGTACCAAAAAATAAAATAAAATAAAAATTGTAAGATAAAGTAGGCCTCCCCGCTGGTATAGATGTGATGATCCCTGGAACATCCCAGGACATTTCCTGGAATTGAGAGGTGGAAACGGCTGTAGAACAATACGCTTTAACTGTGACCTGAGTTAAGTAAACTCGAACACACATTTCTGAGCTATATGACTGAAGAGGATTTTTGTTGTTCAAAATATATACATAATTTCAATGTCTGTTAATGTTGTTCAGACTTCGAATTGCCAAAGGGATGCAGAAGAATTGATGGTTAGGCTGACAATTCATTTTCCACGTATTCTTCTCTTCCTTATGAATGTTTAAACAACACATTAACTTGGGATCATGTTTAAATGCAAATAAGTATTCACTAGTGCACTTATTTAGTCTGTCATTATCTTTAAAATATTTTAGTAGGTTATGACAAGAATGTATTTTGGTGACAAGCAAAGATCCTACCAAATATCAGCTGTGCATTTGACTGTATGCCTTTTGGGTAATGTAAAAGTGAACAACACCGAATCCAAAGCTTGCTCGCTTTCACCCTCTTTCTCCTTCTTTCTCTGTCTCTATCCATCCAGATACACACACATATAAATAATCTTTAGCTTTGTGTATGGAGATAACCTGAATATCAGTTAAAGTACCTCTAATATGGAAATCTCAGCTCTCCCTTTTACTAGCTGTTGAGTTGGGGCAAATGAGACTGGACTCTGAGTCCCAGTTTCCATAAAGGGAGCAGTGGGGCTGGTCTTTAATTAGAGGACTGCAGTGAATCGTGCATGTAAAAGACATGCAGGAAACCAGCGTAAGGAGTAAGTCTGGGTGCATGCTGGTTTCTGTGATTCGTTTCATCAGATGTCTCCGGAGACGGCCTTGACTCTTATGAGATAAAGTCCAAGTGGACTTGGGTGCCGCCTTTCTCAGGGACTTGCTGCATACTCACCAGCAGGAGTGAGGGTAAAGATGGCTGGCACAGGGGGATCCCTGTGTCCGGGAAGACCCAGCCTTAGGCCAAACCTTGGGAACCCTGAAGTTGGCTCAGCTGTCCCTGCCCTGGCTGTACTTTTCCTGTGAAGAACAGCTCCCTCTTTTGGAGTTATCCAAAATCTTACTACTACGGGGATAAATTTTAATTTTTTAAACTGGTTTGTTCATTATGTGTCCTAGGTAAGCTCTTTTCGTCTGACTTATTTCCAAAACTTTTTTCATCTAGAAATTTTATAGTTTTAGCTTTTCCATATAAGCATAGGTCAAGATCAATTTCTAGTTAATTTTTATGTGTGGTGTAAGGTAAGGATGATATTTATTTTTTCCATAGGGATATCCAACTTTCAGGCCATTTATTTTGAAGACTTTTTTTCCCCAATTGGTTGCCTTGGCACTTTTGTCAAAAGTTAGTTGAACACAGTGGGGTTGCTTTCTGGGCTCATCATTCTGGCCTGTTACTCTGTCCTTTGTCAATGCCACACTATTTTGCTTACTATAGCTTTAATAGTAAGTCTTGAAATCAGGTAGTATAAGTTCTCTAGCCTTGTTATCCTTTCCTAAAATAGCTTTGATAGTCGAGATTACCTGCACTTTCATATAAATCTTAGAATTATACATTGGATATGGTGGTACACACCTGTCATCCCAGCTACATAGAGGCTAAGGCAGGAGGACCATAAGTTAGAGCCAGCCTGGACAAATTAATGAGACACTGTCTCAAAATAAAATTTTTAAAAAGGCTGGAGATTCAGCTCAGTGGTAGAGTGCTTGCCTAGCACATGCAAGGCACTAAGTTCAATCCCTAGTACTGAAGGTGGTAGTGTATCTGTGTGGGCGGGATGGAGGGGATTGACTCGTAGAAATGCTTGGGGAATTTTGTATGGGATTATATCTAATCTGTCTGTCTACATGAGAACAGCTGACAGCTTTAAGAAGTTGAGCCTCTCAATTTGTAAACATGATGGGTCTCCATTTATTTAGATATTTTATTACTCTCAGTCACATTTTATAGTTTTCGGCATGTAAGGCTTCTGTGACTCTGTTCAGTTTAACCTGAAATATTTCATTTTGATGATTCTATTGTAAACATTTTATGTCATTCTTCTAGTTGCTTGCTTCTAGTATGTGAAAATACAGTCAATTTTTTAAGGTTAAATCCACTTGTTAGTTCAGGTAGTTGTTTTTTGCATGGGCATTTTTAATCTAAGCAATCATGTCATGTTTGATTTCTGTTAGTTCTAGTTGTCTGTCACAGGAATTCTATTTGGTAAAACTTTGACAGTTTTACATATCGAGTATTTTAATGTCATATATCTTTAAAATGTTTTATGTCAGATGTTTTGGAACTTCACATTAACCTCTCTCATACCTTCATCCCTTCTCTTAATTATGTAAATTAGTGAGATTTTTAAAATGAATGATAAAGAAGGAAGAAAGACGGAGGGCAAAGAAACCAAGAAGTGACTGAAAACCCTTGATGTGTCAAGATGCAATCCCACTGTTAGTCTTTGGTTTGGTTTGAGGATTTTTTCAGCTGTGTAATTATTTTTGTTATTGTATTTTGTTTGGCAGTGTTTCATAGTTTTTGTTCTCGAGAACTGTATGTTTTTTTTTCTGGTCTGGGTCAGTGGAAAGTAGTTTTCTTTTGTTTTATGTTTACTTGTTTGCATTTGCTTTTGTTTTTGAAGAGCTTATACTAAATACTTAGGTAGGATTTAGAACACAGCAGTTCAGGGAACTGTATTTCACAGTATTTGTGCCTGGGGGTGTTGGTTTCCTAGGAAACATCATCTTGAAGCTCAGGTATAATAAAGGATGCTCAGCACACTAATTCTATTACTTCTTTAATTGCCATTTCAGTACTGATCATGGTAGCATATTTGTCCCTCTGTTGTTGCAGGAAGAGAGACTTGATACATGTTTATAGAGGCCTCTTGAAATTTTATTTGGGTTTTTGGACAAATATATTTTTTCAGAATTTTTGAAACGTTCTTCTTTAGATAGCAGAAGGGCAATATGATATTAATAGATGTTTTAGATGAAAAACAGTTTATATCAAGTTTATTTCTCATCTGACTTTGCTTGTGGAATATCAGGCTGTGCATTTGGAGATGATAAAGGACATTCCTTCTCCTCTTCCCATTATACATCTGTAATAAAACAGGCATTGAAATACATTTCAAGTTAATACAGTTCGAAAGACTCAGTAGAAATGCCCTACTTCTTTTTACAAAAAGAAATAGATTATATTGCAATTGAATTAGATCATGTTTTCAACAACACTTAAATTCCCCTATGTGGATAATTCCTGAATTTCTGTCTCCACTGTAGACCCCTCTCTGCCAGAGCTCCAGGCTGGTATATCCAGCTGTCTTCAGTGGTTCAGCTTGGCTGTGTAATAAGCATCACTTGCTTAACAGATCCAAAATAAGTTAGAATTTTCCACGAAATCTCCTTCTCCTGGTGTCTCTGTCCTCTTAGCAAATGACAACTCCATTTTTCCAGTTGCCTGAGCCAAAAACCTGAAATCATTCTTGATTCACACTTTTCTCCTACACCCAACACACCCACCCATTGGCAAATCAAGTGGTTACCAACTTCATGATACACAGCAAACCAGTTCTCACCATCTCTAAAGCTACCACCCTGCACAAACCACTCTCATGTAGAAAACCTATCCCTCTTCCCCAACCGTTCCACACTGGGATGTTCTGTCTTAGTGTGTGTATTGGTCAGCTTTCTGTGGCTGGGACAAAGTAGCTGATGTATACAACTTAAAGAAGAAAAGGTTTATTTTATTTCAGTTTATGGTTTCAGAGGGTCCATGGTTGGCTGGCTCCAAAGCAGAAACATCAAGATGAAGGGCATGGAGGAGGAAAGCTGCTTGGTTCACGGCATCCAGGAAGTAGAAGGGGGAGAAAAGGCCTGAGAAAAGATGTACCTCTAAGACATGCCCTAGGGACCCATCTCCTCCAACAAAGCCCTATTTCCTAACAGCACATTGAGCCATGAACTCATCAATGGATTAATGTTCCAGTGATCCAGTCACCTTCCCCAAACCCCACCTGTGAATGCATGAGCCTTTGGGGAAACATTTTAGATCCAAACCAGAAATGTGCTAGCCAGACTTGTCCAAGCTTTGCTGAAAACTCCCACTGGCTTCCCATCTCAGAGTCCTGACAGTGGCCTCCAGGCTGCCTCTGTCCTTGGCATGGCAGTCCCTCCGACTTCCTGTCCCACTTCTTTGTCACCCTTTCAATCAGCAGAGCAGCTTCCTTGCTGTTCTTCAAATGTGCTGGGCTTGTGCCACCACAGGGCTTTTGTTCCTACTGTTCCCTCTTCCTGGAGCACTGTTCTTGAGACATCTCAGTGCTCACTGAATGAAGGAAATACTGGAATTGCTGCCAGCTTACCGCCTTTTCCATGAGCTATTGCCCCAGTATAAAATATGGGGCTATTCCCCTGTAAAAAAGAGTACAAGCCATTCCATTGTATAAAACAGCATTGGCCCCCTCATCCTGCCACTGACCTATTCATTCCGTGTCCCCTTCCCTTCCCCAGCTTGCTTTCTCTCTGTAACCCTTGTTATCGCCAGGAATGGTACCTCTGTTCTGTCTTCAGCTAGAGCGGTGCTTCCACATTGTGGTAGGCACATAACAAATACTTGTTCAATTAGATGATCACTTGAAAAAGGAATGATGGTTAACACGTATTTATCTTCTCTTTCAAGCTTTACAACAAACAGGAGCTTATATTATTCCAATTTTATATGAAGAGCCTACACAGAGAGGTTGGTTCATTTCCTCAAGCTGGTCTGCAGCCCATGACCAGTGTAATATAATACACTGATAGCCTTTATTAGGAAAAAGAAAGTCTTGTAGGTATCTGGAAAACTTCACTAGTCATAAATTCATTAGGTATGTTAAAAGTAGAGCTAACTAGATAGTATCCTGTTTATAGTGGTTTGTGAGAAAAGTTTACTCAATAATATAGAAATTCACTAGAACAGTTCCATTCCTTTTGCAATAATTACCATGTCTCTCTCTTACATAATTTTTTCAATTAATGAATGAATGGATGAGTGCATTTTACCAATATTGTGATTTGCATTGTGCTTATTCCATGTGACAAAGATTTCTAATGTTTCTCTCATCCCATGTTTGCATTCAAATATGTACAACCAGTTACTTGCTGAGCTTGAAAAACTAAGAATTAAACACACATTCTTTAGAGAATATTAATTTGGTTACTGAGTAGCCTGAGACATGCAAATATATGCAGCTTCCCAGAGAAAATGTGATTTATCACTCTGTTGGCTTTTGGATGAAGCTGTTGGAAGTTTCCTGATTGGAGGAGGGGGTCACCAGGGTTCGCTTTCATGGGGATATTGTATTTGCAATTTATACACTGAGTTCCCAGAATCATTTTTAATTAGAACACAAATTATTACTTGCAATAAAAAGCCTTTTGTAAGTAGCCAAGCATGATAATGAAGAAAAAAGTGTTTCTGAATATAATAACATAATACGTTCATATATAAATTATCAACACCTTATCTTTGTTCACAACAGACATTGAGTGCCTACCTGGTGGTTTCTGATCAGTACTGGGTGAGTTGGAAGGAGGTCGGGGGATGGACGATCCTCTCGAGTAGCTGTCTTTGTAGAGGAGACATTGTAACCCCCATTGCTCTCTTTGAGGGTTGAGCAGGGTGCAGGGTGACTGTAGATGGAGGTGATTGGGAGCCACGTGGATGTGCTGGGCTGAGGTGAAGGCTGTGTTCCTGGTGGTCGGGCTGGTACAGAAAGAGGCATTGCGGAGGTGGAATGGGGTGGAGAATCCAGTCCATGTGGGTTCAGTCTATCTGGGGCTGAGTCTATGAGGAGCTGAGCCTGTGGAGGGCTGAGTTCCTGAGGACTCAGTCCGCAGTCGTTTGTGTGTTTGTCCTGTGAGGGATATTCAGTGTGTGAGGGGTTTTGTCCTTTAGGGGTCCAGTTGGCTGAGGTGAAGTTGCTGTGTGACATTTGGTAGGAGATAGTTCCAAACAGTTCTGAACTTGGAAGGAGATAGTTCAGATGCCCGCTCTGTATTTCTGGCTGATGTTGTTTTGTCGTCTTTCAGTATTGAATATCCTTTCTTATTTATTTGTTTTTTCTTTCACTAGAAAGCATAAGATATAAAGGGTTTAGAAAGGTAAAAAGATTAAAAGAGAGAAAATAAGTCCAATGTAATTATGCACCAGTCTTACTAGATTCAACTATATGAAATTGCCAATATGCAGTAATGCTTTACGAGATCAGTGTTGATGATAGAACCCCTGGCCCCACACCTGGCAGCCAAGTGCTTTACCACTGAGTTACATCCCTACCCCTAAGTCCCGTAACTTATACAAGCAGTTGAAAGACTTTTGAAAAGTAACATCTAGTCACTTAGTTTTGAGAATCCATAAAAATACACAAGGAAAAGAACCAGGCATAAACTATAAAACACCAATCTCAGAAATTATCTGTTCTTCACTTACGAATTACATGGGCATTTATTTGATTAAAGGGTACATGTAATACCTCAAAGTCAGCAAGCTCAGACTTGTAAAATGAAACAATAAACTGAAGGTATTACCACAGACCTTGTTGCTCCTGATTCCCTAGTAAATAAAAATTTGAAGCTTATAGAAAGAGCAGCTACTCAGTAATAAATGTCAAAATATCTCAGAGAGACAGCCCAGTTTGAGATGCTCCCAAACTGCAGTTCAGGAACAGTGCCTAGCTCCAACCAAACCAGTTTTCTCATCTCTGCAAATATGCTGTGCATGTTCCTGCCTCAGGTTTTCTCTTGGGTCTTCCCAGTTCCTATAACGCTACCTCTACTTCCAGGTATCTAGACTTTCTGTTTGCTGTTAAAGTCGTACCATAGATCTGCCACAGTCTCTTTATCACCTGTCTCCTCAGCACAGTGCCCCAGCACCTCACTCTGGTTGCCTCTCCATCTTCCACTCAGGGGTGGCCCCTCCACTGGGCTTTCCCTACGGTCCCAGTTCAAGGAAGCAATCATTGTGAGTATAGTTGCTCCTCTCTAAACTTGGAGCTACACATGCCCTGTGGCCCCAGGGACACCAGCTCACAGGGGTTCTTTCCTAAATTTCTGTATCATATTTTATCTGTCCTGGACACTGTGCATCATTGTAATCATTCACTCGCTCAGCAAGTGACTGGGTGTGATCAGTGCACCCACTCCTGGGTTTTAACACTGCACTTGCCATCTGCCTCTCTGATCTCTCCATAAAGTAAAGGCTTTCTGTGTTGTTGATGCCTATTTATTCTATGATTGTGGGTCTAAACTGCCACAGTCTCAGTTGTCTTTTGCTATTGCCATATTCTCCTGATAGGTCTGCATGAACCAAGCATAATGTGAGAAATCCAGTAGTTAGGTTTCCTGTATTTGCTAAGTCTTTCCAGCTCCTGAGATGGTGTTTCTAAAACTGCACCTCATCTTGAATCTGTGGGGCATTATGAATAGTGCATGTGGGTGATAATGCCAGCCCTGCAGCCCAGGGAAGGTATGTGATTTGGACTTCCCACCTTGGGAAGGGGAATGAATGCCGGTATTATTGAAAGGCTCCCTGACTTCCTATGGAATCAGGCATTTGGAATTCTGTTACATCCCCCTTTGCCACTTCCTGGTGATTAATTTTACATGTTGAAGTAAAAAGTCCCGGCTGCTTTGTGGCCCAGGCCCTCCAGCTCTGGCCCCAGCCAGCCTTCCCTGTCTTTGCCAGTCCCTGATTTCAGCCATGCTCTTTTATACACTGATGGCTTTGGGGACTGACTCAGATACCTAGGCCCTTCCCCGGCTTCTGTGACCAGGATGACTAGTAGGATGCCTTGGTATCCATGTGGACAGCCCATGTGGTGACCTACTGTGGCCCCGGCCAGCTCCTGCTTATAAATCTGCCATGAGGCAATGTAGTCCATGGCTGCAGTCCCGCAGGGCAGCCCCCAGGGCTGCCACAGCTCTGTGATCTGCACCCTCACTGCTTCACCTAGTTAACAGCAATTCTTTGGTTTCTTTGTCTGGTGTCTGTTCTTTGAGATTATTGAGAATTCTTCAGTTCCTCCCCCAGCATCACTATCCAGCCTAGCAGCTTTGAGCATGTCCTGGCCACCTTCCTTCTGTAAACTGATGCAATCCATTATGCGAATGCAAAACCTGGACTTCATGTAACTGCCTGCATCTTCTGCATCTGAATCAGGGCTGCTGGGGCCTGGGGAGGAGAATACCTGAGTGGGCAAATTGGAGCCGCTGAGAAATAAATGGTCTCCAATCTTTGCCCAGCCCTTAGCACCATTCCCATTCCTGGGGTTTTGGTTAGATTCTTCTTCTGTTCTCATATATTCATTTTATTCCAGGCATTTATTGCTCTACCTAAATTTCTACCTGCTCCATAGCCTTTGACTTCAACTTAAGCATTCCAAACTTCTTTACAAACAAATCCCCCATATTTTAGTTGCTTTAGTTAAAAAAAAAGTTGGAAAACTGAAACAATGTATTTATATATTAAGGACCCCAAATAATACTGTTTAAAACTTATAGCAAATTTCAGTCATTGACTGAAAATAAATCTTGGAAAAAGTCCCTACAAATGAAACTGAATAAATTAAATGATGAGGACTCAAATAATGGATAAGAATGTAAAGAGATTGTAGACAATTTTATGAAAAAATAATAAATCCATATTGGAAAAATGAATTCTTCAGATTTGGATTTAGAAGCAGATATAAATTTTAAAAATAATTAAAGTTTGTGAATTTGTGCCATGACTAGCTATTCTACATCTGTTACTTTCTGATAGATAATAAACAGAAATAAGTTGAAACTTTTTTTTTTTTTTGCTTACATGTGTGTAAGTTATTTTCTTCTTGGAAATAATTTTATTTTTAGAAATATTAAATAAAATTCTTTGCACAAGCCTGCCAATGTGATGAATTTATCAGTCCATAAATAAATATTTTAAACATTTATCAGAGACTTTTCCAGTGGATCTTGATCTCCTGCTTAGTGCTATGAGGCATGGTGAGAAGAAAGACTTAGAGACAGTTAAAGAGATGGGGAACTGGGATGACCAGTGCTTGAGCAAGCAAAGGCACTGAACTGCCAGAACCATCGATATTTATTGGTGACACAGTCATTGGTCCAGTTGAAGTGAGAAAGCTATGTGTGGTCGCCAGGGATATGCTGCTGACTCAGACAAGGCTTATAAAAGAAGAAACAACACATTCTTGTTTTAGGCTGGGAACAGAATTTGGGTAAGAGTCACTCTGACCTCGGCTGTGTGTTATCTCATGTGGTTTGGTCAGAGTCACTTCTTAAAATAAGCCAATTGTGGGATTAACTCTTTATAGCCTGTACTGTTTACAGCCTGCTTTGGGTGTAATCAGTGGGGCAGTATGCCACAAATATTATATGATTTTATTAACTTCAGTGGCTCCTTTCATGCTTAGAAATGGGCTGGTTTGATAATACACAACTCTAGTGTTCTCTGATTTTTTTTTTAAGTGATGCTGGGGATCAGGGCCTTGTGCAGGCCAGACAAGTGTCCTGCCACTGAGCTACATCCCCAGCCCTCTGATACTCTTTTTAACTTCCTTTCCCTGGAAGAAGTAAGCTAATCATGCCCATCTTTGTTCATTTTGCTTCCTACTACATGGTTTTATCATGGTCTTTGTGCTCTTCCTTGTGTCTGCCTTTCCTAGCTATGCTCCTTGAAAATAGAATCACTATCTTAGTATTTTTGCATCTTTAAGGTCTAGCTAGCACAGTACCTAGCAGAAAATAGATCATAATAAATGATTATTAAATAAATAAATTTAGGAATTCAAGTTTGTATTTCTTTGGTAGAACACCCCAAATAAATTAATATATTGATGTTTTTTCCACACTATGCCTTTCTTTTCATTATCCTCAAATAACCATTGATTCAGACCTCTGGTAACTAAGCAAATGAGACTCAAAACATTTCAGGTCAACTAGATACAATGTTTTTGTTATAATGGATTCATGAGTGCACTCTAAAAGTGATGAGGTTGCACTGCCTACAGATGTGACATTTACTGCCTTTGAAACAAATAAATTAATCTATGAGGCTGATCGGAGTTTAAGGATGGGGAATCTTTTGTCTTTGATAGAGTGAGGTGCATATATGTGACAGACATATACGCTGAGAGCCCATGGCCTACTCTTGCTACCTGAGACAAGCCAGAGAGGCCTGTGTGTGGAGACTCGGTGGCAGCCATACATGATTTCTAATGCCTTAATATTTTAAGAAGTCATATTCTCCCTGGAAGAGTGTAATGCACTGAGTTGGCAGAGATGTTTGGTGGACTTGTGGCATCCAGTGGCCTCTCTGCAGGGTCAGATGTGATGGGAGAGAAGAGAAACTGTGTTGGTTCAGACATTAGAGAAAGGATTACCTTAGAAGTTGTCCCAACCAAGGTATTTCCTGCTGATTTATGCTGAATTCTTTGGGAGGAAGTGCTCCTGCCATTTTAGGTAAGTTATAAGCCCTTGGTAAGGATCACCAAAGAAGTAGTTAAAATTTTAAGATCTTCCTAGGTAGAAAATTATTATTATTTTATGTTTGCTTTTGTTTGTTTTTTTGGGTACTGGGGCTTGAACTCGGGTCCTTGCACTTGTGAGGCAGGCGGCGGCACCACTGAGCTTAATTCCCGGCTATGTTTGCTTTTTGAGATGAGGTCTTTGTGGTTGTTATGTTGCCCAGGCTGGACTCAAATTTAGTGACCCTTTTGCCTCAGCCTGGCAAGTATCTGGGATTATGGGCATGTGCTGCCTCACCTGGCTAGAATAGAAAATTATTAATTCACATGTCTTAAGTACTAAAAAGCATCCAGATAATGAGGTGGTCTTAAAATTATTCTAAGTAATTGCTTATTTAAAAAAAAATCATATCACTGTGATTGAACATTTATAAATTGAACAAATTAGTGTACCTGCTGTATGCAAAGATGTTATGATTGGTCACGTTCTTATTTAATACGTATTATACATCTCCATTTGTAGTCCTTGTAATGAAATGAAAAAAACTAAGAGACTATATTCAAAAGATGCTAGGCTTTGAGACAAAAGTTTTTCAATCATTGTGCTGCTATTCATTTGGTGTTGGGAACTTTAAACTCTGGAAGCACAGTTAACCTGGAATAGGCTGCCTTTTACTGTATAAAGCAGGCAAACATTCATCTTGGGTGGTTAAAATGTAGTACTTCAGATAGAAATGGGAGCCAAATGGCTGCCTCCAGAGATCCCAAAAGATCTGTAGCTAAACATTGCTCTTCCAAGGGCTCCTTCAGAGTTAACCCTGGCCCCTCCGAGGTTATGTAACGTAACCACTATGAACCACTGTGCCAGGAGTGTGACTGGTATGCATTAGAACTGTTTGGGGACACCAGGCATTACCGAGTTTTAATATCTTTTACAAGGGGGCTGGGGATTTAGCTCAGTGGTTTCGCCGCCTGCTGCGCAAGCGCAAGGACCTGATTTCGATCCCTGGTACCAAAAAAAAAAAAATGAATATTATGTTTTTGTGTATGAAACAGTGAAATAGAAAACAAGGGGGCTGGGGATTTATCTCAGTGCTTCTGTTGCCTCCC
>NW_004624805.1:5296336-5486244 GCF_000247695.1 Heterocephalus glaber
ATTTCGATCCCTGGTACCAAAAAAAAAAAAAATATATATATATATATCTTTTACAAGGACTCAGTGCTAAGTGACTGACCTCTCCTTTGGAAGACCCATCCGGACTCAGTAATAACTACCCTAGTACATGAGACCAGATATCTGCTTTTCCAAGAGGTGCTACTGGCATAACTGCTAGTAACTGCAGCCAGGCCCTTAAAAAGGGCCTGAGTTGTTCATCGTGTGTTTCCAGGAATAGTTCTTCTACCACTGAATGATGCACATTTTTATTCAGAAGGGGCACCTTAGGCCTTCTCGATGGTGAGGCACTGTTTCCCCTATTCTCGATCATCCAGACTTGATAGAAACAGAGTAGATGGCATTTTCAAATGGAAACCAAGGCCCAGAAGATTGAGGACTGGCGAGTGCTCTGACATGGATTGACTCCAGTTTTCAGGCAGCTGAGTGGACAGTGGCGGGAGAGTAGGAGACTTAGGCGGGACTTTGCCTCGGCTGCTTCTGCCCTTCAAGTACTTCTTGTTTTGTTCCATCATCTCCCAACCACAGATGCCCTGTGATTATGGCCAGGGAGCTGATGTATCCACTGTGCATTTGAAGAATTTGAGTTTTCTGCATTTGCATCTCAGTAGTAATAGTCAAAGCTTTGAAGAGTGTGATTTAGAATTGGAGCAAATGAATTCCATGAGCATAGTTTGTTTCTTAGTTTCTTTGATGCTCATTAACCTGACTGGAAGTTAATATTGTTTACACATCAAAAGTTACATCATTTATACCATACATACACTAGAAATACTGTGCCTAAATGAGGTTACTTTGTGTGTGCTGATTATGGGCTCATTGGAAAGATACGGTGCTAGTAAATAAGCACCCTGTCCCTGTTTTACTTCATGTGTACTCATTTGTGTTTTAAACAAATTTGTATGTACACACATAGGCTTAAATGTGTAGAAAGTACATGGAGGAATATATAGAAAACAGATATATTCTTAAGAGGAAAAATTCATGTGTTTTGAGTGGATAAAAACTTAGTTTTTACGGTTTACCATTTTGTCCTTTTCTAAATTTTTTTACCATATTAAAATAGTTAAAGAGGCCCCAGTTGTGCTTATTCCCAGAGTTTTTATGGCTTCGTTATAGAACTCACTTCCTAGATCTATAAGAACTTTGGGTTCCCTCTTGTAGACTGGATCTGTCATTACCAACCCCCCATAGTAATTATTTTGCCGCTGCAAATAATTCTTAGCAGCATTAAGAATTGGTTATCAAGGGCCGAGGATTTAGCTCAGTGGTTTTGCCGCCTGCTGCACAAGTGCAAGGACCCAAGTTCGATCCCTGGTACAAAAAAAAAAGATAACTGCTACAACATTAAAAAAAAAAAAAAAAGAATCGGTTATCACTGTGGCAAAAAAAGTTTTCATTTTGCTGGCATGATCATAGCCTAAATCTTCCTCTATAGAGAAAGAGAGGCAGTCACATTGCTGGGTAAGAGCATACTCTAAGCAGGAAGAGATCTGATGTGGCATGTTTTCAGAACGCCTTCATTTTTAATATCAGCCTTCATACTGAGCCCTTAATGACTTGGGTCTTTAATTATCTCGTGAGCAACTTAGGTTGACTGAAGATGAGCCATTCTCATGGATTTATTGATTCTATGCTCAGAATGGAAAAAAAAGACATTACACAGTATGTTTTGACAAAGTGCCTATTAACACAGTGCCTACTGTGCTGAACCCCCAAAACCATGAGCTATTAATGTTTGCATCTTCTCTCTCTCTGCCTGTCGACTTTGACATGTGTAGTATATTAAAGATGCTGTTGAATTCTCATTATTACTTTACCATATGATTGTGGAGTGTTTCTGAGTTTATGAGCTCTTCATTTTTCATATAATGTGGAATAGTTGTTGGATGGTCGTAGGTGGCCCTTGAATCCTAACTAGATGGTATTGTCTCGTGAAATACAATCACTGAATGGAACCATAGGCAAAGGTGTGTGTCCGTCCTGCTCAGAGTGCCTATGTGAAATGATACAGGCATCATGCTACAAGAACCATCATCTGCTGCAGTGCCAGCCAGAGCCACTGACCAAAATAAAAGGCCATTTCTCTCCATGCTGGAGATAAATAAAATGAGAGATTGCTGAGAATAATAGCCCCTCAGGACTGCAGTATTGGAGATTGGACTTAAGAGTTGAGAAGTTCCTGAGATGTCAGGGTCTACTAGCCAAAAAAAACAACAACAGTATTTGCCTCAGCTGGAATTACAGGCATGTACCACTGTGCCCTGCAAATTATGAGCAATAATTTCCCACTGATGAACTGTACGATCAAACTAATGGTGCTTTTTTTGTTTTTGTTTTCCAGTATAGGGGATTGAACCCATGGTGCATTGTGCTAGTCCTGCGCCCTTTTAATTTTTAAATTTTGAGACAGTTTCTGTGATCAACTGACACTGCCGATGGCCATAAATGCAACTGGCTAAGGACCTGTCTGTGCACGTCTCTGATCTGCATGTTAAAATTAGTTGGGAGCCAACAATTCCTGCTCAAAAAGTAGCCATGACAGTAGGCAGTGAAGGTGATGAAATGCCAGCTTAACTCAGGCTCCGCTTGCAGAGCACCTTCACGTTTTCATTTTGTTTTGTGAGATCAGGTGAGGCCCTTGCCCTGTCCCTTGCCCTGTCCACACTAGCCTCTAAGGGGCTATTTAGTTTCTTCTCCATCTCAAGCGCCTCTTGGCTACCAAGTGAATGGGGCCCTGTGTGGTTCAAGGAGCAAAGCTGTTCGGTGTGAACTTCTGATTCTTAGTGTCATCTGCAAACACACTTCTACTTTCATCTGAAAAATTAAAAAAATTGTTTATCAAAATAAAAAATATACAAGCCAGTCACTAATTACTAACCTCTAGTTATCATCCACAAGAAGATGCATAGAAGAGAAAGATGTGAAAGGTCACTGACAGCTCGGTAGAACTCGAGGCCTTGAATTCAGCATGTTTTCCCTGCTGTCTGCAGAGAGAAAGCTCTTGAGTCCTTTAGCTCCACAAAGGAAGTGGCTCTGTGATGCAGAGCCTGCACAGGCATAGGATTTTGATTTCCAAACCCGTGCAGCTTCCACTTACCCTCTGTAATGAGTTCTATTCCTTCCAGTTGCTGAAAAGGCTATTTAGGGTCCCGACACGGGAAGCATTGGGCTCCCTTCTGGGCAGCTTCTCCCTTCCTGCTTTGTGCAGTTTGTAGTAAACTGAGAGGTGAGGGGAGAGTGTAGCCATCCTACCACCTGGAGGTGACTGTCTTAGGGGGTTTCCCCAGCAACCAGCTTTTCTTCTTCCCTCCTCTCCATTCAAACAAAGCTTGCTCTCTGTTAATTGGTTAAGTACACTCATTCGCCAAACCAAGAATACTCTTCAATGACCTACTGACATCCCGAATTCTAAGGAGTTTGTGTTAATCCTTCATCCCTTGCCCAAAATAGAAACAAAGAACTGTTTGAATGGAGAACTCAGCTAAAAAGCACATATGAAGGTTTTTTATTTCCACAAAAGAGTAGATTTTAAGATTTGGTTTAAACTGAGGCTGTAATGTCGAATTTAAAATGCCTTTATATTCTGTTTATTAAGTGGAAAACAAAATGAGGCTTGAGTTTGGTGGGTTCATTTCTAGGGTGTACTCTGACTTGGGGTTCACTGTTTGATCACAGAAAGGGTATGACGTGGAGAATGCCCTGCTGTACACAGGCCACAGTGCTGATGAGCGTTCTGTTGTTCGTGATTCGGGCTCGACGGTAGCACAGTCTGGTTATCGGCATCCTGTGCAGGGAGGGTGGCCAGGTTGCTCTGATCTTCGTGGGGACCTGTTAGGGTCACTCAAGCTCACACAGACCATGTAGTTCACGTGGCTGCAGACTCGATGACAGAGAACTGACAAAGATAAAGAATGGTCACTGAGTATCTCCTGTGCAGGCATTGGCTGTTGTGTTGACTCATTTAATATTTCAGTGTCTGTTATTGAAGTCAACTCAAGTCACACACTCTGCTGACTACAGGCCAACATCATTGTTTCCTAATGCAAACGGTAACATCCACGGGGCTGGCTGAACTCTCTTTCTTTTCCCCTGCATTATTGAGGATTGACTTTGAAGAGACGTTGAAAACAGAAGGGCCGTGGTAGGAGACTGTTACGGTTTAGATCTAAAATGTCCTCCTAAAGCCTCATGTTCAGAGGTGAGGTTTTCAGAAGGTGGTTGGTCAGGGGGGTGCTCTGCTGGGTTGAAGATGAGTCTCCTGTTGAATGTGTTGTCAGGCGCTGGGCTTGGTTGGAGGGGTGGCACTGGGGCCCTGTCTTTGGAAGGGATATCTCTTGCTATGGCTCTTCCCCACCCCTCCCTTCCTCCTCTGCTTTCTGATGGCATGGGTTGAGTAGCTTTGAGTTTCTGCCTCGGAGCCAGCTGATCCTGGACTGAGCCCTCTGAAGCCAGGAACCAAGTAAACTTCTCCTCCTTTAAGCTGCAGATATTTTGTTCCAGCAATGGGAAGGCTGACTAATAAAGTGAGTTTTTATAAATTTGGCCAATGCATGCAATAGAAGCACATAGAAAGATGGTCTGGAACGAGGGTCAGGACTGCCCCTTGTGTGGTGATGGAAAGGCAGGACCTGAGAGGTGAGACGTGTGTCCTAGGACTCCACTTCTACATATTTTAATATCTATGTAGTGTGTCTTTTGCCAATAAAACAAAGATGAAGAGGAGGAGGAGGAGGAGGAGGAGGAGGAACTTGCATAGCCAAGCCAACGTTTTTGTCCTGTGGTTGCCAAGTAAAGTTGATTGCTTCACAGCCGTGGGTCCACCTCTGGCCTTCCTGTCGAGTTCACTTTAGAGCTCACGGCTGACAGTGTAGTGCTGTCACCTTTGATTCCAAGGAGCAGTGATTGAGACCTGGCAGCTTCTATTTTGTTCATAATTTTTTTTAAAAAAGGTAGTTATTGGGCTGGGGATTTAGTTCAGTGGTTCTACTGCCTGCCTCGCAAGCACAAGGTCCTGAGTTCAATCCCCGGTACCAAAAAAAAGAGTTATTTAGACCAAATGTTTAAATGATTTTTCTCTGTCACAAAAGGCTCTATTAACAAATCACCTGTTTGAGTTCACACACTGGTCGTTTCATTTTGTCTTCATAGCTGATTCTGTGTTTTATAAAGCAGTGCAGTTCAGCGGCAAGACTAGCCCACTGAGCATCTGTAATGGAGTATCACCTCTTTCTTCTGATGAGGACGGTGGCATTTGTTATTAGTGCTTATTGAATTATATGATATTGATGCAAGACAAATGAGGGATTGAGTTCATGAACAGACCTCATCCATTTACACACATGGATGAGAATACACACACACTCACACACACACACACACACACACACACAGATTTGGCATATGGTAATGGAAATATTTCAGGCCAATGGAGAAGATGAATTGTTTAATAGAGCTAGTAATTTGGGGGTAAACTGTCAATTTTTCATGCAAAAACATTCTGGATGTACCTAAGATATTACTATAAAGTAATAAGATGAAATACTGAAGATCATAATACTTTTTTGTCCTGTTGAGTTGAAAAAACTCCTCTAAGCATGGTATAAACTCAGAAATAAGAAAGGATAATATCAATAACTTTGACTTCATGAAAATAAAAGATAAAAACTTTTTTTAGACCAAAAATGTCTAAAAATAAAGGGAACCAGAGGAAATATTGGCAAACCATCTAGCCGAGCAAGTGTTTTTATATTAATCAAAGTATTCTTACAAATAAGAAAAATATTAGCCATTGAAATAGAAAAATGGGCCAGGATATTAACAAGAAATTCTTAGGAAAAGAAATTGATTTCCCTAACAAGCATGGGTTGAAACATCTTTCTTTGAGCTGAGTTGGGGCCTCTTCTCCTGTGGAAGGTGCTACCTAGGAGGAGCTGTGAACGAGCCAGGCAAGGATCTTGCCCAGAGGAGGTGTGATTTCATGTGCCACCTTGCTAGACATGGTGCCCACTTGTTTTGTCTACACCGCATTGGATATTGGTGTGAGGGTGCATTTTAGATGTGGTTAGTATTTGTTAGTAGACTTAAAGGACATGACCTTCCATAATGTGAGTGGGGCTCATCCAGTCAGTCAGAGGCCTTAAGGGTAGGAGAGTTGCAAATTCAAGCCCACTTGGGCAACTTGGCAAGACCCTGTCTCCCGAAACACTTATGTTTAAAAGGGTTGGGGGATGTAGCTCAGTGCAAAGGGCCTAGGTTCAGTCACCAGTATAAAACAAAAGGAATAAGTGAACAACAAGCAAAAACAACCTCATAAAACAACTAAAAAAGAGTCTTTCCCCAAGAAGAAGGAATTCTGCCTTGAGACTGCAACCCAGAAACCCTGCCTACTGTGCTAATTTCAGACTCAGGATGGCTGCATGAACTTTTATTGCTGCAGAACTGTAAGTCAAAGAAGGTGAGACTGCCTCTAGTTTCAGTTCCAAATCTTCCCATCTCTTGCCCCTGTGCTCTCTTGGGTTGTCCTTATTTGGGGCAGGTTTTCCTCAGGCATCCTAGACTCCCCCTCATCCTACATGAATTCATGGATACTGACTATGCAAACAATACCCACTACCATGCAAGCAGCAGACATAGAAGTTACAGAAGCAGTGGAGAGGGCTAATTATTGGAACCTCAGGGGTAATGTTATTTTGTCATAGCCACTGTTGGCTCTTCTTTAATGGGTACCATGTCAGGCTCCAGTCTGCCAGGCTCTGGCATGGAAGGCATTTGTCTTTCAGATTCATTTCTGTTTGGACTTCCCCTGATTAATCAGGCAAGATATTAACCACTCTTTCCATTCCACTGGGCAGGGAGAATTGTTAAGTATCTGCATGTCTGAGGTCCCTCAGCCCATCTTTGGAACTCATAGGCAGCTTGCTCAGCTAGGACAGAGCAGCTGTCATGGTACCCATGGTACCTTCTTTGGGACAAATGTCCTACCTTGAACTTGCCTGGTCTTTCCCAAGCCACTCTTCTTAGAGGCTTAGTTATAATTCTTCTCCAGGCATCAGCTAAGACTCCATTTCCAACTGGGTAGTCTGTCTGACTTCCCTGACTGGACCCCATGGTACTGACTACATCCTGATCCAGCTCCATTGCCTCTCAATTCCTAAGACACTGACCTCCAGATCACTGGCCTGTGTACTTTGCTGTCACTGATTACCACAAAATTAGTGGCTTAAAAAAGCAGATTTATTATGTTATACTGTAGTCCTGGAGGGGAGACGTCTACTGTGGAGCCCACTGAGCTAATGTTGGAGTGTGTCTTAGTTACTTTCCCATCACTGAGACACAGTACCCAACACCCACAACTTAAAGGAGGAGGGTTTATTTTTAGCTCAAAGTTTATAGAGGTTTTAGTCCATAGTTGTCTGGCTCCAGGGCAGGGTGGCATGGCAGAGGGTCATCACAGAGGAGAGACAGCTCATGACATGGTGGTGAGAAGAAAGGGATCAAGGGAGGAGGAGGGAGACAGAACCTTCCAGGCCACACCTCCAGTGACCCTCCTACTCTGACCCAGCTTCTCCTCCCAAGTCACATTTAGCTATAAACTCATCATTAAAGTTATCCACTGATAAGTATCATGCCCCATGATCCAGTCAGCTCCCCAAAGCCCTGCCTATGAGCTCATGAGGCTTTGAGGGGACATCCACATGTAAACCATAGCATGATGTTGTCAGGGTTTTGTGTTCTTCCTGGGTGCTCCTAGAGGTCTCCCACTGTCCTGGGTGCATGATCTCTTTCTCCACCTTCAAAGTAAAACATCTTAAAACCTCCCTGTCCTCCTCTTCCCCTACTCCCCCTACCTTCTCTGCTTCTGTCTCCACATCTCCTTTGCCCTTTTAAAGACCTGTGTGATTGCATAGTGTCCACTGGATAACAAGGCTAATCTTCACATCGCACGAGCCTTAACTAGAACCACATCTGCAGAGTCCCTTTGCCACATAACCAAATGTACTCGCGCGTTTCAGGAATAGATCTTTCTGGAGACACATTGTGCTAATTCCCTCAGCTTCTGTCCTCAGGGCCTGCCCTTCATGGGCTGGTCCTTTAGCTTTGGCCCTACCCGGGCCTGCCCTCCTTCCCTGTCCCCACTGACCCGGTGGCCACTGAAATATGGCAGTAAAGCCAGGTACAGTGGCACATACCTGTAATCTCAGCTAATCAGGAAGCTGAAGGAGGAGGATCATGAGTTTGAGACCAGCCTGGGCAGCTTAGCAAGCTCCTGTCACAAAGTAACAAGTGAAAAGAGCTGGAGGTGTAGCTTAGGGACCCCTAGTTTCCTTTTTTTTTTTTTTCAGTGCCGGGCGGGCCCCCTAGTTTCAATCCACGGTACAGGTAGTGGCAGGATGGGGAATACATGTATCATGCATTTGTAATTATTTCACAACAGACTGTCACACAACAGTTCTGTGGTATAACCCATGCAGCCTTGTAATCTAAAAATAAGGGACTGTTTTATCTTTCTGGAAATGAGTCATGTGGAGCTTGAGTGTTTCACAGACTATTCAGTAATCATTCTGGGATGGAAAAGTTTGGAAATTGCTGCTTTAAAATTGTTCTAGAAGTGTGGATGCTTTAAGATCTATCCATCCATTTAAGTTAGATGTTCATACTCATGTTCAGCAGTAATTGTCTTAATGGATGGAAATGTCATTCTGTCAAGGCTGTCATTTACTGACTGAATTCTACTTGTAATTTTTGATGTTCCTCTTCGTTGTATTTGGAAACACAAGAATTTTCTACTCAGTAGGACAAGTAGTTCTGGTAATAAATTTCGAATTCTTTCTTTCAGAGGAAAATGAAACCTTCAAAGACAATAGCTGATGAAGATGTGTCTGTTTTGAACAAATACGGGGAGTTCAGGGTTAGAAATTCGGCAGTCTTGTTTGCTATTCTACGATGTGAATCTGCCTGGATACTTTCATAGGGACTGGAGAGTTCACAGCTTAAAGGGTTTGTCTGCTGTCACATTTGTGTTATTTTTCACTGAACTTAGAAAAAAATAATAAATTCAGTATAATTTATGTTAAAAACCAGCCTGGATTAAGATGTGATAGGTATAGGTATAGTTCTTGGAAATGAATGTAATTATTATGTTTTACAAACATATATTAATTTAAAAAAAACCTAGCCTGTCTTGGGGACAGTGTAAGATACAGGCCAAAGCAGGAGGTATTTATAATACAACCCTTCACCTAGCATTTAGAAGACATTTGTGTTGTCAAACTGGAGTAAACTATAGGTTAAGTCTACCTTATCCCAAATGGGTTGGGATCAGAAGTGTTTTAGATTACAGATTTTTCCCCCAGTTTGCGGCATACGCATATACGTAATGCTATACCTTGGGGATAGAACCCAAGTCTAAACATGAAATTCATTTATCTTTCATTAACACCTAATATGCACTGCCTGAAGATAATTTCATGCAGTTTTAGTGCACCTGTATTTTAACAGCAACTTGTCACATGAGGTCAGATGTGAAATATTTGACTTGTGGCATCTTGTCAGGGCTCAGAAAGCTTTGGGTTTTGGAGCATTTTGGATTTCGGATTTTTAGATTAGGATGCTCAGCCTATAGTGGTAAAATCTCTCAAAAGGATTCTGCCTCACATATGTTCAAGAACCTAACCTAATGCTTAGTGTAGAATTTGTTTGGGATTCCCTAGGGACCAGAAAATATTCCTCTGCGTTTAACCTCCTGGCTTATTACCCTGCTGTCAAATGTTCACAATCAAGAATAAGACCAGGATGCCGGGTTGAGCATCAGCAGTGCTGCTAATGTTTTGAGAACACAAGGATGTTTTGTAAAATCAAGGTCCAGGGGCGGACCCTGGGCACGGGTGGCCTTCCTGCATTTCTGCCAGTCTTTGCAGTCTGCCTCTGATGGATTTGGCCAGGCGAGGCCCCGGGTGTGGAGCGGAGGCTGAGCGCTGTGCTCATTTTGTGGCCCTTTAGGGTGACTGCTCAGGCCTTTGGGGGTGGTGCCTCCTGCAGGAAGTGGCTCTTGTGATTTCCAGCAACGAGCTACTAAATCCCACAAAGACCATTCACTTTACTCGGCAAGAGTTATTTCTTTGACAGGAAAACTTGCGTGGCCTTGGAGTGGCTGCAGTTTACTGAAATAGTGATACTAGTTGGGCCAGGTTTTCTAAAAATAGGGACTTTATGAATACTACTCTGTTGTCAGCCTTGCTACCATATTTAAGTCTGCTTGGATTGCAAAATCATAATGCTTGTGTAAGAAATCAGCATGACATTGGATGCATGATATTGCTCGTGAAGTTTTAAAATCGTCTCATACACTGAAGTTCTTAGGTATACAAACTCACTATGGTATCTACTCACTAAAGCGATTTTCAGACAAACAAAAATACCCACACAAGAAACCTGCCCGAAGGTTTGCGTGGATCGATTATAATGAGCTGCTGCAGCTGTGTAGCTATGAGTGCCCCAGTGGGCACAGACCTCTTCCGATCCAGGAGGGGCCGGGGGCCAAGGGCCGCACCAGCTCTCTCTGGCCACTTAAATCTCCTCTCTTTCGGTTCAGGTTTGTTTCAGGCGGTGTGGCGTCTGGAGCGGCCGGTACGTGACAACCACCCACTTCTTTCCACTCCAAAACGTCCCTTCAATATCTGCCTCCTGGTGACCTTTACACCATTTCCTGGCATCCGCTTTGGCACCTGCTGTAAATTAAGGCAGTTGTAGCTTTCTTTTGTCATGCCCGCTGGCTCATAGGAAAGAAATCTGCAGTTTATTCCACCAAGGGTGGATGAATCCCACATCTGAGGGATTCATGAGAGAAGCCTGTTTCCCGCCTGTGGGCTGGCCGGGGTCTGGGTCTCCCCTCCAGCTGTCCATGCCAAGAGACCCAGGCAGGCAGAGGTGTCCGCATCCTGGGCATGGGTGCAGACGCATGGCTGACAGAAGGAAAAGTCAGCACGTAGGGGCAGGCGGATGTTTGTGAAGGCCTTTGAAGAGTGCAGTCACGCTCCCCACATTCCTCAGCTGGAGCTCATTTGTGTTGCCCCATTCGGTTGCGCAGGGGAAGCAAGCCAGGGACAGCCGCGTGCCGGGAGTGGTGTCTCGTCTGTGAGAGGGTGGCTTGCAGCCTTCGAGGGCAGCTGTCATCCCTGCACCCTGCAGGATGCACTGCAGACGTCGCGGGGACGGAGGTGAGGCTGAGGAAGTGGGGGCTGTCATGGCTCTGTCTGACGTCCCCCCAAAGCCTCGTGTGGGTGTGGGGCTTTTTCAGAGGTGGCTGAATCTAGAGTGTGTGATTGATTCATGATGCAGTGCCAGGCACAGCGGACTAGCATTCAGGGTGTGAGTGCTGCCTGCCCTAAGTAGGCTGGATAAGGTAAGAGGGGCAGAAAGACGCTGCTAAGGTCCCTTGTTGCTTTTGCTGTCTTCCATCGCCATGAACTGTTGCCCCTCTGCCATGTGCCACCCTGCCTTGGAGCCAGCAGATTATGGACTGAACCTCTACAAACCGTGAGCTAAATGAACCTTTCCCCTTTAACTTTGGGTATTGGGTATTTTGTCTCAGCAACGAGAAAAGTAACTAACACAGGTCATAGGCAGTATTTCTTTCTTTTTTTTTTTTTTTGATACTGGGGATCAAACTCAGGACCTTGAGCTTGCAAGGCAGGCGGCAGAACCACTGAGCTAAATCCCCAGCCCCTATAGGCAGTGTTTCTGTCAGATCATCCTCATGTTTAAGCTCAACCCCTGTTAAATGCGCTGCCCCTTGAAGGCATAGGAGCCCCGAGAGTGTGGGGCATGGATGTCATTACTTTTTCTTTCCGATGTCATATGCTGGGCAAGTGCCCTGCCCCTGAGCCATTCCCAGCCCTTCACGTGCCACTCCATAAGTACAGCTTGAACAGACAGAGATGCGCACATACCAGTGTCCTGACAAAAACCGCCGCTTAGGCACGTAGCAGCCCGGGCCGTGCAGCGAGCACTGTACGGATGTTACCTCAGTTTCTGCCCAAATCCCCCGTCCTTACTCAGAGGGTCACAGCTGTGAGCAGCGGAGCTGGGCTTGCAGAGGAATGAAGAAAGCCACACTGGGGTGAGAGTGACAGGCTTCCCCCATGGTCCTTCCTGGGCAGATGGTTATCGGGACCCAACATTGTCTTAGATCCTTGCCAGAGAGCATTGCTCCTTTCAGATCACAGTGCCAGGAACTAGGGCCAAAAAGATTTCATCACCCCCTTTCACAGACAGAGAAGCTGAGGCCCAGTCAAGCAGTGGCATGCCCAAGGTTGGCAAGGAGATCGGAGTTGATTCCACAAATGCTTGCCTGACTTTATGGGTTCTTTCTGAGCAGCAGTTGGTCCCCGTGAACAAGGTAGCTACTTGTCAAATGAACCTGAGGTTTTCCTGGTTTAGCATTTAAAAAAAATAAATCTCATGTGTCAAGTAACTGGATGATAAGCAGTTTCAGTCAATGCCAGTAGCTCAGTCCCCCTGAAATTTAACCCAGATATGTTGTCAGCTCTGTTGGACCTGCACACGCAGCCCAATCAAGTCAGCAAGAAGGTTTGGCGGCAGCTTGCTGTCTCACGGCTGCTGGCAGGTCCTGCTGGCCGGGCTCCATGCAGCTGACCTGGAAGCCGCCAGGACAGGTAGCGGGCGTGGCAGCCCGAGGTTGTCTGGCTTCTGGGTTAAGCCAGCCCATGATACTGTAAGGAGAGGCCCTTCAGAGGCAGCAGCCTGAAGCAACACATGTGTCACGGCTCTGTGTGGCAGCAGGCTTCCATGTGCCACCCAAATACATCCAGAGACAAATCCGAGTCGGATAACGAAGTGAAACGCTGCCACAAGTAAACCCTCCTGTTAGCCAGAGGCGTAACCTCCACGGAGGACTCACCCAGGGCTCCGTGGTCCTTTCACTCCTGGCGGCAAGCCCAAGATCGTCAGCTGTTGCCCTTTGAATTGTTTTCCATCATGCGCGCATGTGTGCAGGGGTACTGTCACCGGACTGGGGTGCTGGAGTCTCCTTCTGGAGGTGGTTTCTAGGTTCTTTCCGTCCTAAGCAAAGAATTGGTCAAGATAAGGGCAAATAATAGCAAAGTTTTATTAAAGGTGGGAAAAGAAACAGGCTCTATAAAAGTAAGAGCTGAGTAAAAGCAGAAGTACACCCCGCAGAGTTCGGGCGGCCACCGTGCAAGGGAGAACACAGGGCCCAAAACTCAGCGTGGACTGTCCTGCATCACCCTCCTCAGGCAGGCATCCGGTCGCTGTCCTGTGGGAAACCTGCTGGAGCTCTCGGGAGAAGTCCGAGTGCAGGGCTTTGAGAGATGCTCTGGGCGTGTGTCCAGATCTTGTGCTGCCTCATTCCCAGCCAGTGTTAGCCACGCCCTGCCTTCCTGTGCTAATACGTTGTTCAGTTGACCTTCCAGTTAGCTGTATTAACTCACTGCAGATATATCCGAAGTTGTGCTATATGCACCTTCTTTTTCAGCCTTTTAAATACAATTTGAAGAAAAATCCTTATCAGGGCAAGGTTAAAAAATGCAACGTAATTTATGTAAAACTTCCCGCTATTACCAGCATTCGGTCCCCGTAGAGCTAATCCCAGTCAGCATCCTCCACCGTTGCCGGAATGGAAATGTGAGTTCCTCGGAGTCATTGCCATTATCAGCTCAGAGGTGTAGGACACACCGAGGGAAATGGCAAGAAACAAGTGAAAATGTGGATGCAGGGACTTTCGTCCGCCAGAGCCAGTCCTCCCAGATGATGATACACTTTCAAGAATCTTAACTTCCTGTGTTGAAAGTGATAATGCTGAAAACAAGAGACATATTTCCCCCCCCCCCCAAAATAGTCCACTGAGTATTGAGAGCCGCGTGAAGCGTAAATTCTGGGTGACTGGCAGTTTGTAAAGTGACAACGGGGAGCACGATGGGTTCTGAGAAACTGAGCGAGGATGGGGAGCACACGGAGATCGCAGATGATGCGCGTTGTTTGTGTCACCCCTCAGTGTTTGAGAACCACCATCTCATGTGTCTCCATGGAAAGTCTGTCTCCTGCTGTGTAATGCAAGTTAAAAATAACTTACTTTTCCTGTTCTAATCGGTTATTTATTTGTAGCAGAGGTGTTGGTGGAAACAATGGTTCTAGGAAAGTGACATAAAACTTTGCGAAGCTGTTGGGCAGGACCAAACTATAGAGGAGACGACCCACTGCTGTCTGTCCTGGTCCAGTATGCCTGTGCCCAGCAGGGGTCAGGGTAAGTTAGGTCAGCTCCCTGCACTGCGGGTTTCCGGCCGTATGGCAGTTTTTTATACCTAGCACTTGATCCACTGTTGAACACTGAACTCAGTTCAGGGCCTGTGACCAACTTTAACAAGTGAAAGAGCCAGGGGTGGTGGTGCCCACCTGTAATCCCAGCACTCTGTGAGGCAGGGGGATTGAAAGTTTGAGCCCATTGTGGGCAACTTAGCAAGACTATGTCTCAGAATAGAAAAAAGTTAAAAAGGGCTAGGGATGTAGCGCAGGCAGACATCCTGGGGTTAAGCTCCAGTATGCAGAAAAAAAGATAATGAGAACAAAATAGAAAATAATATTATGCCATTTTTGTGAAAATAATAAAACACTGCTTTACATGACATTTCTTGCATGAACGTGTGTATGCACGCTGTCTACTGGTTTAGGAAGATGAGGGTGCTCTTTGCTGTTAGTGGGACTGGCCTTTCCCTGTGGGCACTACTTGTATCCAAGGTAAATGACGCTGGGAACAAAGTACAGTACCAGCGGCAAAGACTTGGGCCAGGGCTCAATTCTTTCACCTTCTTATAAAGGCATAATATCTTTTTAGTCTGATCAAAATAGGCCAGGTGCTCTGTGCTGTGCTAAGAATAGGTAATATCTCGCTTCTCTTTAATGTCTGGGGACAGAAACACTTTTATTAATTGCATACCCAGATTAACTAAGAGTAATGCTGAGCAGAAACTTGTGGTTTCATGATTTCAGCAGTAGCTGAACATCTTTATGAGGTGCATTATAAAACTGTAGCAACTGTAGCGAACATTAACTTAGCACTTAGTTTAAAATCCTTTTATTTTTATCTGTTTAGGAAATCATAGTATTGTTCTGAAATTAAGAACTATGGTGCAGCAACATAAAGGCAGATATAGGATACAACAAATTGAGTTTCCATGAATCCTCTCATTTTGAGCAGGTTTTGAGCTCATACTCTGTATCATGGTACCAAGACCCTTGGTCCAGTGGCAGAAGCAGATGCTGTTTAGAGTCTGTTCATCTACTTTCCGTCACTGTAACAAACACCTGAGATCATTACATAAAGAAATGGCTTATTGTGGCCCATACTTTTGAGATTCCAGTCTGTGGTCCGTGATCCAATAGACCCCCTGCTTTTAGGCCTGGGGAAGTTGGGGTGCCAGCTGTCAGTGGCTGGGAGTGTGGTTGAGCAGACGCTCGGCTGGTGGGCCAGGGGTGGAAGAGGAAGGGGCTGGGGAGGCGTTCCCCAGTGACCTGTCCCCTGATGATGCCACCCGGCACTCAGCCTGTCATAGCACATGGGCCTTTGGGAGCCATTCAGCATCCAAACTAGAGCAGGGCAGCAGGGTAGCAGGGCTGGAGTGGACGGTGGTAGGCGCAGAGCTGCCTGCCGTGTTAATGAAGGTGGATTGACTGTGCAGTGTAGGAGGACATGACCGGAGTTAACGCCCGACAGGCCCAGACGTGCTTCCCAGGAGGGGAAGGGGAGGGCTTGGTAGGGAGTTGGGGAATTACTCTGCCTCCAAGACATTGCCTGGAATCTGCTGGCTTCGGCCAACAATTGATGTAGTTCAAGTGTCCATTGTTTCTTTCTCTTCAAAATAGAATTTAGAAAAATGTAATTGTACTTATCCGGGATATCAATTAGTGGAGGGCTGGCTAATCAAGGTTTTGCGGTAAGTTCCGTGTATCAGAAAGCAGCATTATGATAGTGTGGTTTTGTTTTGGCATTTGATCTGTAGAATTTCAGGTTTGAGTTCCATCTTACTAATCCAATTTGCCAACCCATAGCCTTGTTCCAACTAGAATTGAAAGTATTTATTAAAGAGGAGGCGAGAGATAAAAGGCCAGAGAAGGCATCCGTGGCAGGGCAGGTGGCCAAGCCTGCAGAGAAAGGACAGGAAACATCTGGTGGAGCTGTCACAAAGGCACTGTGGGATGAAAATGCAGAGGGGCCTGGACCGCGCTGTGGGAATTCCAGGGCCTGGGGGCAGAGGCCAATTCAATTTTCTCGGCCTTACAGTTTCCCCATCTCTGACTTCTCTGGGGCTTGCCAGACTTTGAGTATGATAAGGACAGGGAGCGGGCACAGCACCAAGAGGGGCCTCCCAGATCTGCCCTGGGCGTTCGCTAGAGACCTTGTATCAGGGAGGAGAGCCTGACTCACTCGGCTGTCTGTGTATCTGCCGTCGGTACTGCAGATCACAGCCAAGGGCCAGCTGAGCGTGGCAATGCACGCCTGTAACCCCAGCACTCTGGGAGGCTGAAGCAGGACGCTTAGGAATCCAAGCCCAACCTAGGCAGTGTACTAACTTAACAAGATCCTGTCTCAAAATAAAAGGGCTGGGGATGTAGCCCCGTGCAAAGGCCCTGCTTTCAATCCCTAGTTCTGCAAAACAGACACAACCTCCTGTCTCATTCTCTCGAGGAGCAAGGGTTATAGACGTGTACCTCCCGTGCCTGGCAAGGCAGGAGTCTGAGCCTGTCTGCTTGGCTGTAAACTCAGCAGTCAGCATACCCTCTTCAAGCCTTTTTTTCCTTTTGCCGAGACTGGTTAAGCATTCCCATATGCTTAGCACAGTCTGCGCAGAGGGAGACTCGGTGAGTGGATTTTCTCTCCCCCAACCTGGAGCCCCACACATAATCCTGTGTTCCTCTTTAACTAGGAATTACCAAGGTAGCATTATCACAGCAGTGACTTGGGGGCACACTGTATCTAATGTAACCCTCTCTAAAGTCAGAGTACTTCCTGAGGGCCACAGCAGCACGGGGAAGTTAGCAAATGTGCCCTGTGTATCTGGTTCCTTTCTTTCCATCCAGCCTCTGACCCTAGTCACATCCCAACGTGGAAGAATAAAACTGCTCTCAAGATAGCATCAGTGCAATTCGTTTTCCTGTATTCAACCCTGTAATATATTCTTGCTACTTGTTTCTGTAATCTTTAGATGACCTAGACAAACATGTTTATTTTTTTCTTTGCCTACAATGTAAAATAATTTGTGTGACTCTGCCCTCTTTAATAGCATCCATTTCTTAGAATCGTTTTATAGATACTAACTTCCAAGACAGTATAAGCATTACAGCCTCATGGGTACGTGGGTTGTTTACTTCCTTTCATTTTGAGGTGCCTAGTCAGAGACTTTCCAGGAACCAGGATCCCCCTAGTCTAGGGCATGGTTGGGTATTACATATGAATGGCTTGTTTGACGTAGCAGAGCTTGTTTTTTGTTTTGTTTTTGTTTGTTGTGTGGTGCTGGGGATGGAGCCCAGGGCCTCGTGCATGCCAGGCCAGTGTTCTACCACCAAGCTGCACCCCGACCCCTGGAGCTTGTTCCAGATGACTAGAATTGTATGTTCGGGTCTTAAAACTCAGGTCTGATAGTGAAAGGCTGAGATGGAATCTACGCTGTGTCCTTCAGAGTTAATTTTCTCCTGTCCCTTTTCAGGCCTGCCCGAGTTTCTTATGCATATGAACCCTCCATATATTTTGGTTTTAGGAATAATATTATATTGCACACAGACATTTACATTCTGCCTACAGATACAAGTTGTTTCCAAACCCTGTATCATAAAACTGAAGGGATTTGCACTTTGATGATCCTTCGGGGATGCTGCTGGGGCTCTGGTGTGTCCATTCTCGTGGGGAGAAGTTACCAGACATTGGCTCTGGCTTCCGTGAGCTGCTTAGAGGGAAATCCACCCCCACCCCACCCACAAGCAGGCAGCGAGAAACAAGCCCTGTCACGTAGCGGTTTAAAATATTGCAGCAAAAATCCTACCCAGGACAGGGCTCCTTCCATGGCCTGGCCAGTCCATTCCAGTGGCTTCACAGAGCAAAGCTCTAAGCCACTGAGGTACCTTCTGGGGTCATCTCGGATGTCTCCTTATGCCCGTTTGTGAATATAAAGAACTGATTAATTTTGAAACCTGTTTGCAACTGTGTAGCAATTGTCTGAAGGCCTAGGCAGTCTGAAGATGAGGACTGAATTTTAGGAGTGAAAATAGACACTTTTTGCCAGTCGTGGCCCCCTCAGCCAGTTTGGGTTCTGAGCTTAGTTGTCCACCTTTGTCCCGGAAGTCAGCACCTGCCTGGCCTTGCTCACGTATAGTGGGACTCAGAAGAAATAATGGAAGCAAAGATGCTCCACAGCGTGAGACTAACGGAGTGTCAAGCCGTCAGACACTGTCTAAGGCAATGCTAAAGCGAGGTAAGATGCAGCAGGAAGGGTGAGCTTTCCTCACTCAGGGCGCTGGGCAGTGGGTAATGCTCAGCCTAGTCGGCCTGCAGACTAAGCGAACCAGGGTTCCTATCCGGCCTTGAGATCTCTGAGGCTCCAGATGTGAAGCAGAAGGAGCCCAAGAGGTTAGAGACCCTGCAGAGACAGTGCGGGAAGCCTGCCCGACCTCAGGCCGGAACTGTGAGCGAGAGGCCCGTGGGCTGGACGGCGGGCGCACCTCTCAGCAGCGTCCCACGGGGAGCTCTGCCAAGAGAGCTGGCTCCCTGCTCGCTCTGAGCTGTGGCTGCGGCGGCCGGCCGGGGAGGGAGGGCTGGGGCAGCTGGGAGGAGCTGGCAGCCCGGGTGAGACCTTCCCCCTTCCCCGTGAGTCACCCTGTCGGGGGTGGCAGAGAACATGATTGAGGCGGCTCTGGGAAAGCCCACGTGCAGCTAGAGCCACCAGATTATATAAATGGAAAGTGAAGAAAGCGCGAAGGACGTTGAGGGTTTGTAAAGATGGAATACGTGGTGGCTGAGAAGATTCTTGGCTGAGAAAATGTGGAGTGCTCAGGCGGTTGTTGAAGGATTTTTCTTTTTTCCTTGGAGAAGGGAGAGAGGGAGCCTATAGCTACAGGAGGGACCAGTTGTCTCCACCGCCGTTACATTGTTGCAAAAAAAACTTGGAAATAGAAGAGTTTGCAATGCAACAAAGTCTGGGCCCGAAGGAGATCAAAATTGGAGAGATACAAAGAATTGAAAACATTGTTACATTATAGGGAAATAAAAGTATCCAGCATCGACAGTCATAGCTCCAAGCTAAGAGTCTGCTTACTCAGAAATGTCTAAGAAGCATTTTTACAAGCAGAAAAGGGTGCGGACTCTTCCGGGGGGCAGAGGGGCAGAGCCGGCCTGTGCGGATTCCTCCGTCACCAAATGTCCTCCAGAGGAGAGGGGGCCGATTCAGTTCGCTCCCTGTAGCAGCACCCACAGACATATCCATTTATCAAATGCTTTGGGAAGACATTAGGATTTATGATTTAATCAGTTTCAAAATACTTCTGCAGCACTCTATCACTTTATCTAATCTAATTTTGTTTGGTAGCCTGTTGGACTAGAGGCGTATTTAATGAGAAGGATTCCTTTTGCTAGGAAGTTAGTAGGAAAGGAATTGAAGAAAGTACCCTTGCTGCTTAGCGTTTCTTCTTGTACGTTCTGGTTACCTTACTGACTGGCTGTCGGTGTTGGTAGAGGGTGTGTGTGTGTGTGTGTGTGTGTGTGTGTGTGTGTGTGTGTTGTATTTGTCTTTGTTTATAAGCATGTCATGCTTACATGAGGACCTTGTAAGACTTCCAAAAACCGCGAGCAGAGACTGCTAGTCGGAGAGTTGTAAGGAAGTGCCTTGGATGAGTGGGGTCGTGTAAGCGCCAGTGGATTCTTTTGTGAGACTGCTCATTAATGGACAATTTTGGATATACACATGATTTTTCTTCATTAATTAATTGGGGGAAAATGTTACATGTCAGCTAAGCTCAGCTGGTGGCTGGAATTGTCGTCATTTCCGTCATTGTTACCTGGCTGCCCTGTGTGGCCAGCCCAGCAGAGTAGCTGACCATTGGAGCTGTCTCGTGCTGTGCACCCTTCCCCGGGCACGGCGTGGTTCTCGGAGTGCTCCTCCCCACGGAGCAGCAGACGCTGCCCTCCATGGTTTCATCGCACTGGGAGCTCAGCAGGTCGCACACTTGGGAGAGTGGGCCGCACCTTCTGGATTGCGGATTTACAGGAGAGTTTGCGTCTGGGGAGTCCCTTTGTCGTCCCAAATTCCCTACCCTTTCGTGTCCTCCTACACAGGGGTCAGCCGCTCCCCTCCCTGGCCCTCTACCCTCCTCCCTGTGAAATGGACCAGAAAGTATCATTCTCATTTTAAAATCACTGAAAGTCAGCCCCAGAAGAAATGTAAATTATTCAAGGCCAACAGCTATTTAGCAAACACGACAAGCTTCCAGGGCTCAGGTCTCTGGGCTCTTAATCAAGGACTTGGCCCATTAGACCAGGCCTAGGCAACCTGCTGTCTGAGGGACTTGTTGCCCCAGGTCTGGGAAGAAGGATGACACCTCCTCTAGTTTCAGAATCTTGTTAAAAGCCAGCATGGTTATAAGAGTATTTCAGATTGCATCACACAAAGATCTCTCTCCTTCCCTTCCTCTGTTAGTTTACCCATTCCCTTTTCATTCCATTCTTCTGTAACTATTTATCACTGCCTCTGCCAACCACCGGGAAAGTGGTGAGGGTAAAATATATGAATATGATAGCATCATTGCCCTTCTTGGAATCTGAAGGAGGAAAAATTGAAACAAATGGGTACAATAAAGTTCTGTCTTCTGGAATTAGAAATATGTATCTCCTAAAAGATAAAACCTTTAAGGGTAACTAATTCATTATCAAAGCTCGTGAATCATTGGAACACCTTAGTCGGATTCTTTGCAGGTTGGATTGCCAGTCTCTGTGTTCAGTTTAAGACATGGGCTAATTTGGGACCCTACACAGTCATTTAGTTTGGTCAGTGCAACTGGACTAGGGTAGGGTGGAGTGGGAAAAATATAATCCTGGTCTCAGGATTTCTGGTAGAGGTGCTGTGTCCACCTGCATTTTCCACATGGGGACTGCAGTGTGGTTGGTCCCTGGGCTTGTAAGCTTTTCTGAGCATGTGCTCGGTGTTGGCTACTAAGGTGATCTGCTGGCCAGTGGATGGGCAAATGAGTGCATCATTTGTCACTCATTGAATAAATAAAGGGACCCCAGATGGCATGCGGTTGCTATTATTTAGGAGGGTGCAGTTACAGAGGTGGTTGTAGAAATACTGACTCCTACTCCTGAGGTGATGGCACAGAGGTAGTTATCAGTCTGTTCATAGCTCTTCTGGGGAGAGGTGGAGGTGCTAGGAATCGAACCTAGGGCTTCAGGCATGCTGAGCTCGCTCTCTATCACAGAGCTGCACCCCAGCTGGGTGGGGAGTTTACAGCAGGTGCTTTGGGTCCTGGATAGAAGTTTTCACATTGGTGTGCTGGGGGGCCTGGGAGGGAGAGGGGAGCGAGGGAGGAGCCCAGAGCGTACCCTGGGAGTTCCATCTCTATCCCACTAGAGCAGGGTTGCTCGGCACCATCCATTACTTGCGGCTCCAGCCTCATTAGAGGAGAGAGTGGAATGCTGGTGATGTTCACTTCATGACGGTGTAGAAGCCGAAGTCCCCTCTGCTGAGTAAAGCATCCTCCTGCCAGCTCATCCAAGACCAATGAGCAAGGAAGGAGGTGTGCAGGGGCCTCCTTGAATAGAGAAGACCTCGTAGAAGTCAGGACACTCCAGCTGCTCAGTTGGTTTTATTCTGTATAAGACCTTCTGGACCGCATGGATTCTGTCTGGAGAAAGTTGCTGGAGATCAGCATTGATCCAGCTATGAAAAATACAGAACCTTCAAATTCCAACGTCATAGTTCTCTCATTAAAGAAAATAATAAAAGGAATACTTGGTGTACAGAAATACCATAGGGCCAGCCATTCTCTGATGCATTGTATCTTCTGTTCATTCTGAGGTTGGCCTGTGTGTCGGAGGCTGGACAGCTACTTGCCAAGCCCATTTCCTTTTCCTCCTGGACACACAGCTAGGTTGTGTTTCCTCATTAATTTTGCAGCCAGATTGAGCCCCAGTACTGCATTGGAGCCAGTGGGATACGATAGAAGCAGTATGTACCGCCTCTGGGCCTGGCTCATCGAGACCTCCCTTCACTGTCCTTGGTCCCCTTCCTGGAGTGATGGAGAGCATCACCCTCCTGTTGAAGCAGGGATGCACCAGTCGGGGCGCTAATCATGAACCCATGCGGTTTGTGTGAACAGGCAGCGCAGTGCTGCTGTGTTTGAGCCATTGTGCATTTGGGGGTTTGTTTGTCCTGACAGCTAGCAGCACATAACCAATAGAGGCTGTCATCATAGTTCATCAGAATTAGAGAACAAGATGACGCGATGCACTTGAAAATTCCAAGAGTGGCAGAAATTCCCGACCGAAGGGTCCAAACTTCCCATCGTGCATGATGACGTATGGAGTGGAGCATCGCTGATTTCAGCTGCTGATAAGGTTGAAGGAGGGCAGACTTACCAAGACCTTCCCACCCCACCCTAGGAGTCCCTCGCGTTAGAGTGGGTGCCACTTAAAGCTTGGCATGTAGAGAATCAGGCACCCACATGGTTTAGAGGGCAGTTCAGAGCCGTGAGTCAGACTGCCTGGGTTTGAGTCCTGACTACCACTCAGCGTGTGACCCCAAACATGTCCCTCCTCTGTCCCTCGGTTCCTTCTCTTTAATGTGCAATAATCATACTATTTATTCACAGACTGTTGTGAGAATTAAATGATGCCTACATATGCTTAGAACAGTATACTTCACATGATTTTTAAAAATATTATTTGTAAGAAACTGATTCAAAGACACATTCTTCAGTTTTCTCTTTAAGAACTCAAGGTATATTTTCTGGATCCAGATGGAATTTTATTTATACTTGTAAATAATGTTGTGCTACCTCCACCAGAATATTTTAGACAACCTGTAGTTGGGCTTACCCCAGCGTTTATTCTATATGTGTTTACTGAGCATCTGTTATATGCCGGGAGCTGTACTAGCTGTGTAAAATACCACAACAGAAGAGAAAGAGCCCACAGATTAGTGGGGAGACAGAAGGGCAAACAAATGTTTTGATACAGTGTAACAGGTCTTGGCTTCTTGTATGAGAGTTGTTAGCTTTCTGGATGCTGCCTGGGGGACCAGGGACACATGCTTCCTTAGGACTCAGGTCCTGCAGGTTGTGGAGTGGGGGCTGACATACTCCATGGCTGGCAGTACTTGGACTGATCCACGGGGTGCTGCCTGGAGCAAGATCTGAGCTTACCCAGGGGAGAGCCAACACTTAGGGTCCTGGGGCCCAGCAGAGGGAGAGCGTGTCAAGAGCAACACTGCACCCTAGAAAGAACGAGTGACTGAACTCACAGCAGTGCCTGTGGTGCACAGACACCCAGCGTGAACAAAACTCCATCTGAGTCGTGCACCCCAGTGTTCAGCGAGCTCTCCACTCCTGCCCCCAACACAAAGCCATAGCCATTTCTGTGGTGTTTGACACTGGATCAGTTAGAATGGGAGTTTCCACCAAGTTTAGTCTGTAAGATGGACACTGCGGGCGTGGACCGTGCTCCTGCAGATACTGCTCCTCTATGCTGTGGTGAAAGCAGAAGCTATTCCACTTGAACTTGGATAGAACTCTCATCCTAAGAGCCTGGTCTTTACCCCTCCTGCCTCCTTGTATTAATTTTAGCTTAATAATAGTCTTCTGGCTCTGTGATTCCAGGAACGTTTGGCTTTGGGCTAAAAACAAAACAGAAACCGCCTGTTTTAGTCACAGAAAGTGATGTGGCTTCTAGGTACAGTCCTCGCTTCTGAGGAATTCAAGTAGTTTTTACAGCTGGGCAGTCTTAGTGGGTTGGAACAGGGGCGCCACCTGCAGGGAGGAGGGAGAAAAGCACCAGGAGACTCGACTCGTCAAATTGACCTTACAGGACATTTATTTATTTATTTTGTTGTTCTTGTGTGTTTATTTTTTTGATTTTTAATTTTATCCGTACATGTTTGCAGCAATGATGATTTCATTCATCGCGGGGAGTTGCTGCTTGCACGTAGCATGTCTGAGATCCTCGTGGCCCCTTTCCCATCTGCAGAGCCATCTCCCTGTCCCCCGTCATCTTTTATTTTTCTCTTTAAATTATTTTGTCTTAGATTTCTCATATAAGAGAACCATGCGATAAAAATTCAGTCCCCAGTACTGCAAAAAAGGGGTGGTGGTACGGAGGATTCGTTCTCTCCGTGATAGAAAGCAAAAAGCTGGGCAGCAGGATCCCTAGACAGATACGCGTGAAATGCATCATTGTATTCCCTGCCTTTGGAGTTTTCAGAATATTTTGCGTTCTGCCTTCACTTAAGGCTTTCTTCTGGATTGGAAACCCCACATCACCCCAGGATACTCGCTGCTCACCTGTACTGCTGGGTGGGATTGTCGTAGGGAGCAGAGCCTTCTCCGCTTCCCTAGGATGCGGTCAAGGTCATTAGGTCATGATGTGGCCTCCAGCCAGTGCCTCAAATGCCCGACTCTATCCTTTCCAGCAGATCTGAGTGTCTGCTCCCCGCACCCCTCATTCCTGCAGAAACAGCGGTGCTATCCTAGGATGAAGGCAGCATTGGCAGCCAGGATGAGCAGACATCAGTGTTTCAGTATGCCATGAAAAACGACTTGATCCAAGATACAGTTCTACCAGAACTCTGAAAACGGCCCATAAAAGGAACACTTTCTTGGACAGACCTAATTCAGTCTGTGTGCTGCAGCATCGGGTCAGGGGCCTCCCACGTTTTTGTGTGGAAAGTGTGTTTAGTAAACACGTCATATGTTCTTCTGCCAGCTTTGTTTATTGCAGCTTTTGAGGGCAGAGGGGGCTTTACTTGCTGATTAGTGTATCTGGTCAGTACCTGTACACTGCGTGTGTGCCACAGCGCAGTACGAGGGACACAGCGGATGTAGAAGACGCTTTTCAGAATTCTACTGAGAAGCTCAGAGCCTCCCACAGAGCCCCACTCTCCCCCTGCTGAAGCTTCCCGAGCCGATAGGAGTGGGAGTTTCTCGAAGCGTCACGCTGCAGGGGTCCCTGTGGCAGGTGCACAGGTGTTAGGCTGCAGCCCTTACGAGGAGGGCGCCCCCCCCCCAAGATAACGTAAAGTCTGCTAAGGAGGAAGGAGGCATTTCAGCTTGATTTGCCAAAGCAAAGCACCACAGCAAGGTACTGGCCCTGGTGTCTCTGCATGTCAGGACGCTAATCCCATCATAAGTCCCACTGTCAGGATGCTGGCCAGCCCTGCGCACCTCCCAAGGGCCCCTCTCCTGATACCACCGTGTTGGGGATTGGAGCTTCAACGTACAGACTTGGGGACAAAGAAGGTAAACTTCTGGTCTATTACAGAGGGGAAGGGTGAACTGCAGGATTGGAATCTGATCTCTCCCCACCTCCACACCAGCCCTTTGCAGATGCGGAGACTGATGCAGGAGGGGAAGGACCCTGAGTTGGGTGGCCACAGGCGTCACTGTCAGTCTGACATCTGGAGAGGTCAGAGACCCTCCTTTCTCTGTGAAAGGAAGCACAATCACGTGATGAAATGCACTTCCCTAAGGCAACGGCTCTCAGTTCACCCAAGGGCTTTGTAAGTTGATGCTCTGATCAGAGGTGGCAGGGTAGGGCACAGTGGTGCCTCCCTGTGACCCTGCCTACTTGGGTGGCTGAAGCAGAAGGACTGCAATTTTGAGGTCAGTCTGGGCCACTTAGCAAGACACTTTTAACTCCGTGTGGAGGCCTTGTGTCCAATCCTCAATCCCACAAAAGAGAAGAAGAACGAAATCAAGTGGCAGGAGGCTTGTGGAGGGCATGTAACTGTTTGTAGGTCTGGCTTTGGCTTTGGGATTTCCATGGACTTCCTTTCACCAGAGGTAGGTTCAAGTGTGACATTAGCTTAGCTTTACTTCCCAGAATTCTAGGGGTGCCCATGGCAGACTGGGTTTTCACACAAGGACACTGGGGCCTGGATACTTGTGCACCTGCTGGTTGTTGGTTACAACAGAAAACCAGAGAAGGAATGCAGATTTGCTCAAGTGTTTGCAGGAACCCAAGTAGGGAGGAGGGGAGGAAGGCCAGACCATCCCAGTGCTTACCATTCCTTTGGCTGCAGATGTTCATCATAGATAAGACCCGGGAAGGGGCAGCTGGCCACCTAGCAGGGCCCCAAGGAGTGGCATTACCTGGACGGAGTCCCTGCAGCCCCATGTCTAGACCTTAGTTGCTTTGCCAACACACCAAGCCCAGATCTTTTAGTCAGAATAGAATCCCATTAATTAACGGAGACAGAATGTCAGTTTTATTAATGCATAATGAAATGTGTAATTATCAAGTGGGCTCATGTTTGCTGAGCAACATAGTGTTTCCCTTTAGGCAAAAATACTTAAAACTGTAATCACAAAAGGCTGCTTGAACGGATGGAAGCACAGGAAAGGGGTGGGGTTGTGTGCTGTCTTGTGTCCTCATGCTGGGATCAAAGGTCTGGAACCCCCACCTCCAGTGTAGACCCTTCTGTGCCAGAGCTCACGGTCAGGCCAGGGGCCAGGACTCCACCGTTCCTGCTGGGGTGGCTGGCCGTGGAGAAGCTTGGCCTTTCTTCCTGTGTGCCTCGTGCTGACCAGCCCCATCCTACACCCTCCCTGCCCTCAGGGGTATCCTCTCTTAGAATGTGAATCTGGACTGGACGACTCTGCCCTCAAAAAGCAGACATCGCCAGGCAAAAGCTGAACAGGAAATACACTTACATGTTTCCATCCCGGAAAGTATAGTTGTATTCCTATTAATAGGTATATAAAATTGGTATGAGATCTCTATCCCCATAGTGTTTGATGATGTATTTTCTCTGCATTCCATTTAGTTGTTTGCTTTGTATTCATTCACAGCTAAATCCAAACAGTGGCCCCCATAGAGTCCAGCAAGCCTGAAGTTGACCACTTCCACCCCATTCAATGAGTTCATCTCAACTGCATTGCTTGTGAGAGCTCTTCACACTAGTTACTTCAGTTGCATTGTATCAGGTTCTACTTACTTTTATAAACCATCGTAGGAAGATTCCCAAATATTCCAACATTTGAGTAAGCAGTACTCCGAGGACAAATGCATACAGTGATTGTATGCAGATGTAACTTGGGCTAGAAGTCACTACCACAATACACAGATCAAATTGTGTGAAAATCCAAGTTTTACAAGCACAAGACGATATCGCCATGTGATCTGCCATGGTTTGCTGTTTTTATGTTAAATGTACAAGAGTTAGGGATACTGATATCTTTAATCAGATTGTGAGTTTGCTTATTTCAGTAAATTCACTAAGGAGTTATTGGGAGCCTGTTGTGTGCCAGGCGCTGTGCTGAAGCATCTATTCCCACATTTTAAGTGGGGGCCTTTGCGGGGAACACCTCTGTCTTGTCCTCTTGGATCCTTAGAAATCATCTTGCTGAAGAATCCCTTCAGACTGTGGATTCTTGACCTTGGCCCTGCTCACACTTGGACTGGATTCCCTTTGTGGCATAGGCTGACCTGTGTACTGTAGGCTTCTGAGTGGTGTCTCAGGCTTCTACCCACATATGTCCATAGCGCACTGTGGTCATTAAATACAATAGGCCACCATGTTGCCATGTGCCCGCTGACAGAGTGGCATAGTCAGCCCCAGTGGAGACCTGTGGCATTAGACCCACCAAATTTCTTGGCTTTGCTTGAAAAGTTGGCAGTTGGCCTACCCGTTGTTCATCTGAGAGCTTCACTTTGAGGCTCTTTGTTTCCAAGGCCACAGTTCTGCATGTGGAGGTGGAAGGGCTGTGGAAGACAGTTTACTCTTGACTCACTACAGTAATCACAGGAAAACTTGTCACACTCATGTTTTGCAAATCCAACATCCTGCACCTCCTTCAATTGTGCCTCTAAGATAGACCCCTGGGAATGATTCAGCTGAACTGACCGTGGAGGCCATGCAAACAGGGTGCCTAGAAAATTGCCTGAATGATTTTTAAACTAAATTTCTAGAAACAAACTGGTATCCTGACCCAGTACTCACCTGAAATAGCGTGTACTGTGATTCACATCTGGATTAGGCCACCGCCATGAGCCAGAGCTCCGGGGACCCTACCTGGAGCAAGGAGGGGAGCAAAGAACAAAGCAAAGAGCGGTTTGAGTCTTCCGTCCTTCCCAGATGTCACACGCACGTCTGGTCCTGGAAGTTAGGGTGGGCATTTGCTGGGAATCCTCTGCTCCATTTTCTCACTGTAAATATATTGGTCAACAATAAAATCAGAGCACCATCAATTTAGAAATAGTTCAGTGACAGTGTACATTTCATAGTCTCGTAATATTATGCTGGCTTTAGATTATGGTTTAGGAGGAGATGTCTTTGTATTGGTTTTGCAGCAATTTGAAAAATCACATTTTGATTTTTCAACATTTGTGCCAACTTCCTGCCACATTTTTGCAGCCAGTTTCCATGTTAACCATGATCTAGAAAGGACATAATGAGGAGCTCTTAACTGCTTGTTCTTCACAGTTGCCAGCAAAATCAGTATAATTAGGCTTTCATGAAAGGAGATGGGTTTTTCTCATGAAAAAAAATAAGAATCATCCTTGCCAGTAATGCAGTGGGTGCCGGGCACGATGGAGTCCTGGGACGTCGTTGGAAGAAAAGGTGTTGAGGTTTACTGTTAGCAGACAAACTGCCTCTTACTCAAGGCAACTACCTGCAATGTTGAAGTGATTTTTCCTCATTCCTTGTAAGAGTAATGCGGAGGCATTTTTCTCCATCAGGAGAAAGCAAGTATCTATTGCAGAGGAAAAATGTCAACATTTGAAGAAATAGACACTGTACTAAAACCATTAACAATTGCAGTGTGACATTGTAGACCTGAAAGAAAGGAGTGTATTGTAACCAAGTTATTTTTAAGAACAATGCTCAGGTACTGAAGATTTCTGAGTAGGATCTTATCTTCTATCTCACTCTGCCAACGCTTTGGCAAAATACAGACACAATCCAAAGCTAACCAAACCTGTGTATCATTTCAACGAGCCATTTGTTCCTCTTTTTTTGCTTTGCTTTTTAATTGTGTAATTCTTGAATTAATTATCCCCTACTCTATGTGAAACATGGTCTTAAAATCAAGTTCAAAATACAGCTTTTTATAATTCATAAGCACTAGTTTATTTTTTGGGACAATAGAGAAAATAATACCAGAATTACTCTTCAGTGTATTCACCCTTAATTCTGATTTGATTGTGTCTAAATGGCAAACTGATTTCATATAGCATCAGAATGCTTTTTTCAACTCTGTTTTGTCTTCTGCCATTTGCTTTGGTTATGGTGCCCACAGAGTACAAATCCTGTGCCCAAGAGGATTTTAATTAGCAGGTACTCAAGCCACCAGATGGCTCCCTTAGGTTTTAAAATCTGTACTTGGGGAAAATAAATTGCCTTTTCCTGAAAAAAAAAGACTTGAGAAAATTTGGAAGGAGCCTAAAGCTATGATGTGAGCAGATCTTTGCAATTTCAAGCTAGATCTGTAGGTTCAGTGCTGTCAATTGGAAGGTTTTGCTTCTTTGTTGAATGATGCAAGATCCTCAGGATGGTTTTACTACATGCATGGTGATTTACCATCTTTGTTGATGTTCCTTTTTATTTGTTTTATCAAAGTTGAGATGCCGCACCCTTTGGTTCTTTTTCTGCCTTACTGTGTTTCTCTACGGAATGCACAGCACTATACCGATCTCACATCCCAGAGAGCCCTGGGAGTTCAGAGCTAGGGCAGGATGGGGGGTGGTCCTGTATGCTTCATCAGATGTAACAATAATATTCCCTGCTAAACTTACCTTCTTCTCTCACACTGTCTTCTTGGGCACTTCACATTTGCAAAAACACTGAAACTCAGTGGAGCACTGTAGTTTATTTCATCAAAAAGAAACAGCAGCCAAGCATGAGGGAACATGCCCATAACGGCAGCCCTCTGGAAGGCTGAGGCAGGAGAACCACAGGTTTGAGCCCAGCCTGGGCAACTTAGCAACTCAGCAAGACCCTGTCTTAGAAGAAAAACAGTAAGCTGGGAATAGAAGTCAGTGTGAAGGCCCTGAGTTCAATCCCCAGTGTCGATCAAAAAACGAAGAAGCAGTGGAGGGGAAGGGGAAGAGGAAGGGGAAGAGGAAGAGGGCCGGGGTGTGACAGTTTGGGGATTCTGAGCAGTTTCTCCATGGAGATTGACTGCAGGACTGCTGATGGCTCCCCTCCCTCCAGGATGGCTGCACGAGAGGTCTCGCTGCTCACACATGGCCGAGTGGGAAGAGGTCCTCCGGAGCAGCTCACTTGATGCCACTGGGGCCATCAGGTGCGGGGCAGCGAGGAGCAAGGAGGCTGGGCGAAGTGTCCCTCCACCTCGGAGCCTTGTTTCTTTCTAGGGTCCACCCTGCCTTGCACTGACCTTTCCTGCAGACATGCACTGCCAGTGTTACTCCTTCGGGAGCAGTTTTTAGCTAGCAAGTCTGCAGTTATCCCAGAGGAAAACCTCTGGCTAACCCACTTTGGGCTGATGTAGGGGCCAGGCAGTAACTGCACATTCTAGCCTCTTAGCACCTGTAAGAATCATCCCGGGACCTCGCTAAAGCAGACTTGGGGCCCTGCTCACAGAGATTCTGATGAGTCGCTCTGGCAGGAGCAGGAGTATGAGTTTGCATTGCTAGCAGTTTCCCAGGTGGTACCAGTGCTGTGCTGCTGGTCCAGGAGCTGCCCCTGCCCCCAGAGCAGCAAGATCTGCAGCAACATGCATCCAATACTCAGCTGCTGTCACCTCGCAGAAGGAATGCCTTCAGAGGGCAGCAGCCGAGCAGTGGCGTGGCCAGCCGTTCACCATGTGACCAGCACGATTTCATGTGACCGCGTTTTCAATCAGGGCATGGAAGAACCCAGCCTTGGCCATCTCTGGAATTCCAGCAAGAGTAACCAAGTGATGGGCATTGGAGAATCACTCGGCACACACTCCCCAGGTTCGCGTCTTGCGTGGATCTAGAGAGAAGGGATTGATAGAAGTACCAAGACATGAGCATGAATGATCTAGGAGCGCTGACGCCTCATGTTGCGCTCAGTGAAAACTGACAAGACTGTGAGCGGCCTTCCCCGAACTTCCCTAAGGGATTCTTACCAATCTCATCCCAGCCACCCAGGTGACATCTCAGATAAGATGACCTTGACAAATTCTCTTACCTCAACATGCACAGTTCTAGTGCCCCAAGCCAGGGGCCCGCACAAAGTCTAGATTGTCTTCATGGAAGTCTGACATAGGAATGGGAGCCATTTTTGAGCATGAAACTGCTTCAGTGAGCTTTTTAAATGGCTCTGAGAATCAAGGAGGATTCATACCCAACGCTTTTCAGCTCTGGAAGGTGGGTGCTCTCGGCAGCTGTGCTGAGAAGCCTACCGTGTGCACTGTCAGCCTTGAGTCTCTTCAGCCTGTGAGGCGAGTGTTGTTCTGAAAAGCCAGTGTCAGGGCACCCGTCTTCCGAACTGATCAGTCCATTCCCAGAAGACGTTAAGGGGACTGTAAGATGATAAAACTCCTACCCCGATCGATCGAGGGCTCACTGTCTTGGGCGAGGTACAGATGAGCCTGTGGGCTGGTCAGGCTTCCTGCACCGTGTGAGGAGAGGTATCAGGCCACGCTTCGAGTGCTTGGGGAGCCCCGGGAGCTCCAGACAGAGCTGCTGGTGCTGGCGGGGATGGTGCTCAGAGCTCAATGGAAACAGGGCTGTGCCTCAGCTCAAGCCCTGTCATCGCTTGCCCCTGTTCAGGGCACATTTGGATTAGTCAGGTGTTTGATTCTGCTTGCAATACAGTTTCTTACAGAATGGACCCTTAATGTGAGCCAGTGATTTCCCTGCCTCCTTCTCCTCCATCCAGCTCGTGACAGCTCTGGCCCTGTGTACAGGGGAGAATGGAATTTAATCAGAGGGGGAGTATGAAGAGATCCTTTGATACCTAGTTTTGCACTGTGGGTGGCAGATCAAAATCTGGGGGCCACATTCTGGGTAAGAAAGGGGCATGAAAGGACTAACATTGAGTAGCGAGTGTTGCTGTTTCCGGCTACCATTCATTCATTCATTCTTTGATTCATTCATTCATCAGCAGGAAAGCTGATATCTGGGTTGTGTTCTGTCCCGGTTCCTTTGGGGAGCTCTAGCAGAATACCCAAGACTGGCAGCTCATAAACAAAAGAGATTCATTTCTCACAATTCTGGAGGCCTCAAGCCCAAGATTGAGGTGTTAGCAAAGGACCCGCTTTCTGGCTCTTGGAAAGCCAACTTCTCACCAGGCCTTGGAGTGGAGGGAGGCGGGAGCCTGCACCGCCTCCTGGGCCTCTTTTATAAGAGCAGGGATTCTGCTCCCAGGGCTCCACCCCCATGACCTCATCACGCTCGAGGCCCCGCTGCCTGATGCCATCACCTTGACATTCACCGTAGGAGTATGAGGGGCACAGTGTGTGGCACACTGTAAAATGATCCCAGAGAGCTTGGAACGGGCACGGATTGTAGTTGTCTAGAATCACGGGCACACGCCCTTCAGTGTCCTCCTGGGAGAGGTGGAGAAAGCGACGCTTTATGGAAGTGGTGTGGAGTACTTAGCCAAGCACTTAGCAAAGGTTGGCCTCTTCCTCAGTGGCCCAGGAAGGGATGTGGACCAGGAGAACTGCCAGGGGCCTGGCCAGTTAGACTTGGTGAGGCCATAGATAAAAACCTCTGTCCTTGCAGCAGAAACAAAAGACAAGTCACGCGTGTCCCTGTCATTGCGAAGCATGTGGTCTCTTCGGGACTGCTTGGAACAAGAGAAACATAAGAAAACAGTAAACAGACGGCAGGATTGCTTAATAAAGGTATGACCGAGTATTGGAGGAGTTAATTATATGTAATAGAGCTGGAGTGGGTGGAAAGTTGTAGGAGCAGGGCTGGAGTGTAGACAGGGAAACAGTGACAGGAGGGGGAGCCGCTGAGAACAGGCAGGTCAGGAATGCGTTTAGGAGACCAGAGCCTTGGGCTCAGTGTTGGGGGCCTCCTACTCCTGAGCAGGGCAGTCTCGCTGAGTCCCACTTCATTCAGAATTTATGATTACTTAGAAAGAGGCCACAGTTGGGAGGCACTGAGATTTATTGGCCTTTTGAGCAGTCTAAACCAGGAGGGTTGTAGAATTTTTGCTGTAAAAGGCAAAGGCATCCTGCCTCCCCGTGTGATGGATGAGGTGGGGACTCTCCCTAACCTCACACAGCAGCCAGTGGCAGACCTGAGCCCACTAAAGCCTGTCCCCCAGAATCATTCTCAGGGCATTTGTCTCATCCCAGAAAGCAGGGCAAGCTCATCTGCTTTAGCAAACAGACTGTCAAGAATCCCCCAGATGTGTTCATCACTTACAAGTGCGTAGCCCTTGGACTGTGGCTCGGATGACCAGGAGTCTCTCGCTGCTGTTCAGGCTCATCGACCATCAGCAGATTTATTAATAAAAGACCTCTGTGTAGCAGAATCGTTGCAACCTAAATTGAAAGGCATTCTTCCCCCATTAAAATATACCATGTATGCAGTACCAGTTTTTATGTCCTTGCAGAAGTTTTCATCTCCATTAACAGAATTTCAAATGCATTTCTGGATTTGGCTTTTATTCCCAGTTGCCTCCTATTGTAAGGACTATGGCATCGGTACATGGGGAAGGGGCTGTGTGTGCAGGTTCTGTGTGGGGGGCTCTCAGAGTCCTTGCATGGGTCTGGAGTGCTGAGGGGAGCCGTCCTGTCACTCAGAATAGTTTTTGCTTCCACACTGTCCTCGTCTGCTTTTATTGATTACAGCTGTAATTCAGCATCTTGGGTGCAAGAACGGAATGTGATTGCTGGACAAAAATAAAACCTTGTAAATCTGCTTTAATGAGCGCATTCCTGTCATAGTCACTGAGGAATCCTTGCATTTAAAAGGCTGTTTGGGGAAGCATTAATCCTGGAAAGAACTGGAGGCCAGGCAGCCACTCTTCTCTGGACCTGCCCTGGTCTAACCAGGTGACACAGCTCAGTGGATCCATGTCCCAACTTCTGCAGCTCGGGGTATTTGAATAAAAGCATGTTTCTTGCCACCACCACCATTTGAACAAGTTCAACTTCACAGATGACCAGGCACAATTGTTCAGTATTCTGCAGCAGAAACGAGCTGAGTGGAACTTCTCTTTACACGGGAGGGCTGGGGCAGTGGGCGAAGCCCTCAGGGGTGCATCCTCTATCTGCAAAATCAGCCTCTGGCTCCCTCCCTGCCACATTGCTACAGGATTCAAGGTGGAAATGCAGGCGAAAGAACTGTCCACTATGGAAAGCTTCACTAGTGTAAGACACAAGTATATTTCTATGTGTAAGTGTGTTTATAGCTCCTTTTCATGAAACTCAGAACCAGGGGACTTTCTTCTTAAGCAAAAGGATATACAAGTAGTAATTTTAAAGAGAGTAAAATGTAGCCTCAGCTTAGACACATTAACCTAAGCACATTTTTAAAGGACTATTTAGAACAGTTAGCAATCAAGTAAGATTAAACAGCTTTCTTAAAAAGTTGTGACTACTCACTGACAATGTCAATTAATACTTTATTTTCTCAACATTCATCTAGTCCAGTGGTGGGAACCTATGGCATGAGTGTTGTTTTTCTTTTAGGACAAAAGATGTTAATGTATGAGTTGTTTTTCTAAACTAAAACCTCAGTATTCAGGTTTGATTGCAGCGTTGGCACTTTAGATAAATAAGTGGGTTTTGTGTTGCAGTTTGGTCTCTGAAAGGTTCACCCTCACTGCTCTAGTCTCCTCCTGGAATCCAGCAGGAAAGAGTGTGTCAGGGCATGTCGATACCGTCCCTGAAGGGGAAGGAAGATAAAGGATTCCAGAATCGGCTGTGTATTTATAGCCAGTTACATGCTGCTGAATAATATAGTTTTTAATTGTACGGACCGTGTCTCTTTTTTAAAGAATATTCCTAATTCACACGTGTTCAAGGTCAGCATTTTTAAATGTGATCCTGCATCCTGTTCATATCACAGGTGGACTCAAAATAGCATTTTCTAGGTGATCTCCAGTTTTGTTGCAGTCATTGGCCACAGCAGAATTGAATGTTGGCATCAGACATTGCATATATTGAAAATGGATGCTCCCCCACAATGAATGTTTTTCATTTGTTTTTCATTAAATCTCATGTTTGCATAATGGTTTAGAGGCATCATTTAAAATTTTCAAAGTAAAAACTACTAATTTTTCTCCCCTGCCCATATGTTACAGACACACTGAAAAGAAATTCTTTTGGCAGAGCCTTTCAATATTTCATCCTTATGCACATGCCCTCTGCTTTTTCCTAGCTAATAGTTCATCAAGATATTTACTTAGCCTAAAATCTAGAATTGATGACATTTTAATGATATAGGGGAATATTGTAGTCAAATGCAAAACAGATTTATATACTGTCAACTTCAACTAGATCCAATTCTGCAGCAGAATTAAGAGAGACATGTTCCTAAAAATAATTCTGCAGAAGCCATAAGCAGAACATGTTGTCATTGTTATTAGTCATTTTTTCAAAGCTCCTGTGTGTGGTACAAAACTTTGCTGAATAAGTTTTACCATTCGTTAAGTCTGCATACTAGTTCCACGATGGTTGGGAAAACTGAGCTAGGATAGGACACAAATGACGTACCTGCCCTGCCCAAATGAGAGATCTTGGATTTATGCCCCACCTCCTAGAGTCCCAAGCCCGCAGCCTCACCTGTGGTGGCTTTGGCTGTCAAACATGGGACACAGTTCTGCATCCACCAAGCCGTTCTCCATTTTTTTGTATTATGGGTGGAATCCAGAGCTTCTCACTGAGCTACATCCCCAGCCCTTTTTTATTTTGAGACAGGGTCTCCATAAATTGCCTAAGCTGGCTTTGAACTTGGAATCCTCCTCCTTCAGCCTCCCAGAGTGCTGGGATTATAGGAGTGCACTACCATGCCTGCTTAAATAGCTCATTTTAAAAATTCTTTGTGCTTGTTTATACCACTGGATAAGAGTTTGGGCAAAGTTTCCTCCCCCAGCCACCAGGCACCAACGTGAGTAGTAGTTGTGTTAAAGCCATACTGTAAGAGGCCGTAATGCACATATGCACCATTTCTGCGACATGTTCCTGGTCCAGTGCTCTGTGGCATCCAGGCGCCCATGCCGTCGGAGGCTTGTAGTTGTAGGGGCCACAAGTAGCCAGCAGCTGGGCTTTTAGTGTTTTGTGAGAACTCTTCAGCTGTGCTGCAAGGTAGTGAGAGCAGACTTGCTTCAGTAACGCTAGGCTATAACGAGAGCCTTTAAGCAATGCCTTTCCATGTGCTGTAACTCACAGCCTACAGTTAGACACCTTTGAACAATCGCTTTCGAGTCCAGATATGTTATAAGGTTATGACTTGAAAACGTCAAGTCACAGTGTCTTTGTGACCTGAGTTTAAGCCATCCCTGAGCACAAAGCTAGCTTCCCGGGTCCCCGCTTAATATCTTGCTTCCAGTGGCCTTTTTTAGAGAGCCTGCGAATACCTGAGCATTCTGTTTCGATAGCATTTGTACTGTAATTGTGGGCACTGGATACCGGCCCCTGGTGTTTTAGAGCAAGCCAGGTGTCAAGGTGTTGCGCCATCCACAGACACAGTTAAAACTGAGATGTCACTTAGCACAGCCTTCCTTATGACTGTGGCTCCCTGAAATACATCACATCAAGGCAGTGAGGCTTGTTTTGTGTTGTTATTGGTTTCCTGTTTTTTTTTTTAAATTTTATGACGTACAAGGTCAGATTGTAGAGTATCCTAGGATGCAGCTAAAAGCCAGAGACTTTCTCAGATGCATTCTGTCTGGAAATGGATCGCAACCACTGAAGCTGGAAAATGTGTCAGGTGGCTCCCTGCGAGCGAGGCTGTGATGCTGTCCCCACCCCACTGAGCTGCAGTTCTGGGCTTGCTGTGCGCGCTGATGCTGACCATCACAGAAAAGTGGCAGATTTGTATTGGGGGTAAAGATTTTGGGAAACACTGCATGTTCCTCTAGCTACCCTTTAGTGCTGGCACCTTCTGGGGCAGCCCTAGCTGCTTTGGGGACCCACTTGGCTGCATAGCAGGTGTGTGGGCCATCCTAGTCAGGCCTGCACAGCATTTGAGCTGATTATGCTACCTGTCCATTTGCAGAGTCCCTGTCTGAGTCATGAGCCACTGTGGGCTGGGAGAGCCTGTGAGTGAGAACTGGCCTCAGACGCGGTGTTAGAAGTGGTGTGACCTGATTCAATTTTAGGAACTGTGGGCTGCGAGTTACAGCACATCGAAAAAAGTGCTTCAGTATTGCATTATTGGTGTAATAGTAGGACTGACTCAGAGGCTCACTTCTGAAATCTTTGTAAGGAGATGCGGCTTTGTGCTGTGGCAGCTACCTTAGGTGAGGCTGCCCTCTTACCCTGCATTTCCTTGCTGCAGAATTGTTACCGTGGCTGCCAGTCAGTGACTCCTTTGAGGTTACTGCTGGTGTCTGGCTTTGGGTGTGTGTGTGTGTGTGTAATCACACATGTGTACACGTGCACACAGGTGCCTGCCTATAGAAAAGTCTAAAAGGAATCCCGTTACTGGAGAGGATCCTCGCAGTATCATTGTCCCAAATAAGCAGTTATGAGCACTGCAGATTCTGTGAAAATTTGAAAAGCAGTTGAAACAGTCCTTTCTGCCTCAGTCAGTAAAGTTATTAATATTCTGACTGATGCATTACCTTCCTGATACCTTGCTGTCATCATGGTTGGGAATAATAGAATCACCACAATAACGGAGCTTTGGAAAACGGGACCAGGGCAGTTCTCTGTGTGTTTTTTATTCACTGAATATTGGTAGAGTATGCACTTTGTGCCAGGAGATGCTGTAGGTTGCAAAACATGATAAAATTTTGCCTCTGTGGAGCAGGGGAGACAGAGTCCAGACACATAATAAGTAAGCAAATGCTGCTGTCTGATGGAGGTGCTGGAGGCTGTAGAAAAAAATGAAGCAGTTTGGACAGCTGAGGGTTCCAAGGGAGGGTTTGGTTGGTGGGCAGGTGACAGCTGGGCAAAGACTTGCAGGAGCCAGGGAGCCAGGGTAGCAGGTGTTTGGGGGAAGTGCACTGCAGGCTGGGGATGGAGGGCAGGGAGGCAGCTGGGGAGGAGAGAAGAGAAAAGCACTGTGACGGAGAAAGTGGGCCAGTGTGCGCGACCGGACTTTGAGTTGGCTCTGGGAGGAATGCGGGGCCAGTGAGATTTTTAGCAGAGGCAAATTGGGATCTGACTTAGATGTGGAAAAGCCACCATGAAAAAGCACTTCACATGCTTTGCTCTGCTGAGAGTGGGCTGTAGGGGCAGTGGTGGACAGGGGAGACCTTTAGGATGCTTCTGTAAGTGACCCAGTGACCTCGTCGGCATGTGTTGCAGGCCAGGATGGTTTCCAGAGAGACAGGGAGATGTGGCAGGACTCTTGCTGTATTTTGAGGGGCCCTAGTGTCGTTGGCAGCTTGGACACGGACCAGGAAGGAAGAGAGAAGGGTCCAGGATGAAGCCACAGTGTTTGCCCCGAGCAACTGGAAGAGTGGAGTTGCTGATAACTGAGATGGGGGAGACTGGGCTGGAGCCACCTTCAGGATTTCATTCTTGGATGTGCTGAGTCCGAAATACCTGGGTAACGTCCAAGTAGAAAGTCTGAGTAGACAGGCAGACTTGGCATAGAATTCTATGCTGTATGGGGTACAGGTGCGAATTCCCTGTAATGAACCACTATGTATATCTAAAATGTACCAATAAATGTATTACTTCAAAAACAAAGAATTCCAGGCTGTGGATTGAAGGTGGACGTGGGAGCAGGTGGTGGTTGTAACTGAAGGATCGGCTTTGGAAGGATCAGGTGTCTTCCATACGAAAGGGGAGAAAGCAGAGTAATTCAGTGCAGATGTTTTGGGCGGTGGGAGCCTGGAAAATCCCTTGGCTAGTTTTGATTTTCTCCCTGAAGGCACAAATCAGGTCTTCTGCCCAGGATCTCAGAAAATACAACCTGGAGGAGAGAAGGGAAGTGGGTGTCAGCAGGACTCAGAAAGTAAACAAACTAGGAAAACAGAAAGCAGTGGCCAGGCTGCACCAGAGGCCAGGAATTCAAAGTGAGGCCACCCACGTGCAGTGATGCACGCCTACAGTCCCAGCACTCAGGAGGCTGATGCAGGAGGTCGCCTGAGCCCAGGCTGTCAAAGCTACCCTGGGCAACATAGCCAGACCCCATCTCGATGTACATAAACATTGGCCAGTCAGCATGCCCCTGTGTCTCTGCCTGGTGGCCAGCTGCATGAGCAGGCACCGAGCAGGTGGATTTGGCTCTGCCTGGGGTCACAGCCTTGCCAAGTGACTAGACGAGGGAGAGTAGTAACGCTACGGAAGGGAGCAATTATGAGCGTTTCTGTGGAGTTGAAACTGCGCAAGGGAGCAAGAGAGAGCATCAGGTTGGCAGGAGCAGGGTAAAGATGATGGGCCGCGGGTCGCAGTGGAGCTGGAGGATTATTGGAGTCTGAGAGCTTGAAGGAAGGGGCCAGAAAGATTGCCGAGGGGAGGAGCGAGGTGGGTGCCTGGGGTAAGATTGTGGAGGGGCTGCCGTTACTGGTAAGGACGAGGTCAAGGCTGTGATCGGAGACTGCACAGATGCTGAGGGCAGAAGTGGGGCAGAGCCACCGGAGGGTCTGAGAGGCCCTCCACTCAAGGGCCTGCGTCCAGCACGGGCCACTCATCCCCACACGTGCTGCAGTCACTAAGCGGGAAGGCCGGATGTGTCGGAGTGGATGACAGTGAGTGTGGAGCAAGAGGTGAGTGACAGGGGAAGTGACCTGGAGTCCAGGGCAGGACGGTGGCGCTAGCAGCTGGCAGCGTCCTCCAGATCTGACTCTTGACAGCACAGGTGGTGGAGCCAACACGGGCTCATCTCAGACCTTAGCTCTACCACCCACCCGACGAGTCACTGACCTCAGTTTCCTCACCTGCTGAGTGGAGGTGGTGATAGTATGTCCCTCAAAAGCTGGGCAGTTCTGAGGGTAACAAGATGCCAAGCCAGCCCCTGGCACATAGCAGCTACTCAGCATGCCAGCGAGTCACTCCTGCACTCGAAATCTCCATGTGGAGCCGGGTGCACTTTTTTTCCTGGTCTTCCAGGGAATGTGAAGATGGATTCGAGAAGGACCAGTCTCCCAGAAGGACAGCTAGAAAGCCATCCCAACAGCTCAGCAGCAAGGAAGCCATCCTGTTTGGTAGCAGTGGGGATGAAGCTGAAAGAAAAGACCAAGAATGTTTAAGAGCAAAAATAGAGTTTAAAACTGAAGTGAATGTTGAGTAGGAGTTACAGATGACGTCCCAGTTTCAGGCTTTGGAAATCAGGGAGATGAGATGAAAAGCCTGGCGTGAAGCTTCTAATAGTTCATGGCAAAGAGCTGCTTCATTAATTGATTGGATTTCCATCGGGCTTGGCAGGAGTCAGATCCTGGGCCTGTGTTGTTATCCTCTGTGGCATTCACAGTCAGCCATTCCATAGTATCTAGAGCTGTAGATGAATCATAACACCAGGTAGTGTTCTACAAGCACCAAGATTACAATGCCAGCCAGTGGCTCCTCACTCAGTAAATTTCATTTCTCGTACGCTGTGCGCCCCAGTCCACTTTGCTTTTAATGATCCTGTGTGTGTGAGTGTTTGGTCGTGCCATTTGGCTCGCATGATTTGATGGTTTCTTTTCTTTTTTTTTTGGTACTGGGGATCAAACTCGGGTCCTTTTGCTTGCAAGGCAGGCAGCGGAACCACTGACCTAAATCCCCGGCCCAAGTTTGATGGTTTCTTAATTGAACTTGCTTTCCTTAGCCAAAGAATTGAAAATGGATTGTGTTTCATTATGACTTTCAGCACCATACAAATGTCATCTACATACGGTCATTGTGTGTTCACTCATTTTCTAAGTTATTTAAATGTTTTTGAAATGCCTGGGACTTCAAATTGAGGAGATCGAATCTCAAGTTTCTCTAAGAGTCCAGATTGAGCCCCCTGAGGTGGGTAACGTCCTGGATGGCAGGGATTCTCTTGAGCAATTGTAGACAAACTCCCTGATTACTTGTGAGAAACATCTTAGAGCCATGTTTGTGACCTGTGCCACCAAGCACAGAGAGGGTCATGGCCGGGACTTGTGTGCTCACCATTTTATTCCTTTCCTTGGCTGTATTTTTCTGGCTAATATCAGAGGTGCTTTATCAGTCTGTGGTCTCTGCATCCTTTGCAGCTGCCTGCTGGCATTGGGTTGACCCTAAGGAGCAGTTCTTGATTGGTGGATTTGGGCATTTGGACGGGTTTTCATGAGCATTTGCTAAATAACCGTGAAGGAAAACTGTGAGCCTGAGCATCTGCTTAGCTCGAGGTGCCTTCACCTGTCATATTAATGATAATAATGGCTAGCATTTGTCAGGTGCTTTGTCTGTGCGACTGATTGTTTTTTTAGATGTTATCTTAGTCTTCCTAATGATCCTGTGAGTCAGGTGCAGTTCTTATGCCCATTTTATAGCTGCGAGTTCTGGAGATACAGTATCTTATTTGGATTCATGGAGCGAGAAGCAGAGCAGGATCTTCATTCCTACCCTGCATCGCGCCATCCCAAGTGACAGCACCAGGAGAAGCTGGTGACTCCCAGCTGCCTGGCAGCACCAGCCCTCTCTGTGCCACTCAGTCCTGGTCACCAAACCCCGGTGCCCTGGCAGCCCGGCAGTTCTAATCCCAAGGGTTGTGGGCGAACACGCTTGGCATCTTTTTTTAAGAAATAAATTAAATATCTGGAGCCTGCAATGCCCCTTCCGCCCCCTGGGCCCTCCATGGCTGTGGGGTTGAGAGACACCTGGCCGCTTGCTGAGATTGCAGGGAAAGGAAGGCTACGCCAATTCTGACTGAAATTCCGCTGTGGGCACCTTGGGGAACTGCGCAGGGCAGGAGCCTGAGCCAGCAAAGGCTGTGGCTCCTCTTGTTGAGACTTGGCTCTGGTTGGGACTGCCTGGAGCACAGCCAGGTCTGCACCGATTCCTGAAGTGTGTCCTTTTGTGTCCAGAGATTTCCGCCATGGTGCCGGGTGCAGGACTTCCTGGAGCCTGTGTGCTCCGAGCAGCCCAGGAGTTTCTTCTCTGAAGAGGAGGACCCTGACCCCCCTCCTGTCCTCCCGTCCCCGCCCCACGGTAACAGCCCAGCCTTGTTCTCTGCCCTTTCCACCTCCACCACCTCGCCCTCTGTGCCCCCAAGCGGGGAACAAGGAGAGAATGGGCTGCAAGTGACCTCAACCCAGGAGACTCAGTCTGACTGCAGAAGGGGTAAACACCGTGTGTGTTAAGTTGGGTCATTTTATTTATTCCTATAATTGCCATGTTCAGGTAAAAGTAATGCTATTTATTAATTTGTAAGCAATGCATTTTTAGAGCCAAAACTACAACTTACATCATTATGGTTTTTAGTATTTTCTAAGTAAGGATTTGAATTTTACAACTTGGAAAAGTATTTAAATACAAACCTGACAAAGAATGCATGAAAAATAAGAAAATCCATCTCACATGCTTATGTAGAACACCTGCTGTATGCATTTACTTGGATATGTCCACAAGGTTTGATTCCAGACCTACTCTGTTCTGCCCTGAGTATTTTCTCTTCGTTGTCGTCCTTCTTCTGATGAATAGCGTATCACCCACCTGGCCTTCCGTGCTAGAGTAGCAGGCATTTGTGTTTGCTTGAGATCCCTTTGCCTGCAAATGTGAAAGCCTGTCAGGAACTGGCCTTCCACCAGCTGCACTGAGCATCTGCCTAGGCACAGACCATTCCCGAAGAGGATGAGCCACTGTGTTCTTCTCTTAGAAGCATTTTCTCCTCCTCCTCACCCTCTGCACCACTCCCTTCTCTATGTTTGCTGGTTCATTTTCTGTTTCCATTAAGCAGTCGGACCATGCCTGTGGTTTGCTGCAAGGTCAATTCATTCTAGCTTAGTGCTGAAGAGAACAGCAGCTGTTTTTGGCCAGTTCAAGTAGGAGCAGCTGCAGGTGCACTTACCTCTGTCTGGTTTAAGGTACAAGGGCCGGGGCTGGACCCAGATGCCTCACACTCTCCCTGAAGGTTCTCCTTGAGCCCTCTTCCTCCCCTATCCCAAACCCCATCACCTACCCAGTTCTGCTACTTCTTCAGGGTCTTTTCTTCCCTGTTGCTCCTTGGGCTGATCTCCACTCATCCTTCTGTTGGCCTGGGGCAGCAGCCTCTGAATGGTTTCCGTAGCTTCATCTTCTTCCCCCTACCCTAGTGATGGCAAATCTTTTAGGGCTTCCAATGATACAGACAGCCCGCTGCAGCACACATGCTATAGGTTCTCTGCCACTGCTCTATTCTTTACACCAGAATGACTGTTCTAAAACAGAAATCTGAACATGGAATGTGTCCATGTGATGTGCTGCATCTTCTGTCGCCTGTGAAATCATCTCAAGTCAAAGCCCTTCCTGACCTTCAGGCCCTGCTGTCTAGCAGGAGCTCCAAGGCTTTGATGTCCCCCTCCACTTCCTCTTGCTTTCTCTGCCCCGTTCCTGGGTTTGGGGCTGGAATCTCTCCTCGTCTTGGCTAAGACACCTGGCCTTTGTGCTACCCCTCACCAGTCTGGCACAGTACACCTGTTGTTGACCTTTTATGTCGTAAATCCTTATTTGTACAGTGGTTGAAGATTACCAATAATTATGACTTGTTGCCAGATCCTGAGCTTTCTCACAAGGAGATATGAGCTACAAGATAAGCGCAAATAAATAAGAAATACACTCAGTGGGTTTTGTAATATCTAAAATAAGAGAACACCTGAAGTTTATTGAACTCACGAGACTAATACTCTACACACCAAAACAAACTGTGGATGGATTAAATTTAAAAATACTTAATAAATATGGGTCAATAAATTAACACAACTTAGGACAAATTAGTAGAATTTCTAAGTAAAATAATTTATGAATTAATGTGAAGTTGACAGTCAAATCTCAAAATCTTCAGGAAGAAATACTGTATTTGAAAGACAGAAAGCCCGTTCTAGAGATAAGAACTGTGGAGGAATATGTGCATATATCTAATCATCCAATTTTTTAAAAACTATAGATGACAAAAAAAACTATAGATGACAGAACATGGAAAATATAATTAGAAGATAACCATCAAACTGTGAAAAATATTTCAAAAACTATAATAGACTTTAGGATTAATGCCTTCTCAAGCTAAATGCTCATATTAATTTCTATGAAAAAGAAGATATTTTTACCAAATGTAGTTAGTGAACAAGGAATTTGAAGACTCACACAGGTGAATTAATAATGACTAACAAACATTTAAAATGTTCACAAAAATGTTCAAACTCACTATTAAATGCAAATTAAAGTGTGTGTGTTTGTGTGTATGTGTGTAGCCTATCAAATGGATAAAGATTAAAATTACAGATCAAACTTTTGGAGGGAATGAAAATGAATATTTTCTTGTCTCCCACTATTTTATCCAGTGCTGTAATTTTTTTCCTAGGAATGGAACCCAAAGGCCTAAAATGCAGACAAAGATATTTAGATCAAGTTGTTCTGTTCATTGCTATTATACTCACAAAATTATCTATAAGGAGTATATTGTTAAAAATAAATTAGTGTATACTCACACTTAATATTATGCCAGCATCAAGATTATTTTATGAATTATCTTTATGAATGTTAGAACACATTATAATTTAATGTTTCCTGAAAAACTCAAAATAATATATACATATACATTATATAAATTTGATCTCAGTGTAAAGAAAAAAGACTGAGAAAATGGCAAAATGTAATTGTGGGTACTGTTGGGTGGTGGTGTTTTAGGTGACATTTCAAAGTTCTTTGTGTTTTGTATAGATTCTGTATTATCTATACTGAGCATTTAGTATTTGTAATTAGAAAAATGTGAAGGCCTTAAACTCTGAGGGAATCTCACAGACTGTTTATTTCATCTCAGCATCTTACCAACCAAAGTGTTTATCCTCCCTGGACCTGGCTATCTTAGCCTTTATAATAAATCCGATGATAAGCTGCCTTTGAAAGCTGAGTGAAATAGACACAGTTGGACAAATGTTACTGAAAAGGGAAAAAAGATTCACAATGGTCATGGATTGAAAGGTGGTATTATTCACGACAGATGCACTTTCTAACTTGTAAGACCACTGTATAACAACAGGGATGGTAACAGGGCAGACCTTGGTGCTATTTCATCCTGCCACTCGGTGTATAATTTTCCTGCTTCCCTTTCCAGTGGTTCCTCCAGGTCCCACCTCTGCTCTCCATTTGTGTGGTGGGTTGTGCAGAAATCAAGCCAAGAGACTGGGCTTCAAGGGAAATGAAATTCACAGGGAGCGCCCTGTGTTTCAGGCCCAGCCTTCCCTCTGTATCCATATCCGTGAGGAATGAGTTCTGGGAATCCTGAGGTGCCAAAACCTGCCAGCGCCCAAGTCCCTTCTATAAGACGGCTCAGTGTCTGCATACCACCTACAAAACCCTCCTGTGTTTGCTTTAAACGCCTCTGTTTCTTAGGACACCACAGGCATCGTAACTGCTATGTGAATAGTTGCTGCACTGAGTTGTTTAGGGAATAATGACCAAAAGCGCAAGTCTGTACATGTTTAATACAGATGCAGTTTGAAAGTTTTTGGGGAAATTTTGATCCAAGGTTGGCAGGTGGGACAGACTGATGGAGCCCGGTGAGCCTGACACTGGAGAAGGAGGAGACGGAATGAGGCAGAGCAGACCGGTTAAGGCAGTTCTGGAGCAAGTTTCGGAACTGAGAAGGCAGTGCCTGCTTGGGAGAGCGGGTTCTGCATAGAACAGCACAGGGTACAGCAGCGAGTCAGACTGGTGTAACAAACTCAGTAGTTTATCCCTCTTTGGTGGGGGCTTGTCAGTAGAGGACCAGTGTTCATCTAGTGGACCACTGTGAGTTGATAATGATCAGATGACCAGAGATTTCTAATATGATTTGAGATTTTTTTTTTAAGCAAGGCAATTTCAAATAATTGGTGGCTCCCGGGTTCTCCAGAGGAAGGGGCTTTTCCAGATCCTCCTTTGGGTGTAATAGATTGGCTCTATGGAGCACATGCTAAAACGCGCCTGTATCAACCTTAAATGATTGAATTGCTGAATTTGCCCTCCAGCTTGCGGGCTTTCTAATAGAGGGTGCAGTTGTGTCAAGTGTAGGAAGCAAATCACTCTACAGCCAAGTGTGGGGAGACGCTTTTCCTGTCTGAGAATCTCGGTGCTCAGATTTCCCTGTCCCTTCTTCAAGCTTAGACCACTAGCTCATGGTCACAGATGACGACGTTGATCTCAGATCAGCAGACCGGTTCATCTGCACGTCTGAGTCCCTGTGTCAGAGCCTGGCACTGATCCTGCTGAGCGCAGCTTCCACCTCGGGGTCCAGAGCAGTGAGGGCTGTCCTCTTGGCCCCCCTTATTCTCTCTGTCTGTCTTTGAATAATAAACTTGGTATTAGCTAGAGTCTGTGAAACTTCACATCCATTTTTCATAGAGTTTGTAGCACTCCATTTGGGGAACTTTTGAACTTTTTTACTTCTTAATGATGAAGAAGCTTAAGCATTTGCAAAGGTAGAGAGAATGTATAATGAGCCTTTGTCTCAGGTCGGTTTCCCTGGAAACAGCCTCTGGAGCAGAGGTTTGGGTGCAGTTGATTTTCAGCAGAGCAGCCAGGATCAGCAGTGAGGGGAGGGAATGGAACAGGCAGGCAGAGGACTTGGTTCCCAGACCCCAGAGCTGAGCCAGCCCTTGGGAATTGTGCGGGTTTGGAGCAGGGTGGAGGGTAGACATTTCCACCCTCTCCTCGTCCGGGTGTGGACTGTCTCCACCAGGAAGGAGCCTAGCCTTAGCTAGCCAGCCCTTGGGCTAAAAGAAGTGCCTTCTGGGGACCCAGGAGGAGACCCGGTCTGCCCTCACCCCGACATGGAGCGTGCCTGACCGGAAGGGTGACCACGCAGCCCAGCAGCGTCCACTGCAGACCCAGCTCCGGTCCCCACCGCGGGCCACTCACAGAGCCCTGCTTTCTCTCTCTCCCGCTCACTCCGTCCCGCCCAGCCCCCTGCTTTATTTCTTGTTTTGTTTCACAACTTAATAAAGGTATATCATTTTTACGCCATAAGACGTATTCGTTTTGAGTGTATAATTCAATAGTTTTTAGTAAATGTTTACCAAGTTGTGCGAGAATCGTCCTAATCCAGTTTTAGGAATGTTTTATTACGCTAATTGCCAACTTTTCAAAATTCTTTGTCTTTTTTTTTTTTAAAGCAAATCACATGGGTGAGATTTTAGTGCAATTAAGTCCTGAACTGAAAGGATCTATTGATAGGAATAATAGGACTGAGGTCCCATTTAGCAGTTATTTGAGGTCACGTATGTCCTTGGGAGAGGTAATGAAAATGCCTCCAGCTCCCTCTGTGGAGTGGTTCATTCCCAGAGGTTATCTAAAAACACCACCTCTTCTTCATAATTCTTCTACCTTATTTCTCCAGATAAGACTGTGTTAGAGGTGGGGAGGCTGTTTGAAGGCGGAGTAGGAGTGAGTAAGACAGCAGGGGGTGAAGGAGAAGCCTCTCCAAACAAGGAAAGAGTGGCTTCGGCAGGACACCATGTCTGTCAGTCGTGGGCAGGACAAAGGGCACAGGCGTAGAGAGTCAGACCGGAAGCCAAGATGGGAGAATGCCACGTGGTAAATAGCTAAGCCACAAAGAAAGCTCTGTTTTCTTTTTCTTTCTTTTTTTCTTCTTCCTTTTTTGGGTAAGAAATCATGTTTGTCATCTTACTAATGCAATAGTGGATCTATAAAAAGAGGGTACTTTTTAGAAAAATGAAGCAAAATTCACCGCCTGAGTTGTACAATTCAGTGGTGTTTAGTGTGTTCATAAAGGTGTGTAACCACTACTAACTGCAAAGCATTTACATTCCCCCAAATGAAACTGTATCCATTAGCAATCTCCTGTGGTCCTGAGAAAACACCAACCTATTTTCTCTCTAGAAATTTGCCTAATTCTGAACATTTCATACAAATGGAGTATTATAATATGCAGCATTTTGTATCTGGTTTCTTTCCTTAGCATAATGTTTGTAATGTATTTACAATTTGTAGCATGTACAAGTACTGCATTCTTTTTATGGCTGAGTAATATTCCGTACATGGGTTAAGTAGATATACCACATTATGTTTATCGATCAATTGATGGACATTTAGGTTGTTTCTAGTCTTTTGGCTGTTAAGAATAATGCTGCTGGGGCTGGGGATTTAGCTCAGTGGTTCCACTGCCTGCCCCACAAGCATAAGGACCAGAGTTCCATCCCCTGTGCCAAAAAAAAAAAAGGAAAGAAAAAAAGAACAGTGCTGCTGTGAACACTGATATATCAGTTTCTGTATAAACATGTATTTTCAGTTCTGGGTACATAGCTATGAGTGAAAAAGCTGGGTCATATTGTAATTCTGTATTTTAACTTTGCGAGGACCTGCTAAATGGTTTTCCAGAGTGGCGATTCCAGTTTCTGTTTCTTTCCATGAGCAGTGGGTAGGTTCCTCCTTCCCCTTCATTACCAGCACATGCTGTTTTCCTTTTTTGTTTTGTTTTGTTTTAAAGTTTCACCCATCTTGGGCTGTGTGGAGCAGAAAGGCATGTTTGTTAAAGACACCAGCAGCAAAGGAAGACAACATTAAGCACAGAAGTCGGGCTCTTGCTTTGAGTTCAGTGGTGAGATGCGGCCCTGTGGCTTCTGGGAGCCTGTGGTGCTCAGGAATGAGAAGATGTACTTTGTGGGCTCCTTTGTTGAACAGGCCTTGTCCTGTTTTTTAGGACCTCTATGAACTACAGCTCATTATTTTCAAATAAAACATACACATGCACACAACACATCCCAAGCCACGACACTAAAAACCATGTGCTCAAGAGAATAAGAATAGTAAATAATTTTGGAAGCACTGGAGCAAGCACACTTCTACCTGAAGTTATTTTTGTGATACAAAATGTACATGCATTTCTCTTGTTTTTGTTTTCTCAAACACAGGAAGGCCTGAGAAAGATATTTCTTCCACAAAACCACACATCCAGGCAGTAACTTTGTTGAGAGTAGGTCCTGAAGCCTCTTAGGTGGCATTTAGACTTCTGCTCGGCCTTGCGGTGTTTTTGTCATCAGAGAGAAGTGTAAATGTAAGTTACCACATCTCAGAAAAGCTTACTGGAAGTTGAGGAGAGAGTTGGAGAGGTGGGTGAATTATTTGTGAGTGAATTTTCAGTGCTATACATTCCCACTCATGTTCCCAGAGAACCTTTGTTGGCTCTGTGAATAGACAGAGAGCTCCTGAAAACACTTGCTCTGTCTTGCCTCCCTAACCTGGCCGCCTGCTGCTCTAGCCTCCCGGTCCCATGCTGTTTCCCTGTCATCCCCCCCCTTCCCCTTCCCCTTCCCCTTCCCCTTCCCCTTCTCTGAGACTGGTGCTGACAGGAGGAGTTCCGCAGAGGACCAGCAGGGGGCAGTGCCGAGGACCCGTGGCTCTGCTGAGCTGTGGACCAGGAATGCCACAGCAGGCAGCATTGCATTCCCTGCCTGGAGATGAAGTCAAAGTAGCCTGAGGTCCCTACACTTCCGAGCCCAGGCATTTTTCTTCTGACCCCACAAGTAATGCCATTACATGGGACGGTGGAACTCCAGAAGAAGCAGAAAGCCCCTGGTTCGGGTGCCCAGAGGATTAGAACCAATAGGATGTACAGTGTGTGGCTAGATAAGTGCGTGTGGAAGGAGACCTGCTGCAGGAAGTGGCCCTCCCAGTTAGGGAGGCTGACAGTTGCCAAGATCTGGCGGACAATTACCAGGAGAACTGGTAGTCTGAGTTCCAGTCCAAAACCCCACAATCTCCAGCCCCAGGAAGAGCCGTGAGTCAGTTCAATCCCAAAGGCAGGGAGAGGCCAGTGTCCCGGTGCCAAAGTAACTAAGTGGAAGGGTTCAGTGAGACGCCAGAGAGAGGCAGCCTCTTTGATTCTACTTGAACCTTCAACAGATTGGGCAAGGTCCATTCATGTCCTGGAGGCTGCTCTGCTCTACTCCGCCTACCAACTTGAATGTTAATCTCATCTGAAAAGACTTCACAGACACTCCCATCCAGAATAATGTCTGACCAAATCCCTGGCCACTGGCCCAGTTAGGGTACATAAAGTTGACCCTCATGCCCCCAGCCAGAGGAGCAGCAAAGAGATGTCAGGAAACTGCCCTAGCCTCTGGTCTTCTCCAGGACAAGGTACTTTTACTCCTGTCTTTCTTCTCCATGGTCCACAATAGTGTAACTTTTCTTGTTCTTGTCTTTTTTTTTTTTTAAGTTCTAAAAATTGTTCAAAAGCAGGCATGTGTCGTATGTTTCAGAATAATCAGAAATAGAAAGTAATTCTTCAGAGGTGTCTTGTAAAACTGCAGCGGCCAGGAGCCGTTAGGTGCTGAGACCTTGAGAATAAAGAAGGGGAAGGATGGGTGAAGCTCACAAGGTGGCAGGTGTTAACCAGGGAGCTCGACTGGAAACACGCTGAGGGTGGAGAGGGTTCAGGGGTAAGGATATGGGGAAACTGATGTGTGACTCAGTTTCTCTTTAGGACAGTTTGAAAATGTGAAGTAAAGAAAACAGTTCCTGGAAGGAGCTTTGTCTTTGGAACCTGAAAAAACACTGGTAGTTGCCCTAAACGTTGGGTTTTAGAGTCCTCAACCAGAGTGATCCTTCTGTTACAGAGGACAATGGTGAGTCCCACAGCCTACCAGAAGACACTTTCTACTGTACCGTGCCTGAAAAACTCCTGCTGGCAGGGTATGACCCAAAAATGTTCATGGATCTGTTCATGCCAACAGATTAAACAGTGGCAATTGATAATGCAGCAAAATGAGGTAAAGAAGCAGCTAATCCTTTCATGGCTTGTTTACCTATTAAATATGGCTATAACAAAAGGCATTTGTAAAATTATTTTAGTAAAAAATTTGTCATTGTAGAGAGACAAATGTAGATGTAAAAGCGTGAATAGGTCTGAACCATGCTTTATAACGAGCCTGAAAGACTGCTAGATTTCAAGCTTGATGCCTAGGAGCTCTTAATTCTAAATTACAACCCAAATCTCAGGGCAGTAGTATTCACGTGACTGCTGCTCATTCGTTGAGGTCATATCTATTGTTAGTAAATCTTAGAAATATTGGGGAAAACTTTTCTTTGTCATTTTTGTAACACTAAGGCTCATACATAATATGTATGTAGAGGGCTTGTAACATTATACTTAGAGGCTGCTTAAACTGTTGTTTTCGAACACTGCAGTATTCTGAATCAATGTCATGCAGTATCTTTTCCCCTCTGTACAAAGTGTGAAGGATACATGGGTGCTAGGTAAAAGCCATAAAATGAATCCATCAGTGAGGCTTTCTTTTGCCCAACATTGGTACAAGAGCACATAGGCAGCATGGTGTGTTTAACCAGCCGCCTGCACCACATCCCTGCATAGAGGTTTTGTTCTCTTCTCACATTGCAGCCATTCGAACTGAGAGAGGAAGAACCACATACAGAGGTTGCTTACCTGGCATCTAGTGTGTGCTGTCATCTTAATTCTTAATGTCTTTGCTCGGCATGGACTTAGTTTGCTTTTCTCTGTGTCAGACACTGTGCTAGACCAGGGAGGGCAGTAGCAAATGAGACAGACGTAGTCTTGCCTGCATGGAGTTCACAGTGTTGCTGCTTAGCACAGCAAGAGAAGCCTCCCCAGATAATGTGCTGGCGATTGATTATAACTGTTCTGGGCCGTGCAGAAGTACAGGCTGCTAAGGGAGAACAGACTGGGGAACCAAATTTGGTGTGGGAGTCAGGAAAGGCCATGTTAAACTTTTCTTGGATTATCTAAATGCATGTGCCCTCCCACACGTGTGCTAGATGTTCAGTACAGATCCACGTTGGCTAAAAAACACTAGAATAAATTCAAATGCCTATAAGAAATTCCCATTAAAACTGAATAACGGAAGTAAAATGTCTCTTTTGGCCTTGCCATAAAACTGAGGCCCTGTCACTTGTCTTCACATTCTGAACCTCTGAGCATAGGTGAGGCTGTACAATTGTTCTCTGTCAGTTTTGAGCAAAGTTATTTTTAGGTGCTTGCAGCCAACTGGCATGTCCTCACATGTGAGTTGTCAACTTTCTGGGCTGTCTGTGACCAAGTCGTATTCCTAGACCTGTTCCAGAGCCATCGCCTCTCTCTTTCAGTTGTTATCTGCCCCAGGAAAGTTGCTGTAATACTAGAAAAAAATATAGAAAAGTAATTGTGCTGCCAAGTGAAATCTCCCTAATTGGAATTAATTGCAGAAAGGGCAATAGGTAATCGTCAGAGAGCTAATTATGAAATTTTTGCAATATTATATTTAATTCATTCAGGAACATCTGTTGGCACAAAGATCCTGCTGCCTGAGCTCCACCAGAAGGTCTCCAGCTGGTGATGAAGTACTCATTGACCTGCAGCATCTCACGGACTGTCCCCTCTGAGTTGATAGCCTCTGACCCTGCCCTGCAAGTCCTCGCTGTATAGAGTTGTGGAAGGAGATCTGGTCCTTGGAGAAGTGACAGTACTCAATTGGGAGACCACACAGGAAGGCAGCGGTTTTGTCAGATTTCCATCCTAATTGAGTGCTGGGATATTTTCACAAAGCTCCAGCTGTGGGGACCAGGAAGAAAAGCAGAACTAGCAGCCCTGTGTGGTCCTTCCCCCCAGTGGCAAGGCCCTGTTCCCGAGAGCTCCTTCACAGAGTCCTCTGTCAATCAGTGATTCACTCCTGTCCCCTGGGTCCCCAGTAGAAAAGGCAGAAGGGAATTAGCATTTACAAGGCACCTAAAGCAAGCCAGGAGTAGTTCACTAAGCCATCTTTATTTCATTGTCTTCTTTAATAATTAAAACAGGTGCAATCAGTCCTTTATAGATGAGAAAAGTGGTTCCCAGTTGTTTGCACCCTTCTTTTCTCTGCGTGTCCAGAACTCCTCTAGTCCCAAGGTCTAGGTGACATCTCAGATGCCAGTTACCCAGGACCTCTGTCCCCAGCCCTAGCCTTCATTTTGCCAAACACAGTGCACCATCTCTGTCCTCCTCTTAATCTGACAGCAGTGTTTATTAGGCTGACCAGATGCCCCTCCTTGTTTTCCATGACACCACACTATCTTCCTTTGCTTCCTGCCTTTCATCTGTTCTTTTGCTGGCTTTTCCTTGTTTAGCTGGATGTTGGCTTTCGACATCCCTTTCTCTAGCTCCACTGCGTTCTCTTGGTGTTGGACCACATGTTACCTCATGGCTTTAAAGACCTGCGATATGCTGCTGTCTGGCTCATTTTGAGTGTTAATACTAACTTGTCCTGCTGAGTTTCAAACCTGACAAAAGAGGCCTATTTGACTCTTCTATCCAGTAGACATCTCAGACTCTGAGTATTCTACCAAGGGTCCTAATTTGTGTTGGCCACTGTGATAGCTGCCTGTGCTGTGTGGCTAATTGCATTAATTACGGTTAAATAAAATCGGAAAATCAGTTCTTCTCACCACATTTGTACTAGCCACATTTCCCATGCCCAATAGCCACAGTGTGGCCAGTGACAATATAAAAAACATTCGCATTATCACAGCAAATTCTGTGGGTCAAGCCTGCCCTAGATATTTCTGTTTTTACTTAGTCATTTACTCAGTTACTTAATTCATTTATTTTGCAGTTCTGGTGTTTGAACCCAGGGCCTCATGCATGTTAGGCAAGTGCTGTACTCTGAGCTGCCCTTACATTTTTACTCCTCCAAGTTCGTTCTGTCTCCAGTGTCCCTGTGTTCGCCAAAGTTCTCTAGAGAAACAAAACCAGTAGGATATACTGATGGATTGGAATATGCTTGTGTGATTATGGAGGATGAGAGGTCCCCGATCTGCCATCTGCGAGCTGGGGACCCAGAAAAGATGATGGCAGAATTCAATCCGAGTGGAAAGACCTGAGAACCAGGTACCAGCGGTATGAGTGCCGGTCCAGAGGCAGAAAAAGAGGAAAAGACGATACCTCAGCTCAGGCCGTCAGAAAGGAAGCAAACGACCTGAATTCTTCCTTCTCCTACCTGTTCTTCTCCTCCCAGGCCCTCAACAGATTAGATGATGTCCCCCACCGGGGAAGGCTGTCTGCTTCACTGAGCGCATCGAGTCAAACATTAACCTCCACCAGAGCCATCACAGACCCAGCCAGCCGCCATCTGGGCACCCTGTGGCCAATCAAGCTAACGTGTAAAATGAGCGGTCACGGCCCCCATTTCAGATAATGGTGCCACCGCCTCAGGTGAAAAGCCCGGGTGACACCCTGGATCCTCTCCTTCCCGTGGGCCGCATCCTTCATCCATGAAGCCCATGCACGGCGTCTCCAAAACACGCTGCTCCCTCTGCTGCCCTCTGACTGCTGTGTCCCCCGTGGGAGCCGCTGTCATCTTCTGTCACCTTCCCTCCCTAGCCCCATCTGTGTGCTTCCAGTTTGCCCCTACAGCCCATCTCCAGCAACCAGAGTGACCTTTAAAATGTAGGACTCACCGGGCATTGTGCTGCAATCCCAGCACGCTGAGGAGCTGAAGCAGGTGGATCACAGTTTCAAGCCCAGCTTGGGCAAATTAGTGAGATCCTGTCTTAAATTGTTTAAAAAAGGCCTGTGCCAGTAGTAGGAGTAGGAGTAGTCGTAAATCATCTTACCTGAACCCCTAAAACCCTCCAGCACTTTCTTATCAGATATAGACTGGACGCACTCTGCTTGAACCTCAGCTTGCGGGGCCTGGGTGATCTAGACCTTGCTCTCTGCCGTCTTTGGGAAATACTCTCCCACTGCCCACCACACTCGGTCGCCCGACTTCCCTTCAGGCCTTCAAATACCTGCAGACCTGTCCCCTCCTTGGGGTTCTAGGTGGGCTCACCCCTCTGCCTGGATCGCTCTCCTCCAGTTGTCACTGGCCCCTTGCTCCATCAGAGGGATCCTCTCCAAGCCCACCCAAAGTGGCTGCACCAGGGATTCATCTAAACGGTTCTCACCTCCACATGGCATTTCCAACCCTCTGTACGTTCACATTTCCCTATTTGTTTACTTATTTCTTTTTCTTCTCCCACTGGGCAAGTTGTATATGCTGGGGAGTCAATTGAGTAATATGCCGTCTTAGAATACAAAACAGTTCAGATGGTTCCTAATGATCCTTTAACCCTTTTCTCCTAAGTAGTGCAAAAGTCAAATGTATTGGTCTCCACAAGCAAATTTGGAAAGAAAATTGAAGTGCCTTCTGTGCTGTAGTGTCCATCACCACTGTTATGGGCCCTGGAGGAGCAGCCAGCTGGGGGCTGAAGGAGTGGAGTTAGAAAGCAAGGAGGGAAGAAGGTGCCACCAAAGCCCTAGGTCCTAATGCAAAATGGGGCCTGGATGACCAGAAAACCAGTGCAGCCATAGAGCTGGCCAGGGTGGATTCGGGGACTTCCTCTTCTCAGCAGACCCGAGATAAAAACAGATGACAGAGACAGCGGGGTGGAGACAGCGTGCACGTTGTGGGAAGGACCCGTGTCCCAGGATGTCCCTACCGCAGGCCCACATTCGCGGACCAGGCCATTCCCTGAAGCCGCCTTTTGGAAATGGGTAACTGGGGAGCACAGGTGGGTGGCTGAGCACTGGTGGTGCAGCAGCAGCACGTCCTGCCTCTGCTGCCTGGGGTTCAGAATGCTTCCTGCTCGCCGTCCTCCTCACCAGCTCTGCTTGCTCACTGCTGCCTCAGCGCTTGTCTCTGACTCGTGCCTTCCCTCCTAGCTCCCGCCTCCCATAGTCTCTTTTCCTTCAAGAATCAGCAGCGGTTTTTCTGAAGTTCAGTGAGACAAGAGACGCGCGGAAGCACCGAGATGTGGTTAATAAATCCCCTCCTGGAAGGCTCTGTGATAATTTCCTTTCTCCCTCGTGTGATGCTCCACGGTGCATCCAGCAGTAGTCCCAGTGTGGCCATTCATCAGTCTCTGGTGGTCCTGACCTTCAGCTTGAGCTTGTTTGTATGTGTGTTCTGTGATCCTGGGATTGAGTTCAAGCATCTTGAGTTACATCCTCAGCCTTTCTTTTTTTATTTTGGGACAGACTTTTGCTAAGCTGCCCAGCCTGGCCTTAAACTTGTAGTCCTCCTGCCTCAGCCTCCTGAGTCGCTGGGATTTCAGGCATGTGACACCACACCCAGCTTGAGCCTTTTCTGTAGTACCCCAAACGCAGACCAGTATTACACATCAAGTGCTGGGGCATTTAAGGTACTCACTTCACGTGTCTTTTATTGGCTATACTGTATTTCCTTGAAGCTAGCAGCTTACCATAAACTCCTGGGCTTTTTTTCCACTCACCCTAGTACTGCTCCTCCTTTTAAGACAGCTCAGATTCACCTCCTCCTGCCCTGTCTTGGGGGTCCTTTCTGACCTTTTGTCATCTTCCAAAGTGCCTTCCCCAGTCCCCTTCATCTGCCATCAAAACCATTTATACGGCACTTTATGTGACCCTGTGTGACAGTCTCCCCCACTGCACCAGGGCCCACTTAGAAAAAGGGACAACATGTCTGGCTTAATACGGAATTGTTCAGCAAAGCATACGCTGCAAATAAAGTTAAAGAAAATAGAGAGATTCCCTCCAATAATCTTGAAAAAATATATAAAGAAAAAGTACAAAGATAGACTACTTGTTGAGGAAATATACAAACAAAAAGCAAAGATACACTCCATGAAAATGGAATCTTTTATGTTTCCCCATGCATTTGTTTGCTAGGGTGGTCATAACCTTATACCACCGAGGGGGCCCAACCCCCAGAAATTCATCACCTCACAGTTCTAGAGGCTGGAAGTATACAGTGTCATCAGGGTTGGTTTCTCCTGAGACTTGACTTCTTGTCTTGTAGCTGCCACTTCTTGTTATGTCGTCACATGGCCTTTCCTATGTGCAAAGCATGCTGGGTGTCTCTTCTACTTCCTTTTGGGGTGTGGGGATGGAAGCCAGGACCTTGTATATGCTGAGCACCTGTCTAGCACTCGGGTACACTTTCAGCCCCTCTTCCTCTCCTTCTAAGGACCCTGCTATAGCTGAATTCGATTCCATCCATATGACCTCATTGAACAGTAATTGCCTCTTCCAAGGTCCCCCCTCCAAATGGAGCCACATTCCAAGGTGTTCCGAGGGATTTAGACTGCCACATATGGATTTTAGAGGGAATAATTCAGTCCATTGCACCCAGATACGAAGAAGGGAAATAGCTGGGATCGGAGTATAAGAGAACACCAGGGGTTAAAGTTATCTGGCCCATTAGATGGAAAGGCATGCGTTTGTATTTTAAAATTTTCTGAACAGATTGAGGCCTGTCTGATATCATGAAATAGAACTGTAAGGATAAAGCACTTTTTTACATTGTGAAAGTAGGATTTGTCGAAAGAAGAAAATACGGAGGGGCAGGAGTGGTGTGGAATGAAGTCCTGATCTCCCTGGGGTCGGGGAGTAGCAAGGAGTAGGAGCCCAAAGCCGGATGCAGTCCTGGGGGTTGTAGGCACCAGCTGAGTTGATGAGCTGCTGCCCTTCGTGGGCAGAGTGAGATTGTAGGCCCTGCCAAGCTGGGACTGGATTGAGGAGAAGATGGAGAAAAGAAACTTCCTTTCTCTATGCTAGGTTTTAAATTGTGCCACCTGCCTTCTTGAAACGTGCTCAAGCCTCTCTTAATCACAGCCTGCCTGCTCTGGGAGTACCTGCTGTTGTGGGCCTGGATGTGAGGAGGCCAGACGATCTTGTAAGCAGCCAGGCTGGAGGACACGTTAAGACCACGTTGCTCTCGCAGTACGTCACTGTATCTTCTCCACTGTCCCTGCGTGTCGTGGGACAGCCTTTGTGATTTGCAAGGCATGCCTGCTGGGCCGCTGCTCACTACCCCAGCACCGTTCTAGTTATCTTAGACTTCTCACAGCACTGTACCGTGCAGCCTTCTTCGTGCTACTTTGTTAGGTCTAACTAACATGCAGTAGTGATAGATCGATGGCACCCACCTTCCAGCATTAACCGAAGTACTTCCTTCTCACGAATTTGGAGTTGATATTGTGAAAAGATATAAACATTTTCAATTATAACTAGTGGTAAATTTTAAGGTAACAGGATATATCTCCTAAAATTGGGTGGAGTAGTTCAAGGGCATGTAAATAATAGCATGGTATACTGACAAAGTTACTAAGGCTGCACGGTGTACTGACAGGAGTTACATGGCATTGCAGTATACCAGGGTGCAGTCAGTGGTTTTCTAGGTCTAGCAACTTTGAAATATTATTTTCAATCTGATACGTTGACAATTATTTTCTTTCAATTGGACGAGACTCACATATTATTTTACAAATGAACTGAACGTCTGCTGAGACTACTCCACCAAACTGTTTCACATTTGCATGTTTGAAATTCCACGCAATCCGAGAGCACTACCCCATAGTAGACGAGGAAGATCAGAGACAAAGGCAGGTTGTCCAAAATAAACCTAGGTTGGAATTCAAAAAAGCAGAGCATTTTTATGGTTTTTTCTGATTTCTCCTTCCTCAGTCTTGGTAGCAAGTTTTACCTTTCCCTATCTGCATCCCTAAAGCAGAGTTGCTCAGTAGCTGCTGCTAAGGTTTGAAAATGGTTTGTCTGTTCTGAAACTCATGTTGAAATTGAATGCTCGTTATGAGATATTAAGAGGTGGAGCAGATGGGATCTTTAAGAGGTGATTAAGGGCCCCCTCATGAGTGGATTAATCCGTTCATGTGATGAATTCATCAGTGGGCTAATGAATTGTCTCTCCAGTGGTTCTGCTATAAAACCCAAGTTAGCTAGGTCCCTTGTGCACTCCCTGACGTCATCCAATGCAGCTCCTCAACCTTGGACCAGAACCATAAACCAAAATAAACCACTTCTCTTTACAACATACCCAGTCTGTTGTATTGTGGTATTTGCAAAAGGAAACACTAAGACAGCTACATTGATTTATTTGTTAATCTATTTTTATGGTTGTACCCATTTTCCCCAATATCCTGACCCTATCCCTTCTAAATTTCATTCTGATGCTTGGGTTGCCCAAGCATCCCTTTCATAACATACAGCTGTAAGGCACAACATGGGAGGCTCTCGTAGAAGGTTATTGACTTGGGAAAGCAACTTGCCAGTCAGCTTTGCAGCCACACAGCCCACTGAAGCCTGCCTTACTGGCCTGAGAATGAAACCTGCACCTCACCATGGTGCCAAGGTTCTCTCTCCAGCAGTGTTTCTAGGACAGTAATCCTAGCCCTGCTTGCTTCACAGGTGGTTTTGAGAATAGGTGTCTTGGTCAGCTCTGGCTGTGTAACAAAACACCATAGACAGGAAGCAGGATCAGATTTGGTTCTCATCCTGGTTTACAGATGGATGCCTCCTCTCAGTGTCCTCACATGGCAGAAGGAAAGTGGCCGTCTCTCTTCCTCCTCTTCTAGGGGCCCTAGCTCCGTCCTGGGGGCCTCACCCTCATGAACTTATCTAAACCTCAGTACTTCCCAAAGGCTCTATCTCTGAATGCTGTCATATCTGTGCTTATGGCTCCAGCTTAGGAACTGGGGGAGGAGGGAATCGGTCCATAAGAGCAGGCTTTTAAAAAGCATGTTTCATGTCTAAAGTGCTTTGCAAATTTAAGATTTTTAAATTAATATTGTCACTTTTTTATTGTCAAGTTTCTAAACATTCTGTTTCTCGGCTTCTAAGGAAACCAAATTATTTCTGAGTAATGTTCAGAGAAAACAGAGCCCTGGTGCCACTTGAAATTTAAGGAGAATGTTGAATGCGCAGAGCCCTGAGGCCCTGCAGCGGTGCGAACTGTGCTTCGGTATCAGTGCAGGTCGTACTGCATCGCTGCACCATGGTGGTGCAAGTGTCTTCATTCCGCAGAACTCACCAATACCTGGTCTATCCCACGGCAGAATGAAGGGGCTGGAGAGAGTGGGAAGCAGGACAGATCACTCTGAGGGAGGCGGGGGGCTGTGGAGACCTCAGAGCAGGAGGTGGGCTGCACATTCTTGTCTGCTGTCCTGCCCAGCCACAGGGAGAGGAGAAGGCGGCTGCCGGCAGGACATTGGGGGGACAGCGCTGGACCCCAGCTAGGGATGCCGCCACGGGAAGGTGGCCCGGTGGTAGAGGGTGTGGAAGATCAGAAACAAAACTGATTGCTCCCCCTTTTGATTGCTGCCGATTACAGCCGCTGGCTCTGTCTCGTAAAGGGCTCTCATGTGAACATGTACGTGGGTGACAGTCTCGGGGAACCCCGCTTCACCTTGCCCCGACAGCTGTCTCTCCTCTGCAGCACATCCTTGCGTCCTGCAGACTTCCACACACCAGAACTCACTGGCGAAAGAGTCTCAAAAAACAAGGATTGGAGAGAAATTGGTATCGGGAGCTCAGCTTACCTACAGATGGGTCATTTAGACAACATGGTTGTCAAAATGTAGTGTCGTCTCTCCGATTTCCATGTTATCTCACTCTTTGAGTTGCTTTTTATTTCTCCTGAGTGCCTTTCCGTTCTCATCTAGATTGTCAGTTTGCTTTGGAAATGAAACACTGTCCAAATACAGTTTTCTCGGGGAATAACCACAGGTAATGGAAAAAAACTAAAACACGAAGGCAGTTTTATAGCTGCAATTGTTTTCTTTTTCTTTATTAGTTTTTTTCAGTCAGGTTCCAGTGGATCAGCTATTACACACTAATTGCCGTGACTAGCAGGAAATGATTCATATCTTTGTGTATGAGGGTGTATTGCTGCTAAGACATAGCTTTTATGGTAGTAAAGCTGCTTAAGTTGTTTTAAAATTGGTTTATGGTTTTAATATTTCAAATAAATGTGTGTCTTTTCTTTTTCAATACTGTTAATGTGTCCCTGAAGTTTATTTCCAAGTTGGCTTAATTATTTAAACTAAAAAGTTGAGATGAAGCGGGTTGTTTCGGTTCTGGACTGTACCGTTCCATGATGGCATTCGATGCAGGACGTAGTAAAATGTCAGAGCTGAAAGGGATGAGGGATTTTGTCTGTGAGTCCCGGGCCCTGCCAGCACAGTCCCTATTTCCATAAATGCAAAAAATGCCTCTTAAATGTAATCCAAAATTCAAAGCCACTTAAAATGAAACATTGTCACCAACACTGCAGCAAAGCAATGTGGTATAGTATTTTTTAAGCACAAGTGGTTTTGGACTTCTGATGCCGCCAAGGGTGTGTGCCTGCTCACTGTTGAAAATGGTTACTAGATTAATGCTCTTGTTTTACAGAAAAAAACACAAGGTCCAGTAATCCCAAGAGTGCTCGTACGCTCAGGAGCTTAGGAGCAGAAGTTAGTCAAGAACTCAGAGCTCCTATTTGTTTTTAAACAGTTCATAGGCTTTGTTTGTGAGTTCCTTGGTTATTTTCTACGTATTTCTTGTTTTAGCCACTTTTAGGTCAGTTCTCTTTTGTGGTGCATGTTTGCCGCACACAGTGATCACAGTTATGACGGGGAATCGGTACATGTACCCGATACATCTGGATTCTTTTTTCTTTCCCTCCCCGCCCCCTCTGCCCCTTCCAGCTCTGGGTCCCCTTCCCATTTGCAAAGCTCTATTTTCATCATTTTTCCCTTCAATTCTTTTTTTCCTATCCACTGTCCTCCATCTGTTACTCTCCTGCATTTGAAAAAGATCTCCCTACTTCCTATTGATGTATCTTCCTTTCTGTTAATAATATGTCACCATATGGATATATAGTTGCTCGTATAAGAGGAACCATGTGGTATTTAAGCTTGTGTGTCTGACTTATTTCACTTAAAATTGGGGCCTTGTTTCATCCATTTACCTATGAATGCCTCAAGTTTATCTTTGTTTATGGCAGAGTAGTACTCCACTGTGTATGAATACTGGACTACATTTGCTTTATCCATTCATCTGTTGATGGGCATATAGGCTGTTCCCAGGATTTACCTTTTATAAATTGTGCTGCTATAAACATGGGTACCAATCTGTCCCTAGAGTATGCTGTTTTGAACTCTTTTGGGAAGATACCTAGAAGGGGAATAGCCGGGTCAAGTGGAATTTCTAATTTTAGTTTTCTGAGGAGTCTCCACACTGATTTTCACAGTGGTTTTACCAACACTGTAGAAGCGTTCCGTTTCCTCCACATCCTTGCCAGCATTTGTTATTATTTCTTGAGAACCATTAATTTCTCCAATATCCAGTGATGTTGAACATTTTTTCATTATTTATTAGCCATTTGTACTTCTGAGAAGTATCTAGTCATTTTGATTGCCCATTTTATGATTGGGTCTTTTATTTGGAGTTCTAATTTTTTTGAGTTCTTCATCTATTCTAGATGTTGGTCCTCCATTCAAGGAATAGCTGGCAAACTTTCCTTCCTGTTCTGTAGGTTGTCTCTCCACTCTGTGGCTTGTTTCCTTGGCCGTGCAGAAGCGTTATAAGTTGATATGATCCCATTTGTTGATTCTCAGTATTATTTCTTGTGCCAATGGAATCCCAGACCTCCTGTGGGAGGCCCCTGCTCTGCCTGAGGCGCTCCCTGGTCACGTAAGGCCATGCCCTCATGCAAAGGAGACACCTGGTCCGGTGCCATCTCCCTGTATCTGATATTCAGACTTACAGCGTCAGAACAGGACAAGGGCCAGGTCAGGAGAGGCATCTGAGGCACGGCTGGTCCACGGTCCTGGTTTTATTCACTTGACTCCATTCTGATCATTTCTATTGTCCTGACCCCGGCTCACTTTCTGGGGAAGAGGTGGGGCAGGATCTACACTGAAAAGTGGATTCATTTTAGAAATCACCTTCGGGTCTTTTTCACTTGCAAAACTCTGATTGATGCTTATTCCTGTACAGTTCAACAAGTCCTCACCTCTCCTTTGTTTCTTTTTTAAACAGTGTATCCGGTGGAGAGCTATTTGATCGGATAGTGGAGAAGGGATTTTACACAGAGAAAGATGCCAGCACTCTGATCCGCCAAGTCTTGGATGCCGTGTACTATCTCCACAGAATGGGCATTGTCCACAGGGACCTCAAGGTGAGGCTGCTGCTGAGCAACACCTGGCCACTCTACAACCCACAGTGCACCTGTCCAAGAGGAGTGGTTTTGGTGGAGGGATGGGGGTGCTTTGAGTAGAATAAACTATGGGTATTTGAGGCCCAGAAGTGGCTTAGAAAAAGATGAAAATCAATGTTGTTGGCCGTTGTCTGGGAGACTTTGTAGCCATTATGCAGCCAAAGGGTCCCGGAGAGGTAGACGGTGGATTGCTTCAAGTCCATCTACAAGATCATTCTGTTCAAGACATAAAAACCTTTCACCCCGTGCCGTTCTTCAGACCCTTGTCCCCCCCCATTCCAGCCCCATTCCACCACAACACACCGTATGAAAGGGAAGGAGCCGTAGACAGACAGCGTGAAAGAGAAAGGACATTGGAGATAAGAGCAGGAGGGTGGGTTAATGAGCTGTAGCCCAGCTCTCTCCCAGGGCCCTGAAGCTTCCTTTCTTTTGACATAGTGACCCTTCACCCATTCGCCCGGGAAGATCTGGACCTTATTGTGGGCACCTTAGCATCACCTTCCCCTCCGCCAGCCCAGGTCTGTGTAGCCAGTGAAGGGTAGATGAGAACCCACATGGACTTGAGAAACAGTGAACAGCAGACTTGTTACCCCAGAAAGTAATGCGACTTCATGCTACAGAGTTACGTGTGCAGTCCCCGGAGCTCCCTGCACCAGTCCAGATGGAAATCCTGCCGCAAACCACATCCACACCCTCACACATAAATACTAGGGTTGGGCTGTACTGAATCATGCTGCATGAAACGAGGGAATCCAGACCGACTTACAAAAGCACTCATGGTCTGGGGGCGTGGCTCCCTGGTAGAAAACCTGCTTAGCATGCACGAGGCCATGAGTTTGATCCCCAGCACTGCCAAAGGAAAGAAACAATGAATCCTAAACCTTTGCCCAGGTTCGGCACCTGCCTCTTGCCCTGTCATAAAGACCCGCTTGGGCTGCACATGTAGCTCGGTGAGAGCTTGCCTCACATACTCCAAGCCCTAGGTTCCCTCCCTAGCACCACAAAAAGACTTGCTGGGCTAGGGATTTAGCTCAGTGGTTCCGCCGCCTGCCTCACAATCACAAGGTCCCAAGTTTGATCCCCAGTACCAAAAAAAAAGACTTGCTGTCAAGTTTTCTGTTCTTTCCATGTATCATTTTCTGCCAATTTCTTGTTTGCCCATTTTGATTTCCACGTTTCCTTGCAAGACCTTTCTGTGGTCTCTTTTTAGAGACACAAAACGTTAGCTCATATCAGATTGGCTGGAGGGCGGAAAACCTCTTGCTGGCTCCCCAGAGCTTCTGATTTTGTGAGTCTACAGGAGGTGGGGAACCACACTTCTAGGGTTTGTGGGAGACGCTGGCACTACTCTGCAAACTGCTTCTGGAAAGTAAGCGGACCAAAGAGCTGGGGACCTGTCTGTCCTTTCAGCACTGCCTTTGCAGACTTCTTGACCAGTGAATGTGCTGTGAGCTTGACAGGCTAGGTTTTGGGTCTGAGCCTCTGCAAGGAGCCAGAGCAGGGCCAGAAAGCCAGCCTGGCACCTCCATGCCAGGCTGTAGGGCCCTCTCTGCTCTCGTGCACCCCCATCAAGTGCCAGTTCTTTGCTTTCAGAACATAACAGGCAGCTGTTGCTTAACAAGTTAGTGCTGTGACCAGAGGTGTGTCTGTGATTATTAGAGGAATAATTTCAGAGCAGATGAGCTGTAACCAGGGGAGGCAGTCGGCTGGATGGGAGATCACTTTTACTCCCACACAGTGCGGTGGAAAAGTACTTGTGACGCCAGCCTGTGGAGCTGTGAGATCCCCAGGCTTCTCATGGTGGGAAGGAAGCCACTTTAGGACTTCGTTATGGCCTCTTTCAGAGGCACACACCAATTTGATCTAGGGGGAGGAAGTCGGGATTGCAATATTGGGTTTTCATAGATATTAAACATTGTATTGGGATATTAAAATCACCTGTGTAATCCAGGCTAAAGCAGTAGAATGGTAGAGAAAATTTAAACTATGTGTTAGTTGTTAAGGTAGCTGAAGTAGAATAAGTAATGCATTCCTTTAAGATTTACCTTTCCCGTAACTCTTATTGTTTAAGGTGATGGCTAACTGAAACTTAACTGTAGATAACATTTAACCTGGAGAAAAGCAAAGTAGAATTGTTTGGGTAATTTACAATGTATGTGTTTTAAGCACCATCTGTTTGTTATATATCTGTGACCATCACCATTAATAAGAACTAGTTGTAAAAGAGAAGCAGAAATTTTACTAAGACCACCAGGAATGAGGTAATGGCTAAAAGAAGATATAAAAGGAAATGTTAAAACAAAGGACAGGGCAGACATCAATCAGACGAGTTTCTGGTGGTCCCCCTCGCTAACAAGTAAAGGCTTTGTTTTTTAACCCAAATTCTGTGTCTCCGTACATTTCTTTCTGTGATTCCGGAGCAAGAGGACTTGATGATGTCAAGGATAAGTATGTAGTCTGGGACACTCCCTTCCCCATGCAGACACGCTGTACCTCCGCCTTCTTCCAGAAGGTGGTCCCGTGTCTTGCTGCCCCAAGAAACTACTGGAGAAATTCCGTCGTTCTTGTTTCAGAACACAGGGAGGGAGACAGGAAGTGCCCAACGATTGCCACTTCGGGTTGAGGTAGAGTTTCTCCGCCCCCACACTACTGACATTTGGAGCTGGACCTTTCTTTGTGCAAGAGACTTCCTGGGCCTCCCAGATCCTTAGCACTGTGTTTGGCTTCTTCCAGGTAGACACCAGTGTCACTCCCACAGTGGCTCCCACCAAAACTGTCTCTAGGCTCTGCGATGTCTGCTGGGGGCCCAGGTTGTGTCAAGTGGGGGATTAGGAATGTGATTGTATATAGCATGAACTTCACTGGAAGGGTGTAGATTCATTGTCAGGGGCTGAGATTGGTATTTCTACTCTGGGATTGGCCACCACCCATTGTCTTGCAAAGGTGCCACAATATGCAGCAAAATAATTTCTCAGATGAGAGCTTGGCCTTTTAGGACCCCAGGAAGAATAGCAAGTGTGTGGCAAGGTCCGTCTCTGTGGCCCCACCCACAGGCCTCCTGCTGTGTCCTGGGACCACATCTCCCGTCCTCCTCTGCGTCCTCCTCCCCCAGTCCCCTTGCCCACTCAGCAAAAGCCTCACTCGTGTCAGTTACTAAGTCTTAAGCCAGTTCAAAGTGCCCATCTGAACTGCAAATGTCCAGTTGATTTAACCTCCCCAGGGGTAACCATTCTTCAGAGCAGCATTTTATTGATCTAAAGGAATCCCTGATGGGAAGACTGTATGGAGAGCCAGTTGGCCCATGGAAGTCCCTTGCCTGCCCCAGGCCTCGTTCATTGCCATGAGATCACTTGCTTTCCGCTTCTTCCTTACTTCTGCAGCTACAGAAGTCCTGGGGCAAGGAGGATTAAAAATCAGAAACTGTTTAACACCCCTTTCTATACCTGTGATTGGATCGGTTTATCAGTGGATAATCCCTAAACATTCAGAAAAATAGTGAACCACATGCACTTTGTGATTAGAATATGTCCCCCCATTTCCTAAGCTTTTTTCCTATTTCAACTGTTGATTGGCCTGTTCTGTTTTCTTTTAAAACTCATTTGAAAACATCCTTCAGCACATGCTTGATTTTCTTCTGATTTCATGCATCACCCACAATTGTCACTGTAACTATTGAATCCCATTTCTTTTTGTGTTGTTATTGTGAGTGAAAGATTGTATTTCTTCCTTTGGGTTCTGTTAAAAACAGAATTATTTTGACACTTGTTAAAACGGTAAGAAAGCCTTTATTTAAGACTGTTGTGTTAGAGGAAAGAGATTGAACTCAGTTCCTGATACAGCAAGAACAAATGGTGATGCAAGTCAGGGAAACAGAGGACTGGGGAGCTAAACAGTTACTAAGAGGAGATCTAAGGGTAGGTGATTCTTGCTGAGGACGTAGTGGGACTGTCGTTAAAGGCAGCCAAGAACTTGGACATAGACAAAGAATAAGGGCCTGAGCACCTGAACTTCAGAGCTCCGAGACAGGTTGGGGTGCTCATGCGCAGCCACTTGTGTGGAGAACCTTTTCGAACTGTCCAGACTCTGTCCTTGACCAAACTTGAGTTGGGCCCAGCAGGATTCAGGCTTCTCTGAGTCCTGACCTTGGGCTCTGACCTTAGTGTGGGAGGAGCCCCCCAGCCCTTTAGCAAGAATCCCACACCCATGACATTCAAAGTCCTGAGCCCTCCCTCAGGAGCCTGTTCCCTGACCCGCCTGCACCACAAGCTCTGCCGAGCTGGGTCAGCCAGAAGCCCCTCACTCTCACTCCCGAGATTTCCTCACAGTGATTTTTTACCCACTGATTCCCTACCCTGCTCCTTGGCTATGCATCTTCACTCGTCCTTGTGGTATCTGAGTGGAGTCCGATCTCTCACTCCTACTGCAGAACCCCATTGTTGTAGTACTTCCCCTCTGCTAGAAGTGCCTGAATAGCTTTTCCCTTTAATAACGGCAAAAGTAGAAGATGAAGAAATTGGCCAGATTTCAGGGGTGGGGATTATCTCCATACTGATGGAGTTAGATCATTGCTAAGATGAGGGAGGCCTGGCGGGCTTTGTCAAGGACGGAGGGAGTCTCTGGCAGGCCTCACCGTTCCTTGTTCCTTCCCAGCAGCGGCTGCCCATCAAATCCACTCACCCCAGGCACCAGGGCCACCCTCTCGGGTGCACCAGCGGGTGGTATCCTCCACCATTTAATACCCTGGAAGGTGATTCTGTCACACCCAGGCCAAGAAAGGCTTTTGTAAACAAGCTTGGTCACTCTACATAGAACAGTTCCTGAAATTTCATCTCACCTCAGACCCCAGCTGGAGAAAGCCTCTTCACCCTTGGGCTGGGGAGGGGAGCGGGCGGGATAGGGTGGGAAAGGGAGCTTCCTGTTGGACTCTTCATGGAGCCTTTCCCTTAAGGCTTAGTGTAAATGAGAGCCAAGGTTCTGGATTCACCAGTAAATCTTCACATGCTCCCGGTAGGCGACATCCCGGACAAGAGGTGACTGCTCCTGACAGTCGGTGTCTCCCTCGAGGGTCAGCATTGTCAGCCGATGCCTCCTCCCCTCCCCAGTGCAGGAGCACCCTCTCCTCAGCCAGTAGACAGGGCCGGGGTTCAAGCTGCAGCATCTCAGTCTCCATAAGCCTGGGACAGTGAGGTCCCCCCGTTTTACATAAAGTGCCGGGCAGGGGTGTTTCATTGCCTTCCTGTCTGCTAGGTCTGCTTCCTCTGTGTCCCTCCCATGTATGCAGCAAAGACAGGAACATGGGAACAGTAAGGAACAGAAGACATTTGCTCTGAGTTACCTCTGTCTGAGCTCTGTCCTATGTTCAGGGGTGCAAACAAGAAACCGTGGCAACCCACGTGTTACAGAAAGGCAAACGGAACCTTGAAGTCCTGAGGAAGCATGGCTGGAAAGTGCTGTGTCTGCCCACTCGGGACTCATTCTGAGATGAATTTTGCTTCCCAGGAGCAGGGGGACCGGTGTCTGATGACCTCGGCAAGGCTCTAAGTGTGACCCATCTGCCAGGCTCCATGACACCAGGGGATGTCACTAAGGGCAGGGACAGCGACCCTTGGATTGGAGAAAAGTAGCTGGCATGAGTTGCCAATAAAAAGAGACAGATGTGCACCTGCAAGAGTGATTTTATGTCCTGGGAATCCCCCTTCCTCTGAGGAAGTATTGAATAAGTTCTTGAACTAAAAACAAGTCCAAAAGACACGGCCTCAAAATGTGGTTCATCTTTTCAGGTAGTCAAAATGTTAGTAAAGGAAAGGGTCTGACATGCGGAGACCTCCCCAGCCGGATGCTGGGTGGGGCTCTGTACCGTGTTATTAGACCCTGCTGGTTGGGCACAGCCTCTGTGTCCAGTGACCAAGGGTGTTCTCTAGGAACGGGCTTTGTGATTGGGTGAGTCTCCCCTAATTAACTCAGCTTAAAATGTCATGTGTGAATTTCTTCTTTTTTTTTTTTTTTCTTTTTTTGTAGCCTGAAAACCTATTGTACTACAGTCCAGACGAGGAGTCCAAAATAATGATCAGTGACTTTGGATTGTCAAAAATGGAAGGCAAAGGAGATGTGATGTCCACAGCCTGTGGGACCCCGGGCTATGTTGGTAAGGACAATGCACCTGCACGGGTGTGTGCGTGCGTGTGTGGGTGGGTGTGTGCACTCAAAATGATTCCCTCAGTTTTCTTAAGCATTTGAGCCTGATGCACGATCGCTACTGCCCTCATTTCTCTTGAGGGGAGAATAAAAATATTGAGAGGCACTGGAACAAGTTAGCAGGGAAGTGATTTCCCCAGAAACCCTTTAACAATTGGGCAGAAATCCTGTTCGATTTGGTCGTGGCCCTGACTGGAGGTTGGGAGTTAATTTGGATGAATCCCCAGATTCTAATACCAGAAATATGGTGAAATATTGTGCTTCTGAGTGATTTACAGTGAAACACTGAGATTACAGTAAGATGCAGACACAATAAAACATTCAAAATGTCGAGATAGAGGCAGCCAGGGAGAAAAGGCTGCTGTGAGGTGCCGGCCTCAAACCTTGACAGTCATTCTTTTGAGTCGCCTGAACCTGAGCTGTCCTGACACAGCTAAGAATTAATAAAGTTTTTCCTAAAATCAGAACTCCAGATTCTTTGTGCTGCACACAAAATGCAGAGAAGGTCCTGATGGATCTGAATGTGTGGATGCTGAAGTTTGTCATCTGCCTCGTGAGGACCTGCTTTCTGGGAACTGTGTTAGTCAGCTTTCTATTACTGTAACAAATAATCTGAGGTTCTCAGCTTCTAAAGAGAAAAGGTTCATTTTGGCTCACCGTTTTGAAGGTTTCAGTCCATGGTCAGTTGGCCCCATTGCTGATGGCACACGGCAGAATCATTCACTGTGAGGCTGGGACGCAGAAGGGGGAGGCAGGGAAGGGGCTGGGGCCCTGATACACCCCAGGCGCGTAGCCCGGTGACCAGAAGACTGCCTGCTAGGCCGCAGCTCTGAAATGTGCCCCCGGGACCCGGTGGGCTGGGGATGAGCCTTGGGGACACTTACGTAAGCCTCGGCAGGCGCTGCGAGTGGACGTGTCGAGACCTCTGTTTCCCGTGTCCCTGCCCACGGCAGGTGTACAGGAAGTGCCTGCTGTGTCCAGTGCTGACCTGGACACCGGGCGAGACAGCAAATGAGACAGGCACAGCCCTGGCCCTGGAGGGGCTCACGTTGTGGGCGGATCAGCAGACAGCAAACAGGGACACATCAGTGAATGGGGCCTTTTCAGGTCATAAGTGCTCTGAGGACGTGCAGTAGAGGGACAACAGCAAGGAGGAATTAGGACCGGGCGGCAGGCATCAGGAGGAGACTGGCAGTTCCCTAAGCTTCTTTTCTTTCCTTTTTCTATTTTCTGTTTGCTTGCAGCACTGGAGATGGCACCCTGAGCTTTCACACTGATCTCGGCCCAGCCCTTTTTTATTTGTGACTCACTAAGTTGCCCAGGCTGTGCGTCAGTGTGCAGTCCTCCTGCCTCGGCCTCTCAGAGTGCTGGGGTTGCAGGTGTGGGCTTGATTTCCCTGGGTTTCTGAGTGGCCGCTGTCTGAGGTCCGGTCCTGCTTGTTACTGTGTCCAGCATGATGAGTCCAGAGGCAGTGGTTGGAAGTGACCTGCTCTAAAGGGCAGCTATGGAGCCGTCGAGTGGCCCTGACGTCAGGTGTGGGTTCCTTTGAGGAGGGCTAAGGGAATGCAGCTGTCCGGTTTGCTATTACTTACTGAGCACAGGCTGCCTTGGAGAACCTTACCTGCCCGGGAGAACCTTACCTGCCCGGGTGAGCACTGTACAGAGGATGCGCCTCGGGGCAGAGAAGGAGCCGCATGGGAGATGCAGGTGTGTCTCCGTGGACTCCCTGGGCCGAGCCGATCTCCTCCCCGCACTGTGTGGCAGGCTTCTCTTCTGCCATCAAACCCCGTGCTGCCCCTTCTCATTGCTTTCCGGACACGTGGTCCTCTCCTTTCTCTGCCCTTGGCCTTTCTTGCAGTCTGATGGCTCTGATTGCGTGGCAGAGGGTCCATATTTCTCTGCATCTCACCCTGCTGTACTGTGGGTTTTTCTCAAGCAGGGATTGGTCTTATGATGCTTTATGATGTACACCTGCTTTATGAATTCTATAAAAGCTGAAGGTTCGTGAATATTAGCAACTTTGTCTTTCTCTCCTTTTGTATTCATTCAACGTGCATTTGTTGAATTCCTCCTATGCACTGTGTCCAGCACTTGGTGTTTGGATATAAATAGGAGTAGAGCATAGTTTCTGCCTTCAGAATGTTCCCAGTGTTGTGAGAGACAGGGCAACAGGTAAATTTGTATGGTAACTGCTATATTACTCATCCACTGAAGAATTATTTATTTAATGCCTACCTTCTGTTGGAGGCCCTAAGAATGCATCAGTAGAAGAAGAAAAAACAGAAATTCTCATCTTCATTTGAGTGGAAGGGCCATAAACTACTGCGAATGACTAAGTGAATTCATCCATGCATCAGACGGCAAGAAGCACCAGGGAGAAACAAACGGATGCACCTTGAGACCGTACTGTTAAGTGAAGTAAACCAGACACACGAGCTTAGATATTGATGGTTCCTCTTATCTGAGAAGCCCAAATTGTAAATAAAGAGCAAAATAAAGGTAGACAACAGACAGTAGGGAGACAGATCTTCTGTGAACGGGAAGAGGACCAAGAGAGGGCGGAGAGGGAAAGGTTTGAGACACGTTGAGGTGTCCGTGGACCACGCAAGGAATGTCACCGTTGTGTACTGCGAACATGTCTTAATGAAATATTTTTTTAAATTTTAAGAAGCGCTCGGGAGAGAAATAAAGCTGTAAAGAGAGCGAGAGGGGGTGTCGGGCTGATGAGGCAGCCCTCACTGTAAGCGGGACAGGTGCAGGTTTGATAGCAGTGAAGGCTCTGGTTGTGCTGTTTTTGGAGCGAGCACAGCAACAAGACCCTGAGGCAGGAGCATGTGAGCAAAACGGCAGGGAGCAGCTCAAGCAGAGGAGCGGGTGAGGAGCCAAGGACAGGACCGGATGGAGAAGTACTGAACAGAGGGGTGCTGGCCAGGATTTAGTAATCACTGTAAAGCTGAGCATGGCGATGCGGGCCTATAAAACTCCTCTGGGAGGCTGAGACAGGATTATAAATTTGGGCCCAGCCCGTGCAACTTAACAAGACCCTGTCTCAAAATAAAAGAGGGCTAGGGATTTAGCTCTGTGAAGGCTTTGGGTTCGATCCCCAGAACCACAACAAAAGGGAGGGAGAGAGGGGATCACTGTAGAGATCTGAGCTTTACTTGGGGTGATACAGCCGGTGGGGGCCTCTCAGTTCAGGGCAGACCAGATCTGATTTCTAACAGGCCCCCCTGTGATGCACACTGAGGTAGCGTAGATGGCAGGGAGGAAAGGCCAGGATGGAGAAGGGAGACCAGTTAGAGGTGCCGGCGTCAGTCAGAGAAATAGCACGGTCCTGCTCGCTGCCAAGGGAAGTGGCGAGAAGCTGAGACTCCAAATCTGTTCCAAAGGTGATGGCATCAAGATTCTCTGAGGAACTGAAAGTAGGGTTGGGGAGACAGAAGTCAAGGGTATTTCCCAGGTTGATGGACCACAGCCTCGGGAGGGAACCGTTGCCTTTCTCCGAGGAGGAAGAGCCTGAGTAGAGCGGGAGACAGAAGCTTGCAAGGAGGGAGTCTGGTTTTGACTTTGTAAAGTTTGCTGGCTCAGGACATTCTGGTCACGGCATTTTTGTCAACACACCAATGTATTACCTTGATTTTATGTTTGTTTCTGGGTAATAGATCTTGTTGACTCCCTGCACAGCCTACAGCACCGTAACTCAGGACTGATGGAAGTTTATCCAGCAGACGTATTTTCTGTGTAAGCCCACAGCGCAGCCTCTGCTGCCTAGGCGTGTCCAGCACCCTGCTTTGGAGGCTGCCGTCTGCTCCTGACCTGACGTACTGTCTTCAGATTTAGAAGTAAATGTGTGACTGTAGAATGAGAAAAACCGCCCTTCCCCCTTGGCAATCCACAGCCCTACAGCTGTAGTTGGAAGTATTGCTTTCGACGTGTGATCCATTGCTTATCCTTATGATTTTCTAAATGACTAGCCAAATAGTTAATAGTTAATTAGTTCATTAGTTAATTTGGCCAGCATCAAGTTATTACTTTGATTTTTTTCAAGGTTTGTGCACTGTTTTTGACAGTTTCATCTTCTAAGTCTTCGATTTAAATGAGCTGTCTAATAATGAGGAAACAATGAACAGGGGGTGTTTTCTCCAAGTATCCCCCTATCAAGTATTCTTCTGTCTTAGGAGAAGAAAACAGGAATCGAACCGCTTTGAACTTCGTACACAGTGGCTGCCCAGATTTTTCCCTTCCTAGGATCCATGCCCTCTGGAGACAGTGGCACTGCACTTGTAGTGCTGCACAGCTCTCCAGCCACGCCATTGAGCCTGAACTGCAAGCAGCTTAGAGTGCTTCGTGCTCTGGCAACACCCACAGGTTCCCTGGTAGGATGAGGCAGGTGGTGATCGGACATATGGTAACATGTTTCCTATGTGACACAGCTGGTGCCTTTCAGAAGCAACTTTACTTAAAGTACAGAGAGGAGGGGAATCATTGGTGACTGGAGTGGCCAGGGTGACACTCATGGAAGAAGTAGGATGTGAAGGAGAAGCAGAGCTCAGACAAAGGAAAGGAGAGTTACAGAAGCAGCACGCGGGGGAGCCCAGGCCCCGAGTCACGATCTGCGACTTGTAGCATGTGGCAGAAACGAGCAGGTGCATTGGCTCTGAGAGGAGACTGGTGTGAACAAATACTTACTAATAACTGAGGAGGAGAGAGAGGCCCGTCCGATGGAAATTAAGTCCTCAGGGTCACATAGTGGCTTCCAGGATGACATTGACTTGGATTTGGAGTCCATTTAATTGAGCCAGTCAACACATTCCCCTTGTTTTCACCAGTAAGAGGCAAAAGTCAGAGCTAAGAAATGCAGTAAATTGCTTAGCTGCCTGCTCGACTGCATTAATTAAAATATCTAAATGGGTTCTCTTGAATCTCTCAACATCAGTCATAAGGGACAGAAAGCATCCATTTCAAGCATGTAATTGATAGAAGACCAGAGGTGACAAATATACTCCTATTTGGTCCAGAACCGCTTGTTAGTTTTTTTCTTAATGTTGCTGTTTGCACGCTGATGTATGTGATTGCTCAGAGTCTGTGACCAGAATCAGTCCTCCTGGTTTCAGAAAGGAAATTAAACCATTGCGAAAAAACTTCAAACCTTTGTCTACTGGTCAATTGGCAAAATGTCCCCCAAATGAGGGCACGTTGTTCTCTTCCTCCCAGCGTGATTTCAGGGATTCTGAACTTCACTTTAGATAGGGAGAGGGAGCTGGTGGTGGAGGCTTTAATTGCTTTGTGATGTTTTTCAGCAAAGGGAGAGATGGGTTTTCACTGAACCTTGCTGAGTGACGATTCATCTCCAGGCTTATTTCTTCTGGAGCAGCTGTAGTGCAGCTATTTCATGACGGGCATACTTGGAAACAGGAAGAAGCAGTGACATCGGGTCCACTGTTCTGTTCCTCAGCAGAACTGCCTCTCAGTTCTTTAGCTGGTGGTCAGTGTTAGGTGACCGGAGCCTACACAGCCGTGGCAGCCGCCTTTGGTCTAGCTCTGCTTAGCCTGCCTGAAACGCCGTAAATGGTTCCTCTTGCTCTTCTCTCAGTGCAGATGGAGAGCAGCTGGTTAATATTCTCAGAATGCTTTCCCCTGGTTAGAGGAATGCCCGCAATTCAGGGATCACTGGATTTTTAGAACTTGAGGTAAGACTTGAGGTTAGGATGGGATCTTGGAAACCAGAGGTTCCACCCGGCTCACCGTTGGGATGAGGAGCTCTGTGCTCAAGGTGACCTAGTTGTAGGTGGCAACAGTCACAGCAGGGACCTGAATGCGAGGGCCCTGAACACCACCGTTGGTTCTGGACGAGAGGGGTCTAATCCCGTCACTTAAACTTGGGCTCTCATTTTCTTGTCCGTGAGATAAACTTGCTGAACTAAGTGCCATTATGATTTTTCCTAGCTCTAACATCTGTTTCTATAGATATTTGATCTCACATTCTTTAAGTATATAAATTATCCGTGTGACTAAAAGGAAAAATTCTCTCTCCACTCAGAACAGAAAAGAAGAAATGGGATTAAGTGGATGGACATTGCCCATTTCGGTCCTCTTCAGCAGCCTGAATAATCTCAGTTCTTTTCATCTTTTCTCATATCTCCTCTGCTCCCAAACCTTTAGTCTTCCCTCTTCAGTGTGGTAGTATTCCCTGCAGAGCTTGGTTTTTATTTGTTTCTCCGTTAAGTATCATATTTTAGAGCCTTGCTGTGAGCCTTACATCACTGTTCCCATCCTCCCAGACTGTTCGCGTTGAACAGGATTTCATGTAACTGGTGAATTGCTGTACGGGGCAGACATGTAGGTGGAAAAGCCAGAGAGGAATTTTCTTTCTCTTTCTTTTTCAGTGAGCCACTCAGGGGCAGCTCACGGTATTTCACAACCGTGCTGCAACCAGAACCCCCTTCATAGAGGAGAAAGCCCCTGCTTGGGAGACGCGCGGAGTCCGCTCCTTTTATTAGCTTTGACATAGGAAACCTGGATGGAGACGGAAACCTCATTAGCATTCGGGCAAAGCAAACCCAGCCATGCCTTTGAGGAACCCCCACCCAATATGTCCAGCCTCACTAAATCACGCTTTGGGGAGCTGCTGGGGTTGGAACCCCAGGCCTCACATGTGCCAGGCAAGCCCTAGGTTATGCCCCAAGCCCTGAATCCTCCTCACCTCTCCCAATCACTTTCTTTCTTTTTTCTTTTTTCTTTTCGGTACCTGGGATCGAACTCGGGTCCTTCCGCTTACGAGGCAGGCACCAGAACCACTGAGCTAAATCCCCGGCCCCCCAATCAGTCTTAACCACGTATTCTTAAAGCATTTTTCATCCTTCTGGAAATTCTTAATGACTCTTCTCTAAATACTTGATGCTGGAATAAAGTTTACAGTTTCTGAACTGGTACCATTTTGTCATGGTAGAAAAGAAAGAGCAGCATTTTATAGCTTAGTCAATTTTTTTTTCTTCATAGAAATTAAGACCCAAAACATTGAAATGACTGTGGCAGCCTTCTTAATTTTGAAGTGTTGCTTCTTGTCAGATTTCAAAGGAAAGGATGACTGAAGTGCTTTGCAGCTGGCCCTCCTGTCAGGATTGCAAACTGGATAGGCTGGGAGGCCAAACACTTGGGACAACCCACAGGGATCGTGTAGCAGGTATTATTTGCCACACTGCCCTGAAATGCCTTACTCAGACTTGGCTTCTTCCATCCCACCGAATTCCAAGTCTTTCCCACCCTCCCATTTTCCACTCCCCTCCCATTCCTTAGCCCAGCTCCTCAGCCACAGCGGCTCTTGGCTTTGGTAGTGTTTGAACGGAAATCCCAGCTCAGAGTAGAATGTAATTATAAACCAAGATGGTGCTCTGATGGGGACTTTTCACGCCTGTGGTAAAACTCAAGAGGCTATCGGGAAAATCAGAGTGAGCTGCTCTTTAGTAATATATTTTTAGTAAATTACCACTCTGAGTGAAGAATAAGAAAGAGCTAAGGAATCTATACCAACAGGAAGAGGTCTCCTCCTGAGACTTGGGTGGAAGCCACACCACGGACAAGGAATGACTGGGCTCCAGCTGTATTTTCCTTGCCCACAGTCCAGACTGCAATACTCCGTTCCTAAGGTGTTCTCAGGAAAGCCCCTTGTGATGTGATTCTTTTTGTTTTTTAATAGCCCTGCTGCTGGTAATTCTCCTGCCAGCAAACACACTTGCTAGGCACATTTCAACTTCATGTTTTTGCTGCAGTAGAATTCTTGCCAAGACCAAATTCTCCCGTGAAATATACATGGGAGGTTTGAACAGCATGAAAGCTGAGTCTTGTTCTCCTTGATCCCTAGATCTTAGGTACTATCTCGGCTCAGGCCACTGTCCCCTCTCCCACAGTTTAAATCTCACCACTTCTTTGACGTGCAGGGTCACTACGTCTTTGGAACTCTCCTGCGGTTGGCGTAGGTTGTTTTCACTCATCCACCCGTGAGGGAGTGTGTTTCTTCTCACCTCTTCCTGAAGGCCCGGGAGACCATCTGTGATCCAGCTGTTTAGCTCTGACCCCACGTATCTTGGGGGGGGGATCAAATGCAGCGCTGACACTGAGCTCAAATCCTGAGCCACAAAGGGGTCACAGCAGAGCATAATGGCAAGCGCCCCTGTGGACAGCAGCTTGATGCGTGGATGGGTCCTGAGTCCTCTTGAGAGGGACCAGCCGGAGCCCAACCTATAATTCAGTCCTCTGACTCGGTTCTTAAATTGACATCCTGTCTGTTTTGGCCTCACGTCTTTCTTGGAAAGGCAGCTACAGATGATGCCTAGTTACTTTGTGGCTTATGGCTGAGCTCAACACCCAGGAGAAGAGGAGGAGCGCCTTGCTCCTATGGGCGGGAGCCAGGGTCAGCTTATTTCCCCCTCAAACCAGTGGGGCCCACCCAAAGAGGGCCCTTCAGTACTGTTGGTTACACGACTGATGCTGTGGATGAGGTACAGTAGTCTCATGTGTTCAGAGGTGAGGCTTTGTGAAGGTGGTTGGATTATGAAACGCTAATGTTATCAGTGGATTAACCCTTTGTTGAAGGAATTGGATCGTGGAGGCATAACGTTAGTTATAGCAAGTCCCTAGCCCCTTCCTCTTGGGCCCTTTCTATCTCTCTCTGCTTTTTTGCTACCATGAGTTAATTAAGCAGCTTTCCTCTACCACGAGCTTCTGTCTCATCATAGGCCTCAGTCAGTGGAACCAGCAGACCATGGACTGAAACTTCTGAAATCATAAGCCAAAATAAATTCTTTCCTCCTTTAAATTGAAAATTTTTGGTATTTGTCACAGCAATAAAAAGCCGACTAACACACTGAATAAAGGGAGAAATGCTGTCCAGATCCTGTTGGCTCTGGACTGTCAACTTTTATCTTCCAGCATTGATAGGGCTGTTATTTCCTGGTTGTGTTACCATCCTTTACCCACAGAGCTGGTCATCTTTGAAGTACTGAGAAGGGTGGAACAGACAGCTACAGAGAAGAACAAATCACCTCGAATATGACTTAGCAATGGGGGGAGGTCTTCCCAGTTCCCTCACCCTCCCAGCAGAAACTGCTCTTCAGCATGTCCTGGAGCAGTCAGGAAAATACAAAGTTCTCCTTCTGCTTTATGAGTGCAGGAAGATTGATTACAGTGCCCCACCCACTCAGGACTGCTGCCCTCTTGGTTCTGTTTCACTTGGTTAAGGCTTTTTCTTCCCTTCCCTTCAGTAAAGAAAAGCAGCAATGAAGTTGTTTTAAAAAACAAGATGAAAGGTTCCTGAAATTCCTTTTCCCTTCCCAAAGTCTCTGGAGTGCTTCCCTTTACCAGGAGTACTAGCTCTAAATCAGTATAACGTGTCTTGGTTTGTAGAAGACTTTGCCCACCAAGTGGAATTTTCCATACAAGGGTTGGTAGTGAGTGTCAGGGTAGTAGAGCTAAATCCCCGGTCCCCAGTTACTCTGGATTCTAAGCCTGCTATTCTGTGAAGAGCCTGAGTTAAGCCTGGGCACCTAGGAGGACCACTTCTGTCCTCGGAGATCTAGGATGGCCGAGACCGCATGGTTCATACAGAAGTGAAGTTTAATTTGGTGTAAACTAAGAAAGAGTCCAACAGGAAAAGCAGGGAAAGCTGAATCAAGAGCACCCAAGACCTGCACAGGGAGGAGGCTCTGAACCATCGGGTAGCAGAGTATCTCTCTACTGTTGGCCTTGAACCTCATAGTTCTGAAATCCTTTTGAGAAAGGGCTTTACGAGAAGAGTCGTCTGAGTAACGAAGACGTCCACATGCAGAGAATCAGGACCAGTTCTGTCTTTTATCCTCCAAATTCCTGTCAGACATCATTTGTTCATGGAAAGGTATTTAGTGATTGATCTCGATTTTAAGGCACTTCCCAAAAAGCAGTTCTTGGCATTCCAAAAATCTACTTGTCGCTCTTTCTCTTGTTCTTTTTTAAAATCTTTCCTATAAGTACTCATTAAAAATATTTGTGGCAACTAAGTTTATTGGATTCTGTGTTGCATGGAATTTGGAAAACGTTTTCCCGGGTCAGAAGGTTGGGGCTGCTGTCTGTCTTGCGTATTCCCTTTCAGGACTTGCAAGCAGGTGGTTCTCTTTACAGCTGCCACCAGCTCCCAGGACTCGGCCCTGTCACCCACATAGGGAGAATGTGTTCGTCTCCTCTGGAGTGGAGTCCCTCTGTCACAGCTGTACGGGGAGAAGGGTCCTTTCCTGCCTTGTTGGTGGCCTCTCCAACAAGCCAGGGGCACTTTAATGACTCCTTGTTTGTCGAGAGCTCCAGTTAAGTTACTTCGATGGAAAGCCTCCCTCTTTTAGAAGGCACAGGAGTGGGAAGAAATCATAGGCAGGCCTCACACCACACAGATTCTGCTGCAAATGGAAGAGAACGTTGATTCTCCCCGATGGGGAAGCCCTTCGGCATCTCCAGGCAGTGCTGCTGGAGACGTGGAACTACGGTGTGTGGCCCAGAGAACCTAAGCATTTCCCGGGCCCCAGGGATCGTCTTCTGCCTGGAAACTCACTTGTCTCTTGGAAGTTTGTAAATTGGACGCTTGTGATTTTTCAGAATTGCAGCAGAATTCTTGCTAAGTGGAGTGAGACTAATAATACAACACTGAGGAGTTTGGCTGGTTTTCAGCATAAAAACTGGCCTCCAAGAAGATCAGAGTAAGGAGTGGACTCCCCCACTTCTACACTGTAGCAGAAAGGGTTCCAGAAAATGGGAGGGGGCCCCAGAGGGCCCCAGCGGAGTGGAATGGACTGAGGACACAACAGAGCCAACTGCAGATCACTAGAGCAGAGCAGAAGAAAAGCCATCCCTGGGGCTTTGATCACCGAGTCAGATTGCCAGAGGGTTTTATTGTCTGCAAATGTATTTATTTTTGAAGAATTTCTTCAAGGTGAACAGAAGCTATGGACAGTGACTGAAGCAGGCTTTTTCAAACAGTGTTCCAAAGGACCCTTGGTTTCAGTAATCACATCACAAGTGAAATTAGAATTTAGTCTGTGTGCGTATGAGCCGTGATACAGTTTTTCGATTAAAGTGGTTGGGACGGTTACTTCCAAAGCATTTTGTGCTGTCAGTTACCATTACATTATACATCTATCATCACCCTCTTCGTTGGTTTCCAAGTGCAATTAAGAACCTCATCAGAAAGCAAATGCTTTGCCCACTTCCCGTTGATTAAAAAATACTTGTATTTTGTTGTTGATAGAACCCAAGTAGACATAGCACCAAAGAGTTTGGCACAAATTACCTCTAAGTTTTCACCCACAATCTTGCTATCCTGATACTGACTCAGTAATTTAGAACTTTTCCCCTAACATCCATGCTACCAACTCAAACTAGGAATCTTTTTTTCAACCGTAGATATGGTGTTACAGACGTTACCATTTAAACAGAATCTCACAATTTAAAAATTACTTGAGTGTAGTTAGTCTGTGGCTTCAAGAATCTGAACATCTTAAGCACTCCACTGCCTAGTTAGAAAACACACAAATAAGATGGGTCCTATCTCTCTCCTAGATTTTTGAATAACAATTGTTGTGATTATTTTGGTGCCGGAGATTGAACCCAGGACCCTGTGTGTGCTAAGTGTGCCCTCTGCCACCAGCCCTCTGGCCAGTTTGATTTGAGTAGCAGACAGGGAGAAAGAAAACAAACAGGAAACCCTCAAATGTGTCTCCAGGCTCAGGCTTCTGTCTCTTCTTTCTCGTTCTACAGCTCCGGAAGTTCTTGCCCAGAAACCTTACAGCAAAGCCGTTGACTGCTGGTCCATCGGGGTGATTGCCTACATCTTGTAAGTATTGCTTGCTGCTTGGCTTCTCCGCACTCCCCCCTTTTATTGTGGCAAAATATACATAACACAAAATTTATGATTTCAGCTGCTTTAAGGGTCCCATTCAGTGGCATTAAGTGTATGCCTGGTGATGCACCGTTGTTACCACTAGTCGTTTCTGAGACCTTCTTTTCATTTCAAACTGAAATTTTGTACCTATAAACAAGAATCCCCTCCTCTCTGTGCTCCTGCTCTCCTCCATCTGCTTTGTGTCTTGATTCTGACTACCCTGGGCACCTCACATAAGCGGGATCGCACAGTAGCTTTCTTCCTGTGACTGTCTTACTTCACTTAGCATCATGCCCTCAGAGATATCTGTGTCAGAATCGCCTCCCTTTCTAGGCGAATCTGTATTTCACTGCATGTATGAACCGCACTTGCTTTATCCCTTCATCTCTCCCTGGGCATTTGCACTGCTTCCACCTTGTGGCAGTTAGCTTCACAATTATTGTGAATAATGCTTTTGTGAACATAAATGTGCAAGTGTCTGTTGGAACCTCTGCTTTCGGCTCGTTGAGTTATATAAATCTAGAAGCAGCATTGCTGGGTCATATGATAATTCTGTGCTTAACTTTTGAGGAACTGCACAGTTTCTATAACAACAGCTTAAATTCACATTCCTAGTAGTAATGCACATGCTTCCAGTTTGTCTACATACATGCCAAAACTTATATTTTCCAATTTTTGATAATATCCATCCTGGTGGGTGGGAATTGATACCTCATTTTGATTTTGGTTTGCATTTCCCTAATATCTGTTTTTGTCTCATCTCAGCTTTGGGAGGAAGATAAACCATATGAAAACACTAGGACATTTCTAAAATAAATCACAATTAGGAAGAATGTAATGAAAATCAAAATTTAGGGACAGGGATTTAGCTCAGTGGTTTCACTGCCTGCTGTGCAAGTGCAAGGACCCGAGTTCGATCCCCGGTACCAAGAAAAAAAGAAAATCAAAATTTAGTATTTTTCTTTTTTGGATTTCTCATTTCTTCTCAGATACCTTATCTCCCCAACCCAGGAAATGGAGTCCTAGGCCTTTGGTTTGTTGCACGTGTTTCAAAATCATTCATTGTGTTTCATTTTGTTTTGCCTGAAGCTATTTTTTAATTGCAGTTTCTTTCTGCAGTTAAAGTTTCAAATTCTCATTATGTGGTGGTGTGCCATCTAGCTCCTGTGATAGCTGGGAATTGTTTTCCCTCCTCCTTATCCCCAGGGAAGGGAATTTCTTCTGGCAAGCAGAACCCATCCCTGCACACAAAGAAAAACTGCAGGGGATTGTGAGAAAGTTTCTCCTCCGAGAATGGTGACCACAACTCCCCATATCAATTTTACCTCATTACCTAGCAAGCAAATGGTCTTTCTACAGCAACATTCACTGGGTGGCTTTGGTAATTGAATGTGGATTTAGATGACAGCTCCTGTAGATTCTTGCCATTATCACAGGAGAATTGTATCCATAGTAATATACTTGGCCTGGAGGGCCCCCATTTATGGAAATAGGTAAAGGGCAGATTCCGCTGTGTAGTCCTTTCTCTTTCAAAGTGTGTCGGTCACCTCCTGCAGCAGTTTTCATTCTTTTGTGGAGGAAATGGGTTACAGACCCTTTTGAGAATCTAATGAAAGTCAGGATCCCTGTATCCTGATAAAATCCCTTGCGTGCACACACATCATTTGGCATGCCATTTTAGGGGGTTCCTGCATAAACAGATATTGGACGTAGGCCCTGTGTTATTCACCCTGGCTCCCTAAATTCTCAACTGCAGTTCTGATCAAAGGTCTTGCCTCGTGCAGCTTGATTGAAGGCTTTTCTGCAAGGACCAAAGCTGGTGTTAATCGTTTAGAGAAATCTTCCCTAGGACTGGGGAAAATCACCCCTGTTCCGGCCTTCTGGCTAGTTGTTCCTTTATGTCTCTCTTTGAGCCTGGAACCATGACTTCAGTGTGCACTAATGTGTGTGGAATCGCTTTGGGTGTGTATAATACAATTATGTCCCTGAAGTCTTAGCCTTGAGGGAGGGCTTTGGTACAGCCCTAGGAGGTGCATATTCACTGATCATTTCTTCAATTAGTGGGATAAGCAATTTAAAAACTAAGAAACGATGGATGTCTGAGACCTCAGGCTGCTAGAACAAAATCCCATATGGTAGGTGATTTAAACAGCAGACATTTATAGCTCACATTCTGGAGGCTGGGAAGTTCAAGGTGCCGGCATGTTCAGTGCCTGGTCAAGGCCTCCTTCCTGGCTTGCAGGCGGCCGCCTTCTTGCTGCGTCCTGCTGTGGTAGGCAGAGTGCCCCAGACCACGCTCTCTGGTATCTCTTCTAAACCAGTCATTAGCACAGAAATGGGGCTGTCGTGATGGGCACTGAGCCATTACCACCCTTTACCTTCAGTGCCTGTGACAGTGCCTAAAGTGGAGAAAGTTCTCCAGGAAATCTGGTTGTTGGTGGTGTCGATGGTAAATTCGAGGCTGGTGGTCTTTCTGCACATCTGACTGCAGGAGTTCATGGGATGAAGCTATGGTTGAGGACGGGCATAGGGAAGACGGGCACCACTAGCTGTCTGTCTCGGCATTTTGATAAGAATAACATAAGCAAAGAGGAGAGAGAGTACATCCACCCTGCAGAGGGATGCAGGCCTGGGGCAGAGGCGCCATGGGACCTGGAGGGTTGATGGAGGTGTGAAGATTCCTGGGCTGGTGAGGTTGGCAGGAACCAGTGTTCAGAGGAAGCTCAGGCACTTGCTGCCTCCCCATGAGCCTCCATTCCTGGTCCCCAGCCCTGTCCATGTCTGTACACTACGAGCAAGGCAGCTGAGCAGCCAAGACCAACAGGCGCCCCCTGGGGAGACAGCTACGCCAGGGGCCTGGCATCAAGCTCCTCCTCCTTCCTCTCCACTAGGATGGAAGGGAGCTTTGGGAGAGCAGCGCTTATTTTCACTTGATGAGCCTGTCGCACTGAGAGACCAGCAGAAGTGGGCAGGCAGGACCCAGCACCATGCCTTGTCCTGTCCATGCAGCTGGAACATTCCTCACTTTGCCAGTGCAGACACTGGTTAAATTGACTCTTTTGTCTCCTACACCCATTTCTCTGTTTTCCCTCATTGGAAGGAGAAATCAGTTTTCCTATCCAAGGTATGAATTAAAACACACACACACTCTCTTCATGGGCCCTCATCCTGCCAGAGAACTTCTTTGGGGGATTAGGATTTGCAGAATACATCTTTCAGCTCCTGGGAAAGAGAGAGGACAGAGTGTGTTGAAATCTCACACAGTGGGCTTGGTGCAGGAGACAGCACGAGTTCCGAAGAATGGATTTCTTCACTCAAGATGCAGAGTGGGGTCTCAGGGACCAAAGTGTTTTTGTGATGACAAGTTCTGCCTTCCTTCTCACAACTTCAAGGAGATCAGTTAATGAGCATTGCTCTAAATTAAGCTCATGGTTGCAAAAACTGCAGAGAAACACAGTGACTTTTTGGAAATAACGAAACTGAGAAAGATCCTAAGAGGTTCCCTCTCCCACAGAGAAGCAGGCCAGTCAGAGGCTGGACAGGTTCTGGTGGGCATGGCCTGGCCTCCATCTGGAAGAAACGCTACATAGAATACAGATGATAATGATAATATCCCTAGTTTTCCACTCCCTCCTGCATTGTCCACTGTCTAAGTGACATAATGTTGGTTTGCCCATGTACACAGCTTAATTGGCTTTTGGACCACAGGCTGGCTAATCTGCATGCGGAGCCTGTTTCCTGAGAGAAAGCAGATCCTGGGCTGTTCCCATCCCTTTGAACAATTGACAGCTGGCTCTTTATGGAGCACACATGTTCCGGGGAGGGACCACGACACCCAGCATCTGTGGCAGAGCTCAGCACAGACCCTGAGCCCCAGCCCCAAGCCGAGGGGATTGCAGCGCAGTGCTTCCTGCGTCGTCAGTGTTCCTCCGAGTATGCGCACTTGCCGCTCTGGCAGCGGAGGCAGCAGGCGTCCCCTTCCCCATGGGATCTGCAGTGTGGGGCCACCCTGAGCCCACAGCCTGGATTTGGGCTTTAGAACTTTAGAAACTAAATTAAATCTGTTTATTCATCTTGCCCCCTTTGATGATCCCTGTGAAAGGATTCATACTAACCAGACTCAAAGGAGACTAAAAAACCCCAGCATGTCCATTTACTAAATCACACTGAGATTCATGCCCACGAGGAGATTGGATACAGTATGTGTGCCAGTGAACAGCACATCTGTCCCTCTAGGGAGTGCTCCGGGGTACCGACTCAAACCAGAAGCTGACTTTGTAGAGGGCGCTGGAGTTGGGGGTCTCAGATGTGCTCATAAAGCTGGCGTTGGTCTCTGGGTTGCTCTTTGCAACCCAAGGAAGTTTCTGTCCAGCAGCACAGCCCTTCCTCTTTCTGCTAGAGTGATTGTGGCTGCTCGCTTCTCCCCACACCTGCCCTGTGCAGCTTCAAAGCCTGACCGCCAGCCGCTGGATGCTCTCTCTGTCTAGTTCAGCATTCATGGACACAAGGCCTGCCTGGCCCTGTTCCAGCTTCATTTCTCCCTGCTTCGGGGAAGGGACTTGGTTAATTGTGTGTGCCATTCCCTTGCAGTGTTCTGGTTTCAGAGTGGGTACTGGTTCTGCACAGCATCGAAGGGCACCTCTGACGACAGTGAAATTGAGGGACAGGAATTCAGCATTTTACCAGGTGGCGGGAGCGGCCCCCTGTTGTGTCCACTGATACCCGCGGCACTGGATGCAGAGACCCTGGGTGGAGAAGGCTCTGCGGAGAGGGAGGCAGGAAGGCAGTGGCTCACGTATGTCACTTTAGCACCCTAAATCGTGCGGCATCAGGCCAGATGGGAGAACATTTTATTCCCTCTGCTCTTGTGATTTTCATCTCAGCATCAGCCCCTGGAAACTATTTCTGTGGCAGCTAAATGCTTTGGGATATTTAACCTGAGAATGGAGGGCAGGGACTGACAGGCGCTCACTTAAGTAACATTCACTGAGCCTAGTATGTGTCAGATGCGGAGATGGATTCCTTGCAGGCCTGCCTCAGAGCTGGCTGTCACGGTGGGGGCAGAGCTGTGAACTGCCGGAGCCCTGAGGAAGCTGCAGAGGCAGCTGACAGCCCCCGGGTTTGGAAGGACAGGCGAGACTCTGCCAGGAGGAGGCGGGCCAGGCAAGGAGACAGCTCTGTCCTTTCACGGTTCCTGCAAGGCCATCCCGCAGGTTGATGGTTCCCAGTTATCTAAGGGTAGGATTCCTTCCTGTATGTGGGAAAGGATGGGCCACTCACTTTGGAACTGCTGCAAAATATAGTGGGAAGGAGTTGCTCCAGCTTCAAACTATTGATGGCAAAAACTTGAGGATGGGAAAAATATAATCTTGGAATTATCAGGCTTTTTAAATTCCTTGAGCCCCATACTGAGAACAGAAGAATGAAGAGATCTTTATTGTGCTTTTAAATATTTACTATCAGGCCAGGCTGAGTGGCTCCTGCCTGTAATGGGAGACTGAGTCAGGAAAACCACAAGTTCAAGTGCCCCCTGCACAACGTAACAAGGCCCTGTCTCAGAATAAAAAATAAAAAGGGCTGGAGGTACAGCTCAGTGGTAGAGGGCCCCTGGGTTCCATCCCCAATCCTGAACAAAAGTTACTATCAGGAATAGCCAGAGAAAAGAACAAAATGCAAGTGCTGCACTGAGCAGGGTTGTGATGAAGTGGAACAGGAGTGGTGGGGGAGCAGAGAGGCTCTACCTGAGCGACAGTACTGAGGAAAACCCTGGTGAGGCTGAGAGGAAGCCCTGGCATGGCCCAGTGGCGCGGCACCCTGTGCACCCTGCCAGGCTTCTCACCGTCCTGCCTGCTTTCCACCTTGCTCAGTGATCAGTCTCCAGAGCTCGTGGTGAGAGTGAGCACCTTTGCCAGAGGCCAGGGGGACACGCACAGGAAGCCATGGCCCTGGGATGTGCGGCCCAGGCCTGTCCCAAGTGAACCAGTGCCCTGTACCAGTGCCTGACTGCCTACCTGTCAGGGCTAGAAGGAAGGAAGAGAGGATGGGAGGAGGAAGAGAGAAAGAGAGAAGGAAGCCGGGGAGGGAGAAAGCACCTAGTCACAGAGAGGGCGAAGTCTAGATGCAAAATCTAATTTGCAAAGCTCAGGGCTGCAGCATAATGGGGGGCAGTTGATGTTAATCACCTCCAGATTGGATGTCTGCATCCCCCTGGTGCTTTGCTTTGAAATTCATGCATTTTGAGAGCTGGTTTCACTGCTGAGAGTTGCACTTCGAGTTTTCTAACTCTTCATTACTGGCAGTGAGAAGCTCTCTTCACTCTTCCCCTTGATCACATTATCACCTGTTTTGGAGTCAGTGGGCGCTGAGCCGTGTTTGGCCCTGAAGTAGGAGGCCCAGGGCCTCTTTGCTGCTGCCCTAGGCTTCCCCAAGGCGGTGTCCGTTCGTTCGGCTGAGTCCACATGGATCAGGCTGTTCTGCTCTGCTTGAGGAAGCCAGTTGTTCCCCTCCCTCCCTTCCCCTCCTTCCCAGGCCACTCCACCATCAGTTCTAGTTGAGTACCAGCTTGAAGGAATGTGTTTCTTCCTTTCCCTCTAGTAGTCCCTCTCTTTTCTCCCGCCAACTTTTCCCTAGTCTGCTTATCCGTTCTCAGCTTTCAGGGCATTGCCCAAACCTCAGGAAGGGATGGGGCCATTTACCCGTTGGGTTTCCATCAACAGCACATTGCTGGAGTCACCCTGTCTGTGGTGTAGTAGGTGAGCCAGTCCTGTATCCTCCAGCCTGCTCGCTCCTAAGTTTGCAAGCAGAAAGCTCTGGGGATGCACATAGTCAGACAGATAGTTACTGAAGTCCGTGGAGTGCAGTTATATAATGATTCTGATCCCATTGGTCTAGTCTGTAAAGTCAGATAATCTGCTAAAATCTGTTCTCACTAAGTGGGCCCTGTGCCTAACTACAAATGATTTATCAGCTTTGCTTTATTTTTATTATTTTTAAGGCTTTCATAGTATCCAGGGTAACATGAATAAACTTAGATCCCTTAATACAGGTCCCAGACATTCGTTCAATAAACACTTGTTGAGTTCTTGCCAGGTGCTAGGTCAGAGAGCAGCCAGTGGCCACCCAGTGCCCTCAGTGTACCAGACCGACTGCAGCATCCACTGGGAGGCTGCCCAGGTCTGGCTGATGGCACTAGTACTTTCAGAAACCCCCTGGGCCGGGGTAGCTTATGTCATATGATATACAGGGCTGGGGGCGGGGGTTCAGCCCCTTTTGGCACCCTGGACTAATGTGTTCTTCCCTTACCGACCTGCCTTTGAGCAGGTGTTCTCAGAAGACTCAAGCCATTCTTACCGTTGAGGGTCCTTGGCTGAATGCTTGGAAATACTGGCACACAAGATCAAAGTTTAAAGCACACTCATAACACAGAGCATAAAATCATAAGGCTTCTCTCCCCTCCCTCCTAGAGTGGTGAAAACCGTAGATCAGGATGCATGGTTGTTCCTGAGTAGGTGTGCGGAGACGTTACATGACATTTAAAAATGCATTGCTTCATTTTCACTGTTAGAGCGCAGGACATCGGGCCGAAAGCAGAACTGGACTGGGCCCCGAGAATAGCACACATCTTCCCTAGGAAAATCGCTCCTCTTGCCTCAGAGCCTTTTGCAGCCCAGTGAGACCAAAACAGAGAAAGCTAGGTTGCCATTCAGTTGTCAGTGTGGACTGTCACAGTCAGATATTTTAGGTAAAATATTTGAAATAAGTTTCAACACTTCGGAAGCACATTTCCCAGATACTTGGAAAATTTGCTGTGATATGTGTAACTTACTTCCCAGTTCCCCTGGTCCATCGGGCATGCCTAGTCTTCTCCCCTTCCACAAGGTCTTGTCCTCCATTATGTCCCCAGGCAGCTCAGTACTGGAGCCTAGCACTGAAGGAGAGCAAGTCACCATGATCACAATGGAATTTGGCTCGATAGAGATGCAGGGTAATTTTCTCCAGTCGCTGTATCCCAGACGGGACCGGAACGGTGCTAGCCATTTTCCTCCGATCTGTCTCCTGGGAAGGCACGCTGGTTAGAACATTAGGCATTGGTTTTCATAACTGCAGAGCTGTTTGTTATTTCTGTGGCAGGTGGCCAGCTCTGATTCCGAATGTATAATACTCAAGAGTCATGATGCTGACTCTCTCCCGGCAGGTTTAGAAAGAGGACACTGTGGCGTGTCCCCATCTTTGCAGTGACATATCAGGCTGGGTATCTGGAGGCTAATATGACCTGACTCGGGATTGCACAGACAGACTTACAAGCTCCAGCCTGCCCTTTAGGAAGGACCAAGTTGTCCAGCCTCTCATGCCCTGATTTCCTCTTCTAGAAATGGAAGGCTTTTCAAAGCTCATCTCCTAAGCATGCCTTAAAATGAGCACCACCTTCAAGTCACATGGCTCAGCGCCTGGTGCACAGAAATGCCTCTGGGTGGTGGCTCTTGTTACTGGCTTCTCTGAGACACACTCACTGTAATCAGTCTCCTCGCTGTAGAAAGGTACATGTTCTCCTGGTCCTGTTTAAATGAGAACTCACCAGGGCAAGACCCAGGTCTGTCTTGTGCACTGCCCTGTGAAGCATCTCACGTACCACCTGTGCTCCGTAAGTAGCTTAGGACTGGACTGAGGTGGCCTTTGTTCTTCCCGACCAGAGCCCTACACAGATGCCAGCACTGCCTTTGTGACTGCAACTAGCTCTTTATCTCTTCCCCGGAGTCCTGAGTGGGGGTTGGACCAAGTGATGACCTCTTGCTCCCTCAGTAAAGTTCCATGACTGAGAATCCCTTCCCAGGCAGAGTCCTTCTTCAAACGTACCTGCAGCTCTGCTTTGTGGTCTCATCGCAGGAGCAAGCTGCCCCTCTGCAATGTCATCAGATAGGGCAGGGGTGGAAGGAGTGAGGGCCTGGAAAGCGGCAGCTCAGGGAAAGTCTGCTGTGTTCATTCCCATCTGCTTTGGGGACGGCATGATAGGAGGCTTTCCTGCAAAAATAACTGAAAAAGTCATTGCACTTGGGAAAGTTGGTTGAAGCTTTCTTTTCCAGAGTAAACGTCCATCTTGGAGAATTCATTTCTACGTTTATCCCTTTTGTGTGTGTGTGGAGCTGGGTGTCAAGGCCAGGGCCTCCTCACGAGTGCTAGGCAAGCACTGACCACAACCGAATCACAGTGCACCCTGCTTCTTACATCAGCCTGTGTGCTGTTGCGTACGTGCACACATACAAACACAGATGATAAATGTTTCGTGTAAAGCGTCTCCTGTCCATCAAAGGTCAGTTAACCAATATCCATCCAGTCATGTTGAGTGCTGATGAAAGTCCAATAGAAATATGGTAAGTCCTGACCTGTGAATGAGTTCTGTTCTGGGAGAGTGTTTGTAAGTCAGGTAAAGCACGTCTTATACACCTCGGACACAGATATGCAGTGTATACTGCTTTGCGCTTCCCAGAAGTCCCCTCCACATCACTGCTGCTTTTCCTCCTGCTTCCGACATCCTAGCTCTGACTGGGCGCTATACTGCACGGTGAACACACGGCAGCACCACTGGGACAGTGTCCGGCACACACGAGAGCCACTTGTGGGATTTGTTCGCATCTACAAATGTTCATAATGTGAGGTCCATTTGTATCTGTGGAAGTTCACAACTCGAATGTTCATTAGTCATGGACATACTGCATTCGGCATAGTCTCTGTCCTTTATAAACTCAAAATCAAAGTAGGAAGATAAACATTACAACCCCAGTAATAAGTCACAATTGCTAGGCATGATGATGCACCCCAGTAATCCTAGCTCCTCGAGGCTGAGACAGGCAGATCTCTAATTTGAGGCCAACCTGGACAACTTTGGCAAGACCCTGTCTTGAAAATAAAATTTAAAAGAAAGGTTGGTAGTGTAGCTCAGTGGTAGACCACTTACCTAGCATATGTGAGGGCCTGGGTTTGATCCCCAGTATCACAATCAGTCAGTCAGACAGCCAAGTAAGGCACAGTCAGTTTCCTGAGAAGACCAAAGAAAGAGCACTTAAACCAGACCGCAAGAATGCGGTGTTTGGGAGAGAGAGGCTGCCAGGGCGGGGTGGCTTCCCTGAGAGATGGACACTGCACACTCAGCCATCCCACAAGCCTTTGCTGAGCACCTGCTTCGTGCTGGGCTGGCTGCTGGGGTTGCAAAAATGAAAGAGACAGGGTGGCCACCGCAGGGCGCTCAGAGTAACAGCGCAGAAGAGCAAAACCCGCCTGCGAGCCCAACAGCGGCGTCCTGTCCGGGAGGCTGGCCCAGCACAGAGGAGGGTGAGGGACTGCTGCCCGGGCCCCTGCTGAGGTCACCAGCGGGCCACACGCACAGCTTCGAGGGTGAGCAGCCCAGGCCCAGGGGCCGGGAGCGTAGCATCCCGAGCACGGAGCCAGATGCGGAAAGGACCCTTCTAGGCCGAGGCTGGAACGGTGGGGTCCCCACCACCTCCACATTAGCCCTTCCCACCTGTTTTTTGCATTCCCTGTTTATTTTGGAGTCTGGTGCTGAGCTTCTCTGTCCCCTGCTCCCGGCTATCACAGAAGCATGGGAGAAGAGGGGCCGTGACTGCCCCTTCCTCTCCAGGGCGTGGTTGGTGCCGCCAGCCTTTGGTGCCAGCTGAGGCCTCACTGCCTGGCAGTTTGCAGCCTCTGCCCCCCAGGCCCTGGGCTGGGGAGGGCTGGAGAGCACCCCCCCACCCCGCTCCCGTGCTCCCTTCTGGGTCAGGAAGGGGAAGGGTGGGCAGCTACAGGAGCAGCAAAATTGAGACTCCGTCCCCTGAAGAGGGTCATTTGTGTTCGCACAGGGACTCACTGCCACAAGGTACACAAAGGGCACTGGCCGTCTTTCTTACGCAGCCTTCCGGGCTGTGGTGGGAGGATGCAGGCATCTCGAGCCACCGGAAGATTCACAGGGACTCAGGAAGAGCCACTGAGGCGCTGGCGGGCCACGCCTCCTCCCAGAGCCCTCCTGGTTTCCCGCTCGCTCCCACTCTGCTCCCTGCAGTGCCCCAGGAGACAGCTGAAGGAGACAGACGAAGGGTCAGTGGCCGGCGGAGATCCCTCCTTCTGAAGCTCTAGTAGCCCAGGAAAGACTGCGAGGTGCTAAGGCTGCTCCTGCCCCTGGAAGTGGCGTCCCTGGTTCCACCTCGGCCCTTAACTCAGTCGCCATCCAGTGGGTACCGGGCATTTCCTGCTGTGTGGGCAGCTGGGTCACCATTGCGCTGGGGCTTGCTGGCCCATCAAGGAGGTGGGCGGAGCAGTTGTTCTTACCAGCCAGCCATCTGTGCTGACCACCCAGGGAATCTGCATTCCGGAGCCCCCGACTCCGACAAGTCGGAACTTGTGGGGACCATGGCCCAGTGGTTAGAACAGCGCCTATCTATGGTCACTCAGGGTTGCATTTGTTTTAAGTCACTGCTTGCCCAAAAGACACATCTGTGGGCCACATTAGATCTGGGAGGGCCTGCCTCAGCCCCGGCTGTGTCTGCAGGGGCCCCCGAGGGGGCTCATCTGCTCTCCCAGCTTTAGTGCAAACGTTGCTGGAGCCAGCTCAGCTGCAGACAGCCTGCATCCCTCACACGCGCCTGGCCCAGCGCTCCGCAGCCTGCGTGGGATGGCTGCCTCCTCCTCCCTGGGAGGTTGGCAGGTCTCATTGCAAAGAGCAGATTCCCTCTGCTCACCACAGGAGATGGGATTTGCTGCAGGGTTTGAGTGGAACGAGCCAGAGCCTCACACCTGGGCCCAGCTCGGTCCTTCCTGCCATGTGCCCTCCCCTCTTCCAGCCCTCACCCTGCCTTCCGTCCAAACCTGGTCATCACAGTGCTGCTGACCGTCGACGCCAGGCTGCCTCCTGTCACCCTGTGACAGGTCTGCCCTCTCCTCCCAAGAACCAGAGCCCCTTCCCCGAGTCGGGCAGCTTCTGTGGGGACCGTCGGGCGCTATGTCTGACACACAGAAGTGCAAGGTCCAGTCCGCATCCTGTTTCTTCCTCACCATGGCTGTGGCTCTCCTCACCTGCCCTTCGCGCACGTGTGGGCTGCTTCCCTCCCTGAGCTGCCCTGCTGCCACCCACTGGGCCCGTCCACCTCTCTGACCTGCAGTCCAGATGCTCACTTGTCTTCACCTCAAGTCTGCCCTCCTGACAAAGTAGCTACCCCATCGGGGCTTCATCTGCACCGCCCGAAGCTGTCCTGTGCCCCGCAGGACTGACCACACACCTTGGTGTGGGGAGCACAGTCCTCGACAGCCTCACCCCGTCCACGTCTTCAGCTCCCTTTTCTTGCCAGTGTTGGGGAGTGAGCTAAATCTTAAGCCTTTTTTACTTTTTATTTTGAGTAAAATAAGTCACTGTGTTGGCAAGGCTGATCTCAAACTTGTGACCCTCCCGCCTCAGCCTCCTGAGTAGCTGGCTAGCTGCCCAGTGGCACACGCCCAGCTCTCATGCTTACATTGGCTGTAGCAGCACCAAATACCCCTTTGGCTCTTGATTAAACTGCTCCTCTGTGCCTCTGTGCCCTTCTCACTGCTTAGCACTCCTGCCTGTAGCTCCCTCCATTTCTCCGTAAAGCTCTGGCACCTCTGAGATGGCCTAGGTGGCCAGTACATTACTGTGGTCTGGCTCCGTCTCTCTCTCTGCTGCCCTGAGCTTGGGAGGCAGAGAGAGCTTCTGTCATTCGGTCTCCAGTTGCAAAGCCAGTACCTGGTCTATGGAAGGAGCAAAAGCAATGTCCGATGAATAAAGCCTCCGTATGCTATACCAAGGCACTCTACTGGTCCACTCTGCCACCACAGACTTCGAAACTTATAAATACTGACGCTTGTTTGACTCATGATTCTGGATGCTGGGAGGTCCGAGGGTGGTGCGGGCGTCTGGGGAGGTCCTGCTGCCTCATCATCCCATGGCAGAAGGAGAGAGGGCAAGAGAGAGGAGCACAGGGCAGAGAGGGACGGGGAGCAGAGCTTGCCCTAGCACTCACAGCAGGAGCCCACGCCCGAAATGCCAGTAGTGCTCAATTCATGCCATCCTGATGTGGTCACTTCTTAGAGGTCTTACCTCTTAGTATTGCCCCAATGGAAATTAAATTCCAACATGAGTTTTGAAGAAAGCATTTGGGCCATCGCATAGATTAAAGATGAAGACCTTGGAATACTGTAGGATTGATGTGAAAACAAAAATACTTCTTAAAAATCTCTACTGGGGGCTAACCAGACCTCCAGTCACCTGACCAAGGGTACAGTGGCAGGATAACAGAAGACAAGATCTTAATGCATAAATGGGGGCCCAGGACGGTCAAGCTCTTATCAGGCTAAGACGCTGTCTCCTGGAGCTCGCCACTCTTCATTGAACACGCAGCTTCCTGGCGGGGCAAGGGGTGGTGCAGGGGACAGTGAAGTGGACAGCACTGGCACGAGCAGGGTCCTAGCAACAAGGGCACAAGACATTCTAGCAGGAGCAGATCATCGATTAATGGGAAATTTGTCCTTTCCCAAAGATTAATTTCTGCCTCTATACAAGTTTTCTGTACAAGTCATGCTGCCCTTGGCTGCACTCTTGTCTTGATATCTAAGACATCGCAGCGCCACGGACCATTGACACCTCCGCTGTGACCAGTGGTGGGGGAGCTGTTCCTTTCCCACACCCCACCCGCTGCCTCTTCAGGCAGCCACTGTGGGCAAATAGGCAGACTCAGACTTTTGGTTTGAAAAGCCAGTCTATGAATTTGTAGCTCATGCAGGGTGGTCTGCATCAAGTCTCTACCTGGTCATGGGCATTCTAACAGGTGGGAGGTGGCATCGCATTGTGGTTTTCATGTGCATTTCCCTGATGATTAGTGCCGTTAAGTATTCTCTCATATACTTTGGACCATTTCTGTGTCTTGGGAGAAATCAAGAAAACAGAAGACAACAGAGTGTTGGTGAGGAGGCAGTGGGACAGCACCATGGAAAACAGCCTGGAACTTCCTCTAACAATGAAAAATAGTTATCCATACAATCTTGCAGTGTTTCACAAGAATTTAAGTCGGGATCTCAAAGACTACAGCACTCCCATATTTATAATTTTATTCTTCACAGTAGCCAAAAGGCAGAAACAACCTCAATGTCCTCAAAGTGTGGTATGTCCAGACAGTGGCATACTACTCAGCCTCAAAAAGGAAGAAAATCCTGCACCATGCTATACTGTGGCTGAACCTTGAGGACACGATGCTAAGTGAAATACTGCAGTCACACATGATTCCACTGATATGAGGGATCTAAAGAGTCAGAGTAGTGGAATAAAAGCATGGTTGCTAGGAGGCTGGAGGGGCAGTTACTAAGCAAAGCCATAAACTTTCAGTTGGCCTTGATGAGTAAGTTCTAGATGGCTGCTGTACACCATTGCTGTGGTCACCAATAATGTGTTGTGAGCCTGAACATGTGTTGAGAGGGTGAATCTCATGTTAAGTGTTCTTACCTCAAAAGCATGAAGTATAATACAATTAAATAGAAATAAAGCCACTGCCTGATGTTAGACAGGGCTGGCATTTTCTTCCCTGCCACTTCTGACACCAGCATCTTCCTGTTCTTTCTGTGTCTGTCTCTGGCAGCCAGAGCTGTGAGGAAAACAACCATAGGACCTAATTCAAGGAGGGCCAGGGTGGGAACCCAGGGGCCAAGGTGCATGATGGAGACAGGGGGACATAAAAGAGGCAGCACCTGGTGACGATGTGGACATCCTTCCAGCACACATCTGCTTTCTGCAGGGGTGCAGATACATGGCCAAGGGCAAACAAGCAGAAGAACAAAATACAGGATAATGAGTGTGGTAAATGCACAGAGCCTCTCAACAGGAGCTTTTATGCCCCTATAGCATTTCAGTCTCCAAGAAAAGCTGTTCACTGCCAAATCAGCCACAGTTGGCCATTGCTGAGTGTCACATTCATTGCTGCTCCATGGAAAACCTTCTCCACTATGGAAAGGGTCCATGTCCAGGAGAGTCATGCTGGGTGACCCAAACCACAGTGCGTTCTCTCTCAGGGGCAGGCTGCTCTGCCCTCGAGCAGGGCCTGCTCGCTGGGCTCTTTGGAAATAACGTGGAGTGTTAGTGTTTCCACCACCTCAGGCAGAGGGAATGTGAGAAGTGGGGAGTGTGGTCTGCTGGGAATGGTGGCCGACCCCCCGGTATCCCAGATCTTTATTTCTCCTTCCCAGCCCAGCCAGGGACTCAGCGCCAGTGAGGCGGCCTCTCCTTCCATTCCTCCAAGCATCAGTCCAGCATCTGCTGGCGGCAGGCTCTGCCTGGGCACTGAGAATCCAGAGGCCAAGGCCAGACGTGGTCCTCCCTGTGGAGCTCATGGACAGGGTCAGAAGTGCCCACTGCATTGTGAGCTCGTGGCATTGCACCCGTCCACCTTGCAAGGAGGCTGGGCCAGGGCCGGATGAAGGTCCCGGGGCAGCCAGGAAAAGTGCTCAGCTTTACCTTGTCCAGAAACCAGAAGCTCTGCGCATCTCAGCCAACCAGCCCCTGACAGTGTGGGCTGCGCGCCATCACAGGACTCTCCTCACAGGTGCAGGCATCAGGTTGGAGCCAAACCAGGCGACCTACATAGATGACTCAAAGATAGGACTGAAAGAGAAGGTTCAGGTCTCGAGTCTCCTTTCTGTGAGTGAGTAAGCACAATAGTTAAAAAGTGCAGGCCAAGCCAGGTGTGGTGGGGCACACCTGTCATAATCAGCACATGGGAGGCCGAGGCAGGACTGCGCAGATCAGAATCCATGGAGTAGGCTCCAGGTCAGGCGATGCTGCATTGCTAGTTTCTTTGCTTTTGAAGTAAGGGTGGCACAAGGCCTATGCAGGAAGGCAGAGTGGGAGGGCATCACAAGAACAGCCCTGGAGCCTGGGCTGTGGGTACCCCTAGAGCAAGGGGATGAGGGCAGGGAGGGCCCCGTTACCAGGTGTGTGTCAGAGAGAAAGAGAGGGTGCGGGAGTCTGCTCCCAGGAGAGAGCAGCGCCTCTGTCCAAGAGCACAGCCGGCCACAGAGCTGGGGGGCACCCTTGATGCCCCCTCTATGACCACCTTTGCCTTGGCCCTTGGGTGGCACCCACGGGTGCCTAAGGCTGCTGTTCCATGCACCTGTCCACGCAGATCAGCCTGCAGCGCACAGTGCGCGGCTCTGGAGGAGCCGACAGGAGACACCTGGGGTGCTTGTCTTACCGGCGTGACAGTGACGCATGCTGATGCAGGACAGGCTCCTGACCCAGCGTGAGGAGACAGTGGAGGCCGAACTAGAAAAGTAACCAGGTCTAGCAGTGTGTCTGCATACATGTGCCACACGAAGGTCGAGGTGGGCTAAATGGTGACAGGAAGTCGGCAGCTGTGAGGACTTCCTGGGAGACAGCTCCAGGTGGGCTGGGGGCACGGGGTGGCCCTGCCCCAGTGGATGGCTTTGATGGCAAAATTTCAGTGTGCCTGACCATAAACTTCTAGGCCTAGAAAATGGAGAATGTCCCTGTCATGTCTGAGAACCCAGATGACACACGATGTGTAGGTTATGTGAGGGTCTGATATATAAAATACATCCCACTGCAGGGCATTAGTAAAGAACACTGGACTAGCAGTGCTGATGGCAGCCTTGTGACAATGACAGCCCCACGTCTTGTATGAACAAACTGTCCTTGCTCCTTTCGGTCCACCTGCTCGCTAGCCAGCCTGGCCAGGGGCTCTGTCACATCTCTGCGTCACTCACATGTTGAGCAATCTACATTTGCTCTTCTGATTTACAGTGATGCTTTGGTTCACAAACATAATTCTTTCCACGATTCTGGTCATGAACTGAATTGGACGACAACCAAATCAAATTTCCCCATAAGATCAACATTGAGCCTAACCAATGAAATTGATTCAGTTCTCATCTGTTTTGGTCTGCGGCCAGAATCGTGGAAAGAGCTAAGTTCATGGACTGACCTACCACTGTATCACAATCCTTACTTTTTAATCCCCTTCTTAATTTTAACTCATGTAGGCACCAAGCTAGGTCCATTTCCTTTTCTCTGGTCCATTCTACACCCACATGAACACCATATTCTATATGTCCCCCAAAATGAGCTATGATGAAAAGAAATTAGAATATACATTAAGAAAATTGACACAAGAGAAGACTTTTTTTTTAGAATTTTTTGAAGATTTGCTTTCCTTGAAAAGAAAGTCAAACCATAAAATGAAATGCACTCGGTTGTTAAAAAATAAAAACCTCACATGTCTAAAATGTAGTTTTTTTCCAAGATAAATGAACATTTTGCTCTGTCTGCTTTCCCTAATATGCACATTTCATTTAACCCAGATCCTCATTGTGGGAAGGATTTACATATCCGTCTCCCATTGCCCGGGGTTTTCTTGGGCAGTGAGGTATGTGCGGGTAGTTTCAGAAGCCCTGGCTGTTGTTCATTTCTCCAAAAGCAACAGATCTTTAAAAATGCCATTTTCCAGGCACTCAGCCCCTAACACTGCCTGGTAGGGATAGATGAATTTGAATCGTCGGCCCATAGAATGTCTCAGAGCCTTGAGAAATGTCGCCTGTCCCCTCCGCTGCCGGCTGGTGTCTTGCCACCTGCTGCAGGAGCAGCTGAAGAATGGCGGTATCCGGGCTGTGTTTAACCTGTGTCACATCTTGTACATGCTGACAGCCTGGTCCGTCCTACCGAGCCCCGCATCTGCTGATGGCCATGGACTTACTCTCATGGAGCTGGTCTCCGCGCTGTGGCTATGTGTAGAGCAGCCCTGCACCGTGTGGGGAGATGTGTAAGACATTCACACGGTGGCTGTGATTCTCCAGTCCCACAAGCCACACCTTCGCCACCTGCTTTGCACTTGACCTTCCTGGACTGGGTACAGCATCTCCTGTGTGTGGTCCCTTTCAGTTGGGTGTCCGTCCTGCCTCTTCCACCAGGGCACGCCCAGCGGGAAACCGCCTCTCCCTACAGGCCCCTCACGGGTATTTTCCTCAGTATCAGCCAGTCAGAGACAGGAAGTCACAGAGCCACTGTGGCTTGAAGCCAAAAAGAAGATGAGAAATTTGTAGTCTGGCCATCCACATTTCAGACAAGGAATTTGGACCCAAAAATGTGTCAGTGGCAGGTAGAACCCAGGAGCGCACATGCTAAGCACACACTTTATTACTGAGCTACTTCCCCAGCCCGAGAGTTCACAATTTTTTTCTAGTACTGAGGATTGAACCCAGGGTTTTGCACTCAGCTACATCCCTAGCCCTGTTTATTTTAAGGCAGAGTCTCGCTAAGTTGCTAAGTTGCCTGGGTTGGGCTTGAACTTGTGACCCACCTGCCTTATTCCCAGAATGCTGGGATTATACTGTATGTCACCACACACAAGTAGAATCCACCCTTGTATGGAACAATTGTAGTTGATAGATTTAATCAAAGTTTTTGATTTCTATTTTTTTTTTTTTTTGGTATCAGGAATCAAACATGGGACCTTGTGCTTGTGAGGCAGGTGCTGGAACCACTGAGCTAAATCCCCAGCCCTCTATTATATTTGTTAGATGACCTTCAGCCCCTCTAGATCTATGAGTTACGTGTTCCAACATCCTAACGGAACCTTTTAAATAAAGCCAACTTTAGAATGGCTCAGTGGACAGATGGCTGGCATTATGGTACTTAGTGTCATAACTTGTGCCACCTCTTTTTAGTCCTTACCACATAGTAATGGGCAAGACTGTCACCCTCCAGACGCCCCAGTTGGTTGTGTAGAATGGTAACATTCAGCTCAGAGTGAGTCATGGCAACATGGCCCTCCAGGTTGCAAAGTTTCCTTTCTTCCTATGATAATCTCTTAAAATGAACTGGAAGGGTCTTGAAGTGTATACTAAGCATATGTTCGGTTTATGCTTTCCACCCACCCATCTGTTAGGGACACAGAAGATGGATAAGATTCATCCACAGAAGGCTGTCTGGTGGGTTTCTATGTGAGAAACCATTTACTGTGTAGGGTTAGGGTAGATAGGTGTTGGTATTTACCTCTGGGCATTACCTGAGTTAGTCCTTTCTGCTGTCTACTAAATCATTCTACTTCTGTGTCACGTGTGCTGTAGAATGTGTGGCCCCTTCGCAGAGCTTGTATTTGTAGCACACACTGCAGTTTTCCATGATTTGGTTGACAACCCTACCCGGCAGAGTGCAGACCCACACCCTGCATGTGCAGACACTCAGCTCCTGCCCCATCTTGTCTTCCAGGCTCTGTGGCTACCCTCCTTTTTATGATGAAAACGACTCCAAGCTCTTTGAACAGATCCTCAAGGCAGAATATGAATTTGACTCCCCCTACTGGGATGATATCTCCGACTCAGGTAGGTTTTCCCCAGGGGGTCCTGGGGCTCAGAAAAAGACATATACCACCATCTGGGGACTTAAGCAACGAGCATATATTTCCCATGGTTCGGGGGGCTGGAAGTGCAGGCTCAAGGCCACTGGCACATTTGGTGTCTGGGGAAGGCCCACCTTCTCGTTCCTGGGTGTCAGAGTCCTCACGTGGCGGGAGGCGAGCAGAGCTCTCTGGGGTCTCTTTTATACAGACAGCGATCTCTGTCAAAAGAGCTCTGCCCTCACCAGTCACCTCCCAGTGCTGCCACCTCGGGGTTTAGGACTTCATCCTAGGAATTGTGGAGGCTCAAACACCCAGCCCGTAGCAGCTCCAGGGAGAGCGACATGAGCCTGGCTGGGAGGACAGGCTTGGGAGATCTCAGCCGAACCTGGCCAAGGGGTGGGAACCCGCCCGTTTGTATCCCCCAGCCATACCCTGATCTGGGTACTCTGGGAACGAAGCATTCTTAGCTGACATTTACCAAGCATGTGCTGTGAGCAGCATCCTGTGAGCCCTCTGCGTGTGCTAACTCACTCGGTGCTCAGGAAGGCCTAGCAAGTAGGTGTTACTGTCATTCCATTCCCGTGTGACACATGAGGAAACTGAGGTTGAGTGACTGGACCAGAACCACTCAGCTAGCATGTGGCAGAGCTGGGATTTGAGCTCCAGGTCTCAGTCCAGCCCCCACCCCGTAGCCAGGATGCCACGCTGAGATGTTCCCCAGGAAGTTTATCATCCTTCCTGAGGGAAGAAAGATCAGTACCCAGGCTCCGGTGTCTCTGGGCATCCGCTTCCTCAGGGAAGAAACCCCTCACCTCCCCGGGTAGAAGCAGCCAGGTGAGGCGACGTTGTGAGTAGGACCGTGGCTCGTAGACTCAGGGGAGCTGTTGAGAGGCAGTACTTCATTGTTTATGTCATTTCCTCCTCACCGGAAACACAGGGCCCACTTCCTCGGTCCCCCGGCCCTGGCCCAGAATATATTCTGCATGGCTTGTGGAGAGGAGCCCCAGGGAGATACTGCGCTTCTGAGCTTGCGAGGGTAGAGCTTTCCCACAGGAGCCCAGTTCTGTGGGGAGTGGGCTGGAGATACCCTGAAATGTGACTTGCTTTGAGCTAGCCAGGCTGTCACCTGTCCACTCTGTGGCCCTGTCCCTCATGCTCCTGATGTCTCGCCCCTGTCCACTGTGTCCTGACAAGAACTCTGCAACCCCACAAGACAGCGTCTTGCAGCATTGCAGCTTCCGGTCCCTGCCCTCATGGCACAGTAGGGCCCTGGAGAGCTGGTCTCGTCTTTTTAGTGGTACGCGTGATACTCCTGAAGACCCAGCGCATCTCAAGCCACACAGTGATTCTTCCCCTGTGCCTTTCTGAACAGCAAAAGACTTCATCCGGAATCTGATGGAGAAAGACCCAACTAAAAGATACACCTGTGAGCAGGCGGCTCGGCACCCATGGTAAGAAAAGTCACCCCGGGAAGCCACGCCATCGTGCACCCCCAGGCCACTTCCTGCTAGCTCTTGTCACCTATGGAATCCACCCCGCTGTCGGTTTCACCTCTTCCTGGCCAGGGCCTTTTCTCCTCACCACAGCCAGTACTGGAACAGTCTTGTACCTTAGGACATGATCTTCTGAATGCACTTGTGTGACATTAAGTGGGCAGATTTTCAGTTTTCAGAAAGCTTTTCAGGATCATCTTTATTGAAAGTAATCTCCCAGCGAGACGTTAAGATTAGAGTTTTATTCCCTGAGTTTATTACTCAGTATTAAAGTTATGTGTATTTTCCCTTTTCAGATGTTTTTCCAATTAGGGTTTCTCCAGCTCGACGGGAACTAACTGGTGCTTTCTGCACATTGTTAGCATGAGCTTGGGGCCACCTCGGATTTATGTCTCTCACCAAGTTAGAACCAGGCTTCCTGGCAACTAGCTGTGTTATACCTCATTTTTCTTAGTCTCAGTTTTCTAGTCATTGAATGAGAATGACCATACCTAATATATAGAGTGGATATAAGAAATAATGGAGACAATGCAGGTAAGGGATTAATACGATGTCTGGTGCAGAGCAGATAGTTAGTTGTAGCTCTTATTAAAGCCCCATGAGCATCCAATTTGAAATCCAAGAATAATAAAGATCCAATGTGTTAGTAGCTTTTCATAACTATAACAAAATATGCGAGATAATCAACTTTCAAACAGAAAAGACATCTTTAGGCTCACAGTTTCAGAGGTTCCAGTCCATGGTCAGTTGGTCCTGTTGATTTGGGCCTGTGGTGAGGCAGCACATCACAGCAGGGAGTGTGTGGTGGAGCCACCTGCCCACTTTATTGTGGGCAGGAAGTGAGAGAAAAAGAAACTGATATCCCACAGTCCCATTTGAAGACACTGAGACCTCCCTGTGGCCCCTCTAAAAGTTTCTATCACCTCCAGTCACTCCAAGCTGGGGACTAAGCCTTTAACGCATGGGCCCTGGGGGAGGTTAAGATCCAAACCGTAGCACACAACATAACAAAAATAGGGAGCTAGGGTTGTAACTCTGTGGAATAGTGCCTGCATAGCGTTCTAAGGCTCTGGCTTCAGCCTCCAGTGGTGTGAGGGAAGGAAAAATGAGTTCAGGAGACAAGCCCCCCTAAGAAGCATTACAGAACACTGCCCCTTCTTCAGCCCCAGGGTCTCCAATGCTGTTAGCCTTCCAAGGAGAGCCGCCCCGAGGTCGTGTCGCCGTATTTTAATTCATGACACCTGCTGTGTGTTGAGTCTGTTCTGTTCCTGGAACTGTGCTGATTGCTTTAAAGTGTTGACTCCTTTTTTGTTCAGAATAACTCTGTGAAGTACGTTTTACCCTCATTGCAGACAACTAAAGTAACTTAGCTAACACCACTCAACTAGCTAACGGCAAAGCCAGGATTCCCGCCAGAGCTGTCTTGTTCCACAGAGCTGCTCTTCTTTGCCATGCTTAAAGGAAAAGGGAGAGAAAGAAAAGGGGAGAGGAAGGGATTTCCTGAAAAGGTGGACGGTTTGGGTTGTGTGTCATCTTTGTATTTTTTAGCAAGTCACTTTGGACAGCAGGCCCAAGTATGTGGTGATAAGATTGTAAAGGTTTTCTTACTCCATACCCGTAGCCTTTAAACCTGTAAGGCTTTGAGAACGTTGGAGGAGGAAAGGATCTCAAAAAGAAGGGCAGTGATTTGCCTCCTAGTGCTGCTCATCGCCTTGGCAGCCGGCAAGGAAAGCGGCTAAATCCTGGTCTCTCCTTCACCACCCATTTCCGCAAATCCAAACCGAAGTCTCTGTGGGGCCTGGGAGAGGGGTGGGACAGCCCCACAGGGTGCTATGCCGCTGCAGCACAGGGTTTGCACCAGCCAGCAGCCGGGAGGGAGCTCGGGACAGACAGGCAGCCTGAGCCGAGCCGGGCCGGGCCGGGGCTGGACACTGCGCATGCGTTCTCGGGGCCACTAGTCCTCCGTGTGGTGGGGGAAGAGTGGAGGGCGGGACAGGCAGGAGAGGAGGGGAGAAAGCAGGCGGGGCCAGCGGGTGGGGCGTGGCTTTACCTCTGACTGCCTCTGTGGGGAAACTCCTGCGCACCTCGGGCCTCCTCTGCAGAATCCGGGTCATAAATAACAGTGCGTCTTTTGGAGGGCTTTTCAAGGCCTTGAATGAGATCATGCATTCAATGAGAAGAAGACGACACCTGCTGTGTCTGTTACCTCTGAGTTGCCCGTGCTTTATTTTGCCCGAGGAATGTGCGCTTTGGGCGGCCGCGCCCTGGTGGGCAGCAAGCAGCTGGGCAGATGTGACTGTAGAAAGCCCCACTGGCTGCAGGATTACGGGTGGGTGAGGGAGCAGGGCAGGAAGACAGCCCAGAGCAGGGACCCCCGGGGGACACGCAGGGGTGCAGAAGCCCCAGGCACTGGGCGCAGCACTGGTGGGGTGGGCCGACCAAGGGCCCGGCTGTGTCTTCCCAAGCTTCCAGTTTAAGGGGCTGGGAGGCTGACGCGGGAAAAGAAGCCAGCTGGGGTGAGGAGTGAGTCCATCCTTGGGTGTGCTGGGAGCCCTCCAGGTGGAGAGCACTGGAAACCTGGAGCTGGGGAGAGGGGTCAGCCGTGCACAGAGATGCCAGAGTCATCAGCTCCTCTCTCACGCATGGCAAGACGTACAGGCCCGGGCTGCATCTGCAGATGCCTCCTAATCCAGAGGGTTCCCTTAGTGCTCCAGCATAGTTACTGTGCACTTCCAGATGGGAACCACAAATGCACTGATGCCGGCGTACGGCTGCCCCCACTTGCCTCACTGATGTCAGAGCAGAGGCGCCTATGGCTTCTGGGGGAGCTTCGGAAAGTGGAGCAGACTCCAGCAGCATGGGCCCAGTCAGCACCACTGCTCAAGGAGCTGTGGCCCTGAGCGTGCAGGACACCAGAGGGGCGTCCCAAGCCGCCCAGGGTGAGGAGAGGCCGGGCCCCTGTCCTCAGGGCAGGGCTCTTAGAGGGGAGAGGCTGTCCTCACGGCATTCCTCGGGGAACACAGTGAGCACTTCCACCGGCTCTCTGTCCGCTCACTGGGGACGCCTTCTGCTTGGTGGCGGCTTGTGAGGAACCAGTGGGCTGCCAACTGCTGACCAGAGACGGGAGGCAAGTGGCAGGGTGAGAATGCACATGCACCCCATCACAGGACGGCGCCTCGCCCAAGCTCACCCGTCCCGGGCTGATTGGTCTGTCCTTCCATCTCCATCTCCGGCTCCATCGATAACCCTTGAAGAACACAAGCGAGATAACTTTTTCAAAATGAAGGCATTAGCTCAGGTGACTGTGGGACCAGGCGAATCAGGGTAACAGGCAGGGAAGAGCTGGTACTGCAGCTGGCGTCTGAAGACAGCTGGAGCCAGAATCCCCTCTTCTGTTTCCCTAAGGCCTTAACTGGTGGACAGTGCCACTCACGTAATCTGTATTGCTAACATCTACTGACTGAAATTAGGGCCATCTGAAAAATACTTTCACAGCAGTACCCAAACTAGCATTTGGCCAAATAGCTGGGTGCCATGTCCTAGCCAAGTTGACGCTCCTGAGGGATGCCTGAGACTCCCCCCCACACTGCAGGACTCCCACCACGAGAGCTCTGATTGGCTCTAGAAATCACGATGCAGCCCAGGAGTCTGCCAGAGCACCAGCCATCACCAAGCCTGCCTTGAGCAAGAGGCTAGAAAAATGCAGAACCAGAGCCATGGAGGTAGAGTAGACCTCAGGCAAAACAAAAAGGTAGCTGGGTGTGTTGGCACACGCCTATAATCCCAGCACTCTGGGAAGCTGAGTCAAGAGGATCCTGAGTTTGGGCCAGCCTGGGCAATTTAGCACCTTAGTAAGTCCTTGTCTCAAAATAAAAAATGAATAAGGGCTGGGGATATTGTTTCATGCAAAGGCCTTGGGTTCAGTACCACAGAAACAAAATAAAACATAAATGCCTAAAGCAAGAAGAGAGGTCTTTGAGGATCTGTGAGTGGAGAAGCATAGCAAAGCAGGCTGCAGAGGTGTGGTTGTGTGAATGCCATCGTTACAGTAGGGGCTAAACCCAGAGAGGCCAGACTTATGAAGCTAGCTGTCCATTTACAGGTTCATAAAGAAAATTTTCTGTGTCGGCAGCATTGGTCAATTCTGGGCAGTCTGGGTGACCAAGGGCCTCCCGTTTGGCTGGTGGACACTGCTCAAGTTAGTTTTGCTTATGCTGCGGCTGTGAACCTGCTGGCCTGTCATGACAGCAGCAGCCATTTTTATCACAGCCCATGGAGAAGGACGGTGCTGTGTCACCGAGGGCCACCTGCTGCCCAGCATGCTCCAACCCCACTGCAGCCGGCTTAGGACTCTGGGGAGGAAGCCGGAAATATTCGTCACATAGCTCCGAGTTGCATTTTCCTTAAATCTGAGCCACATAACACACAGCGGAGGGGTGGGGAGCAGAGTCCAGGCTCCAGGTCTGGAGACCACACTGCTGACAGGCAGGTGGAAAGTGAGTCCCAAGTCCCCGACCCCCCTTTCCCCAGCCTGTTTGGTTTGATTTTTGGTTTTGTTCTTGTTTTTGTTTTTTTTTTTGGTACCGGGAATGGAACTCGGGACCTTGCACTTGCCAGGCAGGTGGCGGAACTACTGAGCTAAAGCCCCGGCCCAGCCTCTTTGGTTTGGAGCCCAGCTCTGGCCTGCAGCAGTGCTCAGCCTGAGGAATTCCACACTTCCTACCACTTTGGCCTAGCCGTTTCCAAGACTGAGCCGGCCACTGACAGTGGGAGCTGGAGTCCTTCCCTGATGATGCAGCTTTTGAGAATGGTCCAAGAGCAAGCGCTCCCCTGAGCTGGCTACGAGACATCCCGAACCGCCTCGCTCCTCTGCTTCAGACTCGCCCTTTCGGATGTGCTGATTCTGTTTCCGATGTGTGTCTGGGGAGAGGGTCGATCAGCGGTGGATCTCAGTGACTTCAGTGGATCATCTTGGCTGTGCCCAGCCCTGCTAGGAAGAGCGGGGAGGACATCTCCAGGGAGGCTGCTGGTAGTGGGAATATCAGACTGGATTCGAAACCCAGGCCAGCCCGGCACACTCAGTATCCAGTCTCTCGACGGTGGTTTCAAGGTTGCATTTCTCAAATGAAGGAAAGACCCAGTAGGGTGCTCTCTTGTCTGAAGAAGCCCTGAGCTTGTTCCTTATGTGGCCCAAAGCAGTTGGAAGTCACAGTCTGCGACATCTGGCCTGCATTGTCTCCAGGCCCGTTGTGGTCTGGGAGGTGGAAGGTTCCCTCCCATTCCACTCCTTTCCCGCCAGGAAGGGTGGCCCATGGCTCTGCCTGCCACACACCTTTTCCTTCCTTAGGTTCTGGATACCAACCTAGAGCTGAGTAGTTTTGTGTGAAGCTGGGACAGGAGGGTGGAAGGCACAAAGCCCAGGGCAGGCTGAGAGCAGAACACGGTTTGCTCTGACGGGGAGGGCCACGTGGTCAGAACAGGGAGAGATGACACCACGGGTGGCATGGACGTGGGACAGAAGGGTGGGCTTCATGTGGCCTCTGGCGACCCTAAGATTAGAGCGTGAGCAGGAAAGAGGGGGAGGCTCAAGACTAAAGGAGAGCGACACCGAGGGAGGTGGAGCAGGGCTCGGGGGCTCGGGGGGAAGTGGTGAGCTAGGACTGCCATAGAGATGGCCTGGGTGTTGTGGACCAGCTGAGTGCAGCACAGATGTGACCCTGGACATTCTGGGGACTTTCTGGGAAATGCAGGGGTAGAAGATCCAGGAAGCAGGGCTGAGCTGAGGCTGGGAATCTTCTCACGGGATGCGGAGAAGTGTGGGCCCAGGGCTGGTGGCATTGCTGTGCAGAATGTCCTGGCAGAGCCCCGCTCTGCTGAGGGAGCTGAGAGCCCCCGGTGTGAGGCCCTGGAGCAAAACTCCTGGGAGGCAAAGAGTAGGCCCCTGGAACAAGGAAGCCAGCAGCCAGGCCCTGGGCAGCCAGGGGGGAGGTGGGAGAGCTCAGGGAGAACACTCAGGCTTCACACAGTGTTGAGTAGAGGGGACTGGGGGGGCGCAGGAGGGAGATGAATCCAGGCCGTCTTGTCATTGTGGACTCTGGCACTGCAGAATTGGGGCCAAAAGAGGAAAATGAGGTGGGTGTGGCGGATGGAGGGACAGGTGCAGAGCAGGGATGGTGGGATAGGACTTCGAGGCGGCGCTGGTAGCACGCGTGGATTCGGGGGGCCACCTGGGGCTGGCACTCACCCTGTGGCCAGCCTCAGTTTTCCCGAGGACAGGATGGGGCTCCCTGGGGGCAGCCCGGGGCCCAGTGGCTGGATACCAAGGAAGTCTCTTGGCTTTTGTTTCAGGATCGCTGGTGACACAGCCCTCAACAAAAACATCCACGAGTCTGTCAGCGCCCAGATCCGCAAGAACTTCGCAAAGAGCAAATGGAGAGTAAGCCCCGTGTTCACTGACCCTCAGCACGCTCCTGAAACTCGCTCTGCTGCTTGAGCTTGCCTCTTCCTAAGGGCCACTGTCACCCGAGAGTGGACGGAAACCCCCAGAGCCTCACTGACGCCGCTCATTGAACTGAAAACGATTTGGGCGAGGAAGCCGTGTCGTGGTGGAAGAGGGATGAAGTGCATGATCAGATGTTTCCCCTCTGCGACGGAGGGGTCACAGTCATGCTGGCCCTTAACTCCCTCGCTCTTTCTTATGCACTCTACGTCCCTTCATCCCGTCAGCTTTTATTAAAGTGATAATGGAGAGGGGAAAGAGAACAGAAAATCTGTGTTTAAGTCATCAGTATTTTCTGGTAAAGCTTTGATAGATTTAAACACAGAATTTCTGTGATCATCTCTAGAGACAACACAGAAACAAAATTAATTCCACCGACCTACTTGATTCATCAGAAATGCAATACTTAGGACAAAAGTACGATTTGTAGGAAAGCAGATGCTATTTTAAAACCACATTTTACAATGTTAAACTATTATAACACCTTTTATTTTAAAGGCCAGTTCTCTTAAATTATGGAGAGAATGTTTCATAGTTGCTGTATGTATTTATGGCGTCAGAAGAAAACTATTTTTTAAATCTCCAAAATATGTTCTGGTGGGGAGGGGGTCTAAGTGAATTCACTCACCTTTGGAAGAAAGGACAGTGTAAGTTGCCTTCCTAAAGCATCCTGAGAATGTTTGAAGATGTTTGCCATGCTTAGGGGAAACAGAGAAGTTGAAAGAAGCGATCAGAGTCTTTCCGGACTAGCTGGATATTTTGTCCGGTTAACTCTCTTTTTCCTTGTCAAATTTCAGCAAGCCTTTAATGCCACGGCCGTCGTGAGGCATATGAGGAGGCTGCATCTGGGCAGCAGCCTGGACAGCTCAAGTGCCAGCGTCTCGGGCAGCCTCAGCCTGGCCAGCCAAAAAGATTGTGCGTATGTAGTGAAACCTGGTTTCTTGAGGGGCTTCTGGGGTCACGCTGGGCGGAGAGGAGGGAGCTGCCCTGGGCCGAGCACCCAACGTGTGCCAGGCACTTTCAGTGCTTTGCCCCATTTCACGGTCCCAACTGCCCTAGGACATTTTTTAATATAATCATTTGATACTCACTAGGGATAGGTATCATCGTTTGCGTTTCGCAGTGAGAAATCCGTGGCTGAGCTGCACACAGCCAGGCATGTCTGGATCCGGCCTTTCTCCTTCCCCTCCCGAGGACACAGTGCTGTCACTCCGTGGGTGGAGGAAGAGGCCTGAGACTCCTGGAAGTCTGATCTCAGGGCAGTGATTTGAGCTCTTTAGATGATGAACATCTGCAGTAGAATAATAGTCGTGGCATTTTGTCGTGGAATAGAACTTCCTTCTTCTCTCCCCCTCTGCCCTCTGCATTTATCCCTGGCTCATCCTCAGCCGGACAGTGGCTCCTCCCTGCCTTGGAGCAGTTGCCTGAGCCCCATGGGCCCTCCCCTGCCTGGCACTGAGCAGCCCTCCAGCCTGGCCTGCTGTGGGCATCACGCGCCTGCCCATCTGGCTCAGATCGTGCTCTCTTCCTCTCTCGACCTTATCCTGCCTCATTTGGGACCGACTAGCACCTGTATTTCCCATGACTTCTCCACGTGCTTCCCCGACAGAGTTCCCCCCCCCAGCCATATTCACGCACCCCTGGGTTCTTCCCTCTGGTCAAGGGGAACCCCACAGGGGCCCACCCTCCCGGCCTCCCTCCCGGCCTCCCTCCCTTCCTGCTGTCGTTTTTGGAGGTCTGAGGATTGAGTCCAGGGCCTTTGCACTGAGCTGCAACCCCAGCTCTTTTTCTATATTTTATTTTATTTTGAGACAGGCTTTCACTAAATCGCCTGGTTGCCTAGGCCAGGCTTCAACATACGATCTTCCTGCCTCAGCTGCCCAGAGTGCTGGGACCACAGGCGTGTGCTACCATGCTCAGCCCTGATCATTGTTTTAGCGCTGTACACCAGCGAAGCCCATCTTAATAGTTGATTTTATGATGCGCCCATGTCCCGGGTACAAAGCTCCCTGGGCATGTGTGCCATCAGAGCTGAGCAGCCGCCACTGCATCCTGCGCCAGGGCCTTCTCGGGCGACACCTCTGCCTGGTGAGGCTTCAGTGCTGCCCTAGAGGAATTCTTTCAGGTCATGGGGCTGCTGAGTTCACACAGAAACAGGCAGATGGCCTCATTTCAAGGTGCCCTGTGTCAGAAAATGCTTCTTGCCAAGAGTACAGAGTACACACCACTCATTCCTAAAATACCTCCTTCTGTGGGACTGTTGCAAAAGTGAACAGTTCTCCAATGACAGTGTGTATCGATACCTAGCCCTGTACCTGGGACACAGTGCTTGCTAAATGGGGCTATCATGGTGGCTGAAACATGTTTCCAAGGCAGTTATATCGAAGAAGAGAGAGGTGAGCTGTGTCTAAGACTAAAACAAATGTAGTCTGGGGCTGGGGTGTCACTCAGCTAGACTCCCGCCACCGAAACAAATGAATTCAGATGCATAAAAGCTCAGTGCCCCACAAACCCAGCCCACCTGGCCCCCACAGTAGGGAGGGAGAGCATGGATTTGCTTCTGGCGCTCTGAACCCCATGTGTCCCCTGTCCCCCTGCAGGCCTGGCACCTTCCACGCTCTGTAGCTTCATTTCCTCTTCATCGGGGGTCTCAGGAGTTGGAGCCGAGCGGAGACCCAGGCCCACCACTGTGACCACAGTGCACACTGGAAGCGAGTGACCGGCTCGGAGGCGGACGGGGTGGGTCCAGAAGGGGCCCAGGCCACCGGGCGGGCGGTGAAGCTCCCTCGAGACCCCGCCCCGCCTGCATGGTGCACCTTTCTGCACAGGACTGGAAGACAGAAGTTCTTTATGGCCATATTTTATACTGCAATTCTGAAACGTTCATTTCTCACAAGCTGTACTGAACTCAAGGGGAGCTGAATGAATAGGATCTGGTGCTGTAAATAGGAGTCTTGTGGAGCTCTCGTGGAATGACCTTCTGTTCCTCTCTCCCGGCTCTGTTGTTTCCACTCTTCTCAGTGTAGACAGCCGTCTAGGTTGTATTTTTTTCATGGGAAAAAAAAAGATTTCAACTGGATTATTTGAATATCGGTGAATATTGTGCATTAGCGGTTTTTTCCTTTGAAGAAGTATGTCTTTTGGATCTGTATCTCAGTTACATGACCTTTATTATTTGCTCTTCAATAGTAGTTTTATGTTAACCTTTAAGAGATTTTTTTTTTTCCTCCAAGGAGAATTTAAAGGCATTTTTTAAAATTCTAATAAGAGGATGAAGACTGTCTCCCAGGCTGAGTGTACTTTACTTCTGTTCTTCCCTTCCTCTCCCCTCCCTCGGGAGGGTCAGCTCTGAGGAAGGCACCTGGGCAGCTCTGGGGGAGTCTTCTCTCCAGCTCTGGGGCAGTGTGCAGAAAACCCTTCCCCGAAGCTGCTCCAGCGAGCCCCAGGCCACCGCAGCGGAAATGAAGACGCCTGCTCCCCGAGACCCAAGGCTGGTCCTCACCGTGAACCTGGCTCTGTGAACAGGATACCCACAAAGCCAGGATTCAGAGTGTCCCTCCCCCTGGGGACCAGCTGCCGTCCGTGTACGCACCTGCACGCAGCCCTCATTTCTCTGAGGGATAACAGATGAAACTCTGACCTCAGCTATGCAGTTGTAAAATGAATCTCTTTCTCTGTTTTTTTAAAACGCAGTTCTAATCTTATACTTAAAACGGCCTCCAGAACACATGTTTCTGCACATTTTTACCCCGCCTTGAAGAAACCATTTCTCTGGGGGGATGAGAAGAGGTGAGCACCATGTGTGCAGAGCACCGGCCGAGGCAGAAATGGCCTCCGACTGGTGCATGAAGCCGTCATTGACATTGGGGGACCGTAAGGCAAAGGCCTGTGGTAGCAGGGTCACCAAGTAGCCCCATGTGCCCGGCGCTGAACGATTTCCCAGACTGTGGGGTGACCTGCAGCCCGAGGAAGAGCAGCCGCATCCTTCAGCGCTTGGGCTGGGTGTGCAGTGCAGCCCCGCCAGCCCTGGAGGAGGCTGTCCCGCAGAGCCGGGCAGGTGATGCCCCGATCCCTCGCACCTGCCCAGCGTGCTGCGCTCTGCTCCACACAGCCTCGTGGACCCCGACCCCCTGGGGTCCCTGCTGGTACAGCGCCTGCCATGGCAGGTTACCAGTGCTAGAAGGTCCTGTTGGGCAAAGCGTTGTCACTTCCACACTTTGCCTATTTTAGCGATGCCTCTGACCCTCCACAGCGCACACACACACATGCACACACAGTGTTCAGACTCAGCAGCCCCAGCTAAGGACACAGCGCCGGAGGTGTAAGAACAGTACAGGCAGCTGACACTTGTTCCCACCTGGCTCACAGGCAGGAATCCCGCTTGGCTTCTGTCACACAGGTATCCGTGGTAAAAATTCAAGCCATCCGTCTTAAAAATCTGCAGAAAGCCAGGAAATGTCCATGCAAGGACAACAGAGCCAGTGAAGAAGCAGGTGTCACCTACATTGGAGACACGTCACCCGAATATTCCCGTAGGGTGGACAATGACCTAAGTGTCATAAACATACTTGAGGAAGCTAAGGAGCCCGTGTAGGGTTGTGAGCATGTGGCTTACCAGCTGGTGTCATGGGAATATTCGGGTCCATATAGTATGAGGAGGACAACAGAAGGTGACCGGGAACCGTGTACCTGAGTCGTTAGCAGGTCTTGGCGCTGTGTGGCCTGTGCAGCGATTTGCAGCTAGAAAACGGTGTTTGAAGCCAAATGCTCTTAGTGGTGGTGGAGACACTGTCTGGCGCTGACGCGGGCGGAGCGTGTTATATGCGGTTCCTTTGAAAGTGTCTTGTCCCGGAAAGTGTAGAACGGGTGGCGAGTGCCCCTGGTGGCGGTGCCCACCGTGCCCGCTGGCCTTCAGGGTGAAGGAGGAAGCTCTTTTCCAACCACGCTGGGTGTCGTTCATGTCTCCTTAGCGCAGAATGGGCCTTTCCTGGAGCGTGGATACACGGGGAGGCCGCATGCTGGACCTCTGGCTGATGCCACATCCACCGGTATCAGCCAAGCATCTCCTCCAGGCCCCTGGGGCGACGGCTGAGGCTGAGGACGGCGCCCAGGCCCCCCGTGGTCTCTGTCTTCTCAGAGCAAGTGGGTTTTTGTCCTCATGGCAATAACAGTGGGCTTTCCTTTTGCTGCCTGTCTGTTCTTCCGTTGCTCCCCGATCTTCAGTTCCTAAGTGAGGCAGGAAGAGCTGCTCGTGTTGATCTAACCAACCATGCTCGGGCCCTGACAGGCCTTCCCCTTGCCACTCTGACCCAGGGGATGCCCGCAGGCTGGGCTGCTCTCCTGTAGGCACTGGGATCTGGAGCCTCAGACCGGGCTGGGGCAAAGGTGGCTGGAGCTGGGAAGCACAGGGCATGCCCAGGTGACAGACACAAAACCCCAGAGCAAAGAGGAGCCCACCACTCCCCACAGCACCTGGCCCTATGGAGAACAGAGAATGTAGTCCACCCCCGTCATATCTCCTCTTGAAAGGATGGCGTAGCTGGCATGCAAAGAAAAGGGCAGCTGTGGCCTAGTGTTCTTGAGCTTGATCCTTGTCACTTCTCAAATCTCACCTGTGGACAGTGGGGGCAGCGCCTGGGACACATGAGCTTGTGACTGAGAGGGCCCCACTGTCGGGCTTGCTCTTAGCACAGTCCAGGGACCTGGCCACCCAGGCCTAGGCTTCTTTCTGAAAAACAGGCAAAGCTTTAGCTTTTAGAAAACATCAGCTATGTGATAAAAGGAATCCAGCCCCAGACTCAGTTTCCTGCCCGGCCTTAACCTCATGCTGAGTTTGTCCCCGTTAGTGTCCACTGTGGCCTGGGTGGGCTGTCGGTGGGGGAAGGAACTCCCCTTTGGACAAAGGCCAAGGGACAGGGAGCCCAGTTGGCCCTTGTGGAACGACACTTAGCCCCATCAACCCCCTGGCTCTCATTTTATGAGCAGTTTTAAAGACAAAGTGAAGACCCTATCCCGGTGGGGCTGCACAAGGTGTGTCAGAGCTCTGGACCCCCCAGCCCTCTCCGATCCTGGGTCAGAAGTGATCTTCACCCCGGGGATCCACGGTGGAGTCACTGAGGCAGAGCCAAGGACAGGGCTCCCAGGCGAGGGCCTGTTCTGCCCACAGCTCTCTCGCCTTCCACAGTCCCGAGTGCCTGCTGATCGGTCTCCTTTGGCAACAAGGGAGGAAGGCGAGGGAGGCAAAGGGCAGCTCCTCCTATTTTCCATAACAAATCAGAGGGTCTCCCAGGTCTGCAGTCCTCCCCTTCCGCCAGTGCACGAGCCCCTCGCATGCCCATCTCCTCTCCCCCACAGGGTTTGCCTTGTCCTGAAACATTCCAGACCAAACACTGTTCAGTTTGTTTCCAAAAGAAAAACAATGTACATACCTGTGTGGGATCCGGCACTCTTCTGGGGGCACCAGACCTGTGTTGGGGCTGCAAGTGCACTGGACCTTTGTCAGAGGCATTCCGAGCCTTTGGTTTTCAGAACTGAAAAAGGTTAAGATGAGAAAGCCGAACTGGGTAAACAGATTTGTAAAGGAGGGGTTCATTTCCTGGTGGCTCCAAGGACATTCGTGTGCAGACAAGTTCGCCTGAAAACCTCAACTCTTGGGTGGCAGGAATGTGTGAGGAGGAGGACAAGACCTTCAGCCCCTCGCTGGGTCCCATCTTGGTGCACAGGGCCGGCCTGCTGCAAAGTCCGCCCTGCATGCTGGCCACAGCCTGGCCTGCCTCCTGCCCCAGCAGCGGCCCCACCTCCAGAGTCATCCAGAGGGAGTTCACCCTTTCCAGACTTCCCTGCCACCTCCAGCGGGAGCAGCAAAAGCTTGTGGCTTCTGCAAACCTAATGGCTGTGCATTTGGAAGCTGAACACCCAGCATGTGGCTGCCGAGTCTGGTTTTGTGGACAGAGCAAACTGGAATGGCTTTTCGGTGTCTGTATCTGTCTTTCTACACCAAAGGGTCAAACTGTGGCACTCGCCCTCTGTACTAAGGCTGCTTCTGCATTCACCTGTTTCTAACCTTTTTGTCTCCGGGGAACTTCTCATGTGATCTTTATGTCATCTGATGATTTGCTGTATTATTTTACTTACAGGTGATTTTATCTTCATGGGAACAGGAAAAAAGAAAATGAGAGAAGGGTTTGAGGCTTTAGTCATAGAGATAGCACTAGGGATGCAGAAGCCCCAGACATGAGTTAAGCTGATTCTTAGAGGAAAACCTTAGTTTGGAGAGATTAGGGTTCCTGACTCCCCAGAAGCCCCTGTCTTGGGAGACCGGACCCTGGGCAGAGTCGGCAGCCAGGCTGTGAGAAGCAAGGAGAGGCTCAGTTCTGAGGTCTTGCAGCACCGAAGCCTGCTCCTCTCCGTCCAGGGCACCTGGCTGTTCAGGGGTGACGTGCGACAGTGTCCCAATGTCAACAGAAGCCGCAGCATCCCAGCAGCATCTTCACCTGGAGATGTTTCAGAGAACAATATTTACCTTAGTCCCACGCTCAGGTGAGAAGGCGTCAAAGGTACATTCTGCCCAGAATCCACATCGGAACATTTCCCAAATTGGCGTTTGCAGCGACACATAGTCTTCTGGCCCTTCTTCTGACACCCACCCCTGCCGTAAGCATGTTTTCCAAAAGCTTACAGTGGTGAATCCAGGAACGACCCCGGGTTACTATTACCAGGCTTGCAATTGGTTCAATTTTCCCATAAAAACATGCCTGTCCAAAAGAAGAGAAATGTGCATTTATTCCGTGCATGTGATAAACTCTGCAAGAAGTTTAACGCCAGAGGTTTGCGGCACTGCACAACTGTCCATGGGTCTGTGTAGCAATGATTCTCTGCCTTGACAATCATGTATACATATCAAGGTTTCTGTCATAATGATGAGATTGACGACTTCTTGTTTTCCTCCAATAAAGACAGTTAATCACCCTCAGGTATGTGTAGTCCTTTTCTTTTGTGATGAGCAAGGTAGGCGGTATCCTATCATTTCAGTGTTTGCTCCTTTCGGTGAGGTTTGCATTTGAAGGAAAATAGGACACCCTCAGTCCCTTACTTTGTTGTTCTGGTCTTAGGAGACAGACGGACAGGACAGACAGACAGACTGATTGATTCCATATCCTTCATCTGGCCCATTTTAAGATTTAGCAAGAGGAACTGTGCCCAATCCCATTTTCTTACTTCATTACAGAACCTATGTTAAGTCCCCAAAGATCACCAGAATCAGTTTCTTCATCACAGAGCGTGTGTGTATATATGAGTGTGTGCACCTGTGTGTGCAGAGGATTGCAGCTGACAGAAGTAGTAGGGGCTGATTCCCGGGCTGCACCCTGGGGCTCAGGGCAAGATGCTTGTTTTTCCTTCTGGTTTATATGAAGGCACGGTTTGGGGGCTGCTGGCTTGAAAGGGCTCTGAGAACCCGGAGCGTTAGGCCATGGGTCAGCGGTAACTTTTACATTTTTATAAGGCTCCCTCTAAAAGCTCCAGCTGGGAACTCAGAATCAAAGCCCAGGCTCCAGAGGGGTTCGTCTGGCCACCTCTTTAGTCTGGGGATATGAGAAGTGAAGGACACATGAGCTTTCAGGAGGCTGTCACCAAGGGGCCAGTACATAGCAAAGCACTTTATGGATCTCTTGCGGTATCACACTGGTCAAAACTGGTTGGCCTCCCTTGTCTCGCTTCACTGATGAGGAACCCAAGACCCTGGCCTTTCATTCAGACCCATTGGCAGCCATGAAATTAGACCTAGGGGCCCTCAAAATGGTAACGCTCCCTCTGTTTCCCATCCCAGGTCCCATCACTGCCGTCTTTAAACCCAGTCATGAGTTTCCATGCATTCCTTCATGTACGTATCCAACATTTCTGAGCATCAGCTATATTCAAGGGTTTTCATTCGCAGTGAGAAAACCCAAGGAAATCTGACCTGAATCCTCCCTGGCAGAGTTACAAGAAAGAGGGAGCGTTTAAGCCTGGAAGGAAGGGCAGGGTTCGAACAGGAAGAATCTAGTAGGAACAGTGTGGGCCGGCTCTGGAGACTGGGGACAGACTGCAGACAGACTAGTTCATCTTCCTTTGGGTGAGAGCGTGGGATAAGGACAAGCTACCGAGAGAGGGAGGCGGCTGGGGGGCCATGTCCCCAGCAACAGCCACTGTGACCTTGGTGCCTGGCTGACCATTGACAGTGCTAAGTGTGTCCTGCTCGGTATCACTGTTGCCGTCAGCCTGGGCAGGAAGGGGCTGTGAGTGTCCGGGTGAGTTTGACACAGTTCAGTGATGCATCCAGGTCATCCGTAAGGACCAGCCGTTTCTGACTTAGCTCGCACTGACACCAACAACCTTCTGCTGTCCTGCCTCTCATGATGTCTCGCAGTCACTGAGTTCCAAACCATGACACTTGGACACAGGCAGGAAACTGGCAGCCACAGTTACTGCGTTGAGGGGCGTGATCGAGTCAGATAATGTTGTGGAACATCACCACTACTAGGGCCCGCTGTGTTTCCTGCCTCAGCGCTGGCTGGCCTTGCATGTAGTCTGATGTGGCCCTGTGGTGAGAACATCGTCGTCATTGTGTATCCAGCCCGTATGTTCTCTGCTCTTCTGTTGTTCTGTTCCTCAGGAGAAATATCACAGAAGCTAGATTTGACCTAAACTCTGAGTTGCAGGCAAGGATAATGCTGTCGAGCTTAAAGTTTTTGTATTTTTACAGTACTCTCCCTGATTAGTAACTCTGGAAAGTTCTGTCCGTGCACATCCCTGACATGTAGGCTGCCTGGGCATCTGCTTTTCTCCTCGTATCGCCCTCAAATGAAAATGATTTATTTTCAGGAAAGTGCCTCAGGTCTCCTGAGAGCTTCCAGCAGCCCCAAGAGGAGCTGCATTTAGCACGAGCTCCTTTTCCTAATGTGGTTGCACCAGGAAACACTTCGTGGGCCAGGAAAAGACAGTTGTTGGGCGACGGGCAAACCCTTCTCTCCAGCCCACGATTTTGCTTCTTGCTCCCTCTCCATGACATACGTGTCTTCTGCTTCAGATTATATTTGCATTCTTCAGCACCTGGACTCTGAGCCCCGTCTCTTGCCGGGTCCGGCTGTTTAAATCAGCACGCAGAGAAAAGCACACTTCAGACCCTGAGCCGCCACCCCAACCTGGCTCTGATCGCACAGAGGAGGGGCGTGAGCGGCCCCTCGTGAGGACCTGCTGCTCCCCCACACAGACCCGCGAAGATGGGGGCTTCTGCATCGCCTAGCAAAGGGCTTTTCACGTGTGCAGAAGCGAAAGCTTCCCCTAAGTCGACAGCGGCATAGGGCGACGCACCTGGGAGGAACTTCACTCGCCAGAGGACAGCCCACTTCCCCAGCCGGGCCTCACACCTCTCTCCTGGGGCTACAGCAGCTGCTTCACGCCAGACACTCCCAGGATGTGGGTGGCCCCTGGTCCTGGCCACGCTTTGAGTAGCAGCAGAGGACTCCAGGGAGTCTCTTCCTTTGGTTCTCTTCCCTGACCGAATATTGAATCACTGTGGGAGAAGTCAGAAAATGCAGAGGCCCACAGATTCCATCAAGATCTTGTAATTGTCAAGCGCAGCCGAGGTGGAGCCAGCGGGACCTGCAGCTGAGTGACCACACACCACCTTGAGTTGAGAGGTGGATTCGACAGATCTGTCTCAAAGGTGCTTTTAACTTTCTCTCTTTTCAGTGCTGGGCATTGAACATAGGGCCTGCACACCAGGCAACATCCTCAGCCCTTTTAATTTTTCAGTTTTGAGACAGGGTCTTATTAAGCCACTCCCTTGAGTCTTGCTCTCTGCCTGGAAGAGCGTGTTGCTAAGTTAGGTAGACTGCTTGCTTCCTGAATAACATGCAAAAAAAAAGTCTTCAGTTGAAACTGAATTTCAAGATTTTTCAGATTTGGATACCAGCCCAAAGAAGGGAAGACCGTGAGGTAAAATTGTTCTACTACTACCTAAAAATGTACCAATAAATATATATATTAAAAAATAAAAAAAAATTTAAAAATTGTTCTACTACTCATGAAGTTTACATTTCCTGCTGCTTCTTTCCAAATCTGGTGTTAAAGTAACAAGCTCGAATGTTAACAAGCATGACTCAGGTTCAGAAAATGCTGGTGACGTGACACTGGTTCTATATAATGGCAGTAAGAGGACTTTTCCACTGGTTGACAAAAGTCAGCAAGACTCATCTCAGGAACATTCATCTCATTCACCATTCTCTAAAAAGGGTTAATTGTGCATCCTAGTGCTGAGCTACTTTTGAGCATGCTCCTAATACATGAATATTTACATATTTGGAAATCATAAACACGTAGTACTATAGCTACTTATATAAATACACACAAAATATATCAAAAGGAAGAAAACTGAACGGACAAGAAGAAAAAAATACTCTTCCATAGAAGGAAGGTTTTATCTGTGTTACATTAAAGTGGCCAGTGTGTTCTGTATTTTTATTATGATTTAAGGGTTTGTAGTACAGAAAATTGAAAGTCTTATCTCAAGTTTCCCTAAATTCTTTTATTTTAAGTGTTGTAACTGAAAGAGTTATGATATAAAAATATGTAGCTCTACATGGAAGAGGTCTATTGTTAGGGATGCTTACAATTAGGGATATGACCACATGCATATTGGAAACTTGCAAGACTGAAAGTAGGAACGTTAGAGCCAGTTCCTTCTTTCTTAGCTCCACCTTTATCCTTCCTGCCCTTGATCTTTTTATCCCTCTAAATCATGCTACATGAACATTATAATCATAATCTAGGTACAAACAGTTCCCCTAAAGACCTTACTTCTCTGAAAAATAAGAGGATAATGTCAAGGTTAATGTTTGTATTTAAAGCTCAACAAAAACTTAAATCTTTTGAAAATGCAAAACTGAATGGAAAATACAGACTAATGTCTTTCTTGGATAAAGCACCCCAGAAAGCCCCAGACCAGCAGAGGAGTCCCCAAACTCCAGAAATTTATTACACCTTTTCATGGAATTCTGTGTACTAATGAGCAGAATTGACTAAGAGAAGATAGTGTAAAAAGCTCTTAAAATGAATTAGTATTTTATTAATCAAAGCAGCATCTACATCTTTGTAGTAGCTGAGGAGTCGTAGTACCTGTCTGAGACATGCTCACCAGTCTCTGGACAAGGCTTAGAATGCTTAGGAATCAGAAAACTCTCTAACCAGTCTGCAGGTCTAGACCACAACTAAGACACTCCTGTATGGCAGGCAAAGTACTTAGGAGTTGATATCCAGACCTCTTAGTGATTGTCTTAAAAACCCAACCTACCATAGGATGGCTGCCTTATGCTAACCTTTATGGTGAAGCAGATATTAACGAAACTGTCAATCTGTTTCTAGTTCCAGTCTGGGTGCTGATTGATGTGGGGACCATGTGGGCCAAAAAGTAAACGGAAGAAAGAAAATGGAGACGCAGTTAAAATGCTTAACCAGAAGCCTAACCACCTCCCCTAGTTCCTAGTACAATATTTCCCAGCTCGCACGTGCATATGAAACACCTGGGCACCTTCGTAAAATGCATTATGGCTCATTCAGTTGGGTGGAGGAGGGAGACTGATATTCTGCATCTCTAGCAAGCTCCAGGAGATATGGGTGCACACCTTGAATAACAAGCCCTAGCATCCACCTTGCATCTTCTGCAGGAAGACCTGGCTTTCTTGAGCCTGTGGTAGTTTGCTGACTGCAGCAACAGGTGTGGAATTCAGGCAAAGGCTAGCACTGGTGTTAGCTATACAACACAGGTGCTACAGGTAGTAACTGTCAGGAGGCTGGCTGCCCAGCCAACTAATTCCTTGGTGTTATGCCCACCCTAATGACAGAGCTTCTTTGGGATAAAAGCCTTTAATTTCCTCCCCCTTTGGACAGCGCCCCCTGCTGTTAGGTGGAAACAGATGATTCCCCTCTGCTTGAGTTGGTGCCTGGAGCACTTCTTACCCTGTCGCTCCAGTGCAAAAGGCAGTGCCTCAGCAGCCTGGCCTGTTACAGCTCTACGGGGCTCAGGAGCGCTGGACAGGGCACCTTCCGGTGTCATCCTACACCTAGAAGGTAAGACCCAGGGCCCTAGGGTGGCCTTTGCTTTTTCTTGTAATCACTGTGGCTTTTCCCCTACACTTTCTTGTCTGGGGAAATCTATGCTCCCTGACTGCAAGGTGAACCTTGGCCCCAAGGTGATCCCTGTAAAGTAGCTGAGAGTAGTTGGCAATATCTAGTCTCTTAAAAAAATGGGATTTAGCTCAGTGGTTTCGCTGCCTGCTGTGCAAGTGCAAGGACCTGAGTTCAATCCCCGGTACAAAAAAAAGTGTTTTTTTTTTTGCTGGTCATTAGTGGCACAGGCCTGTAATCCCAGCACCCGGGAAGCCTGAAATAGGAGGAGATCAAATTCAAGCCCAGCCTGGGCAATTAAGCACATTAGTGAGACCCTGTGTTAAAACTTAAAAGTGATTAATTAGAAAGGGCTGGTGATAGGATGTTGTTCAGTGAAGACCCCAGTATAACCCCCAGTAATGAGGTAGGAGAACAGGGCTGGAACGAAGCAGCCTGGGTAGAATGTAATCCTGCCAGCCTTGGTAGGCTGTAATCCCAGCACTTGGGAGGCCGAGGCAGGAGGATTGCTGTGAATTTGAGGCCAGCCTGGGCTACACAGTGAGTTCAAGGTCAGCCTGAACTACCTAGCGAGAGCCTGTCTCCAAAAAATAAAAATAAAAAAAACAAAGCATGGAGACCCAGGGTCCAGGAAGACTCTGCAGCTCCTGACCATCGTATGCAGAGCAGACCAGAAAAGCGCTGTTTTCCGTTCATCACTTACACCTGGCAGGAAGCCAAGTGACTCTAGATGGGGCAATTCAAATCTGGTGCCAGGCCACATGAGCTTTTGGTGGGACAACTGTCCTGATGCCTTATTTGCACGAGGGAGAAACAAAGCCGGGAATGTTTTTTTTAAATACTGCAGAGTGTATTTGAGCAAACAGTAATTCACAAGCCAGGCAGCTCCTGAGGGAGGGGGTTCCAGCTCTGACTTGGCCATTAGGGGAAAGCCTTCCTGGGTGAATTCCACAGAGGATATTTGAGTAGTGATTCAGTCTAGAGAGCTGGGATGGTGGCTGCAGGGGTCGGGGGGAGTGTCAGCCCTTTGACTTTGTATCCTTCTGTACCATTTGCATTTTTACCTGAAACAATAGGGTTTTAATAACTTTGTTTTTATAACTAGCCTTATTTTTTTTTGAAGCAGAGTATGTATTGGTACATTTGATATACATGATAATGCTCTTCATAGAGAATTTGTACCTGTACATGATAGATCTTGCTGCTGCTCTTTTTCCCATTCCCCCTCACTCCCTTCATCCCCTTTTCCCCTCCTTATTTACAAAAGCTCTGTTTCCATATTTTCCTTCTATTCTCTTTTTCTTGTCCCTCCCTTCCTTTCCCCCTCCCCTCTTCCTTGTCCCCCTTCTCATCTGAACATTTTCTTCCCATTTTCCAATATCTATTACACATTTTAGTCCTTATTTCCACTTTTAGTTTCTCACACCAAGGAAACAATTTGGTACTTAAACATGTGTGCCTGATTTATTTCACTTAAGAGTACGGTCTCAAGGTGCATCCACTTAGTTAGAAATGTCTCAAGCTTATCCTCCTTTATAATACTCCATTGTATATAAAAACCCCCACATCTTTCCTCATTCATCGGTTGATGGGCATGTGGGCTGTTTCCCAGATTTAGTTATTGCAAACTGTGCTGCTATAAACATGGGTGTGCATATATCACTTTGGTATGATGCTTTTAATTCTTTTGGAAGGATACTGTGTTAGTTACTTTTTTTGTTGCTGAGACAAAATACCAGACACCCAAAGTTAAAGGAGGAAAGGTTTATTTGGCTCTGTAGAGGTTTCAGTCCATAGTCGGCTGGCTCCAAGGCAGAGTGGCGTAGCACATAGGCAGAAGTCAGAAAAAGCAACAAGGGACCTTAACAGCGTCTTTCTGTTCCTTTATGTTATCCAGACTACTGAGATTAGGGTGGTGCCAAACCAATCAGTGGACTGGTTTAGTAATCACACAGCCTTCATCCCAGCATCACACACTCTAGATTCAGCCACCTCTGAAAAAGCCACCTATGACCGCATGAGGCTTTGGGAGGACATCTAGACACATACCATAGCAGATACCAAGAAGGGGAATAGCTGGGTCGAATGGAACCTCTGGTTTTAGTTTTTTGAGGAATCTCCACACTGATTTCCACAGTGGTTGCACCAGTCTACACTCCCACCAGCAGTGGAGCAGGGTTGCTCTTTCCCCACAGCCCCGCCAGCATTTGTTATTGGCTGATTTCTTGTAATAGCCATTCTTTCTGGAGGGAGGTGGAATCTTGGTATTGTTTTAATTTGCAATATTGAATGTAAAAGAACCCTGTCCTTTATCCTCAGGGCTGCTCTCACACTGTACTTCTGTACTGAGTGTACTTCTTTTCCACCTTCCATAAATAAACACCCCCGCTACCTTTTCTTAAGCCTCATCCAATTCTTTGTTCAGGACACCAAGAACCTGGAAATAATTCCCCTGTGACCCACCACCCAGTAACAGTAATGCCAAAAAAGGGGGCACTGATAGATTGTCCTCTGGCAGGCCCCCCTGAAGTGATTTGCTGCTACAGTGAAAAAAGTCATGGACATTAAATTGAGTTAAAGCAGGGCAAGGTGCCCCAACACACCTGAGATGAGTATGTGCCATCTTGCCTTCCCGGGGAAGATGAGGTGGATGTGAATCAGCTTGTGGTGTTCTTAAACGCCTCCTCCTGATTCACACTTGGAGAACACGTGCTGGGGAAACGTGTCAGGAGACTCCTAGGTTGATTTCTCCACTTTGGATGAGTAGCAGCGTGCTCTTGCTTTCTCTGACCCCAGCTGTTTTGTTTCACGTGTACACAGTGGGGAGTGGATGGGAGGAAGAGGAGAGCACGGACGGTGACGATGTACCTCACCAGCACCATGACCCGGTGTACCGGCCAGCACTCCCTGGCTCCTTTCTGGAGCTGAGGGTGTAGCTCGGCGGTACAGTACTTGGCTGTCAAGTGCGGGACCCTGGGTTTGCCCAGCGCTGCAAAGCAAAATCAAAAACCTGCTGCATGATTTGATGAATCACTGAGGGGGGGTGAATCCCTGGGTCACCGAGGGGGACAGCAGTGGTGGCTCTTGGCAGGTCAGCCTTTCTGCCAATCACAGACGCCCGAGGAGTGAATAGGAAGATTTTCCCTAATGCAGTTCATCCCTGCGTACTTCTCATCAAGGCCCAAGCATCCGAGCACTGCTTGTTTCAAGTTCATTCCCCTTTGTCTAAGCTCTGCTCTCCCTCTGGCCATTTCTTTAAGACTTACTTTTCTGCGTGTACAAGCACTGGTGCAGAACAGAGCTCAGCATTTAAGAGCTAAGGGTGCTCCTGGGGAAGGCCTGAAGCCCTGGGAGCAGAACTCCACCGGGCAGCCCTGGACTCAGCAGAGCTTCAGTGAGGCCCATGCAACTTGAGGAGAGATGCTCCCTCAGCCCTCGGCTTCAGAGGCGTCTGGCCCAATAGCAGTCTTCACAGTGGCTTCCAGGGGCAGTGAGCCAAGTCCGTTCAGTCAGAGACAGTTCTGGGTATTCCTTTTAGCCTACAATGGTTGTTGGATGCTGAGCAGAACGCTGAAAGTTTGGAAAATTTAATCAAGGATCCCTGTGATAGCTGTTTCCCTCCAGGGGAGGGTGTGGCCTGGGCAGATGGAAGGATGGGTGAGGCTACTCCCCCTCTTGCCCTGTGCCTTGTTGGTGATGATTTTGAGGCTCTAAGAAGGGTTTCCACTTCCGAGAATGAAGCACCGAAATAGCAAGCTGTACATCAGGACCTGGATCCAGCAGGGATGTGCCCTGGCAGATCTGCAGTCTGGGGTGGGTGGTCTGCCCGCAGGGAGAGTGGGAAAGAAAGGTTGTTCTTCAGTGCCACAGAAACCCGTCTCATAAACACTCTTTCCCTGCCTGGCCTAGACCCCCACTCCCTCAGAGCCTTCTAGTGAGGATTCATCCTTGCTCTGAGAAACCGAGCCGAACTGCAGGCGTGCAGTCTGCTGGATCTCCAAACTAGATGCCTTATTTATTCTGGCACCCACTACAGGGAGCCAAGGTGGTCTCCGTGCCCACTTCCTGTGGCCTAATCACCGGCCACCCATATGACCATGCGCCAGCAAGCCTGAAATTCCGATCCACAGGAGCCAGCAAGGTAACCCAGCAGTGGCCAGCCCATTCCTTAGCTGATTCCTTCTCCTGGTGGCTGCCCAACTGAGGAGGACCTTTCTCATTTCTTGTATTAACTTCTGCAATTTGGCTGAGTCTTCTTAAGGGCCAAGCTAGTGGCTCTTGACCTTCACAGTACAATGAAATCACCTTTGTGAATCTTCATTGCTTCTGACTTCACTGGTCAGGGCTGGGAGTCCGGCATTGGGACGTTTAAAACCTCCCTTAGGTGATTCTAATGTGTAGCACAAGTAGGAAACCATGGCCAGCTGAAGCATTTATATGTCTGATGATCTGACAAGGATTATATAGGCAGATCCAGGGCTCCTTACCTTTCTTGGCTGCTTTATACAAAGCAGAGTTGATTTGGAGAAGATTTGACCAGGATGCTGATCCCAATCCTGGCTCCATATAAACTCCTTGCTTTCTAACAGCTAATCCGCTGGCTGACTTCTTGCCTCTTTTCTTTCTTTCTTTTTTTTTTGGTACCGGGGATCTAACTCAGGTCCTTGTGCTTGTGCAGCAGGCAGCGAAACCACTGAGCTAAATCCCCAGCTGTCTTGCCTCCTTTCTAAGCAGAGAATTTAAAATGCTATGGGTGCAAATAACGTATCCCAGGTAATACTGACAAATAAATAGGATGCCCACTTAAATTTGAATTCCAGATAACCAGTGAAATGTTTTAGTATAGGTAATATTGTAATATCAGGATAGGGTAATATTTGGGATAAACATGGAAGACATTATAAAAAACTTAATAAGGTATTCAAGCTTGGACAGCCTCTATTTGATAAATCTGGTGACTGTAATAGATTATTAATCAAGATAATATTCTTTTTGTTACAAATGACAAAATCACAGCTCAAAATAGTTTAAGGGGAGAAAAAAAGGAAATTTATTGGCTCGTCTAACTGAAAAGTCCAAGTGTTTAAGCTGTCTTTAGAGGTATCCAGGGATCTCTATCTTTTCATTTTTCCTTTCTCTATAAAGGTTTTCCCAAGTATAGGGAAAGAAGTCCCTGCTAGTCCAGGCCTCACAAATAGCTGATCACAGCACAGGGAGAAAATTTCTGGGAGAGCTCTGAAGACAGGGAAGACTGGTTTGGTTTTTTTTTTTTTGAGTTTAAATGCACTTTATTTTTAGACAACCTACATGACATGTTTTTTCCCCCTAAAAAACAATGCCTCCACTCCAAATAAATCACAGTCAAAATAAACGAAGCTTTCAAGATGACATCAGTCCCGTCTGTCTAAAATCCCAGTGTTGTGTGGATGACAAGCAGCAGCCAGTTATGACAAGTGATAGATTCAAGGTAACCGTCAAATCCATTAACATTTTTCCATTTCTAAACCATCCTTAAAGAAAATCACAAATGGGGTCACACCATCCTCACGGTAGTCCAGGAGAGCAACCATGCCATCTGGATTCATATTTGCACCAATAAAGAACTGATAGTTTTTGAAATTAGCAAGGATGTGCTTGATTTGTTCTGTAGCCCTGTCATAAAAGACTTTACTCTTTCTGGTCTTTGTTCTTCAAGTTTGCCTTTGATTGATTTCATATAATCTTTGATGTACTTCTTGTAGGCCTCTTTTGTGAAGCTGGTTTCCTACAAGTGATGGTTCACGACAATATCCACACCAGTGACTACTGTACTTTCTGTTCCTTCGCCCTCCGGGCCTTCAGCAGAGGCATTTCCACCAATGAGTGAGTCATCAATGTTACCCTCTGTTCTGCTGACCATCTTGCCCTCCACCTCCAGGCACAGCCCGCCCATGATCTCCCGGATCTTGTAAATGTCAGAGAACATCTCACTGTGGCTGATGAGGTCCCGATAGATAATCGTGACAGTGGCTGTAGGGAGACGCGGCCGCTCTAGCTTAGCAGGAGCCCGGAGCTCAGAGCGAGCACAGTGCAACCAGAGCGGCACAGAAGAAGACTGTTTTTTTTCTAGCTTGAGTCATATGTCAACTCCTGAACCACTATGACCAAGGAAATTGGCTACAGTCACCCCTTGATATCCTCAGGGAACTGGTTCCGGAACCCCCACCGATACCCAATTCTGCAGTGCTCAAATCTCATATAAAATGGCATAACATTTGCACAGAACCTATTCAGTTCTCCTCTGTACTTTAAATCCCCTGTAGATTATTTATAATAATTACAGTAATACAGGGTCTTGTGTAAATAGTTGTTAAACCGCATTGTTCAGGGAATAATATCAAGATAGTAGAGATGAATGTTTCTTCTCCCATTTTTTTGGCCCGAATGGGTTGAGTCCATGAATGCAGGATGCACAGAGGCCTTGTCTGTACCACATGGCCTTAGATTGCTGCCTCACTCGTGTCATGTGGCTCGGTCAGCTTTTATAATAGACTACACTGTGGGCAGTTTCCAAGGGAAAGGATTTTGAGCAAAGAAGGGTCTATAAGCCTTCTTCCTACAGAAGAAGAATGCGCTTCTTGTACCAAACTTGTACCTATCCTGGCTAAGGAAGGGAAAGTTGAACTAGGACAGTGTGAGGTCAGAATGACTCCTCAGGGGCCTTCAGAGCACCTGACCAGGTGAACTTCTCACTCCTCACCTAGGCTTCTGGCCTCCAGCAAAGTACTCTGCATGTGGACGAGATGAGGTCTTAGTTATGTCATTTGGGGGCGGCTGTAGTCCAGCACTGTCCTTGGAGCGGCATCTTTCCAACGCTGTGGACTCCTCTGGCTGTCGGGAGAGGGGGGGACTCGGTGCCATGGGGGTGAGGACGCCCCTTCTGATGCCTGAATAGTCATTGTCTGTTCACAGCACTTTTAACCCACTGTACCTGGGTGACCTCAGAGATGACTGAAGCATTCTTCCACCCTGAGGATGGATGGTCAGTTGTGTCCTCAAGGACTGAAGGGCATGAGATACAGCACTTACCCTATCCTGCTTTGCACTATGAACTTTCTGTCCATGTATCTCATGTATGAGTTCAGGATCGTTCTGCTAGAGTATAAGCTTCAGCAAGGCAGGAATTCTGTCTTCCACTCTTCTACAAGGTGTACTGTGGGCTTTGTTGAATGTTTTAAGTTATTGGAAGAAGAAGTTGCCATTGACCTCTCTTCACCAAGCACTGTAAGTTAGAAGCCCTACTTACCTCTCACTCAGGGACTGTATAGTAGACCAAGTTTTCCATAACAAAATTGCCTACCTCACACTTCAAGAAACTCTCATTGAGAAGGGTGAGAGAGAGCTGGATTGGGATGCATATTTTGGGTTTTTTGAAGAGCTCCACAAATAGTTCTGATACATTGCTCTCTACTTCCCACAAACCCCCTTTAACTGAAAATAGTTTTGAAATAATCCTCTCCTACTGGTTGGAATATCAAATCTAAGTGTGCAGCAATAATGCCTGTGGTTTGATTTCAACACATCCTCACGCTATGGTGTACCACAATTTAACAGAAGTGTCAGCCAACCAAAAGTGCCACATCATTAACCAATTCTATTCCTGTCTTTAAAGGTTCTCTGGGGGCAAGCAGGAAAAGGAGACACCCAGGAAGGGAGATTGCTTAATGAAAGCAGGTGGTTCCCCCTCTTAGGATGACTTGAGTTTGGTTCCACAGAGTTTAGGAATAGAATTAAAGAGGAACCTGTTTCTTTCTCCTCTAACTCCTGAAAGCTCATTGTGAATCATCATCATGATATGTCGGGGTGGAATGGCCCTTGGAGATGTGGATATTAAATATGGTGATGAATAAATCCTGTTAGTTTGATCCCTCATTACAACTGATACGAATCAAATCTTGCCCAACAATGGCACACAGAATTGAGAGCTGGGCACCATCAGGCGAGGAAAAGCAGTAAAATAGACTCATGCAGGGTTGCCAGACTATCATAGGATAGGAAGGGAGGGCAGAGCTTGGAGAAGACAGACATTCACAGCCTGGGCACTCACTCCTGTATCGTAGCTTCTCACCTGTCAACTCTAAAACTCTGAAAACTGAACCCTAACTGCTAAAATCTGAAATAGTGTTCTGATTATCCGCAACCATTAATTAGCTTTCCTATGCATTCATCTCTTCTATCCCTCCTGTCTTGCTGTCAAAATAAATCACTCCTTTTAAAAACCAATGGAAAAATAACAAATCTCTATCTTGTTTAGACCCTTTGATGTCCCAACTCTGATAAACTGAGTCCAACAGATGAGTCAAAGTCATTCAGAAAGAGACTTCCCTATCCCTTCTACTTCCCCAATGAAAACTACTTCTCAGGCACATTCCCACGTGATGGGGTTACATGTGAAGATGTTAACATTGAGCATAAAAACATAATGAATTGCTTCTTGGTCTTTTGGCTAAGACCAAGAATAGTATCTGTTCTTACTAATTACTATCTAATACATCCTCTATTCAAGACAATACATTAAATGGATTTTTGGTGCAGGAAGGTAGAATAAGAGCTTGCTGTCCACTCCATACATTATCCCAAAATTGCAGTACCCCCAGGTAAATTGTACCCTTTGTGGGGAGATAAAAAGGAAAAACAGTAAAATGAGGTACCAACTCTCACTTATCAGATTGGGTAAAAAGTCCAACTTTATACATTCTTTTTTTTGGAACCGGGGATTGAACTCGGGACCTTGCTCTTGCCAGGCAGGTGGAGGAACCACTGAGCTAAATCCCTGGCTCTAACTATACATTCTTGCAAGACTATGAGGGAAAAGACACCCTCTTTTGTTGCCAGCAGGAATGCAAGATGGTACAACTGCTATGGAGGGGAATTCGCCAGTATCTAGCAAGAGTACATGCGCACTGACCCTTGACCTTTGACCCAGGAACACTGTTAAAACAGAGAACCAGAAGCAACCCAAATGGCCATCTTCAGGAGATGGGTGGAAAACATTGTGGAATAACCACAAGGTATTTTGCAGCTGTAAAAAAGAACAAAGAGTGATCTTTAGTTCATATTGTTAAGTGAACAAAACGTAAGGTAGATGAAAATAAATACTTTATGCTACCATTTTTATAAAAGGGGGAGAAAATGCAAATGAAATGTTTTCTTAAATTACAAAAGGAATGAATAAGCCAAAAAAATAACAAAATATTACCTATGCAGGGCAGAGGAACAAAGGGGAAAGTCAGGAATAAAAGCTACTTCTCTGAATATATCTTACTTTGTAGACTTGATATCACTATAAAACAAGATTATACATTTTTAAAGCCACCCTGAAAATGATTTAAAATTTTTAAAGAGACCCTGAGTACTGAATTGGTGGCATGAAAAGAGGAATTATTTAAAGTCGCTGAAAACTAATTGACGGTTCGTCCCTAGTGGGATATATCATAAAGACCTGAAATACTGCAAAGTAAATCTTAACATTTTCAGTCCTCATACTGTTGATGATAGTGTTGAAATTGTTGCACTGAGACAGTTATGTGTGGACTGTGAGAAAAAACAAATACTTAGGTTGGTGTCATTTAGAACTAGGATTTTCACTATTAAAAATAAAAGAATCAAAGGTTTAAAAAATAATTTGAAATTGGGTTGGAAGTATCAATCTGAATTTATAATGCATTTTATTTTTTAAAAAATATTTGTGTATTTTTTACTCTTTCCACTGACATAGCACATAATGACTTAGCTGGTACCAGTGACCCCTCCTGTACACAGACTGTGGCATCTGGATGCTATTTCTGAGTACAAAAACTCAGATAATCTTAGAGAAAATGCTGATCCCAGTTCTGTAGGAGGAAATGTACAAAAGGAATGTGGGGATATCTTCTCAAACCAGAAAATGCGTTATCAAGGATGATCCAGGTTTTGTTGAAGGACTTAGGGGCCATAAGGTAACTAAATAATTGAAGGGGATGGGTTGGTTCTTCAAGGAAGTATTCCAGAATTAGCATATCACTATTTGAAACCCTAAGTAAGTGGCAGATCTAGGTAATAATTATCAGTGGTTGCTAACATTACAGGTGAGGAGAAAACCAAATATTCTGTCTCTCTGGAAGAAGCATACTTTTTTTTTCATAAAGTTTATTGGTACATTTTAGGTATACAATACAGTTACATTCATCATTGTGATCTTGTACCTTTATATAATGTATCTTGCTTCTTATTTTTTCCCCCATTCTCCTGGCCTCCCTTCACCCCCTCCACCCTTCCCTATTTACAAAGACTTTGTTTCCATTTTTTTCCTTTTCTCATATTTCTTCTTTTCCCTTCTTTCCTTTCTCCTACCTCTCCCACTTCTCCTACTCCCTTAAGACCTTTTAGAAGCATAAATACTTAAACAGTTGTTTTAAAAAGTGACTCTGATGTAAGCATGGTGCCTAGCACTCAGGAGGCTGAGGCAGGAGGAGCACCATGAGTTTGATGTCAGCCTGGAGCTATAGCCTGGGCTACATAGTTAATTCAAGGCCAGCATGAACTACATAATGAGACCCTGTCTCAAAAAAGAAAAGAGTCTGATCAAGACTTTAACTCCAAATGCCAATTTTCTGCATATGAAAGAGAATAGAGGGTCATGCTAAATTTTAATATATTGTAAGTAGGGAGTCAAGATAGGGAGCCAGAGCTTGTCTAATCTTTCTGGGGGGAAGGGAAAGAGGAGAGAGGAGATGCTTAGGAGGCAGGTATAGGAGCCCCTCCTTGTTATTCTTTCTTCCAAGCACCCTGGGAAGGCAGTGTAGGGTTATACAAAATAGAGGCAGAGCCATGTGCAAGAACATCATTGAGCTGCCCTGATACACTGACATGAAGCAGAAAAAAGTAGCTCTCCAGGAACTGAGAGGGAGCTGACAAAACTAGAAACTACAGGCAAGCTGGAGAAATAGAGGACAATGCAGAGAAAAAGAATGAAGCTGCCTGGAAAGCTCACCTTGACTCCCAAGAAGGGGGACCTGTCTTCACAGAAGCAAAGGAAGCCCAGAGGGATGGCAGCTCCAGGGAGAAATGATAGACCAGCAGTGTTAGCCCCCAAAGAAGCCGACAAGTATTGTAAACTGCAAAAAACAGCATGGAGTTTCACTCCAAAAGTGACCCCTTCTGCACAGCAGGATAGATCTGAAGAAGAAATCCGGTGCAGTGCCTGCTATGTTTGAAAGAGTTTCATCAAAAACTACTTTGGGAAGGAATTAATTGTTTAGGACAGAGCCACAGAATAACTACAATCAACTTCACTTCATTCAAGATTTCCAGTGTTACCCTATGTTATGGCTTGTGTTTAGATGTCCCTCCAAAGCCTCCTGTACTCAAAGGTGGGGGCTTTTGGGAGATGACTGGGTCATGGGTGTTTAAAGCTGGATTAGGATGTGTGGCATTGGGATTAAGGGTGTGGATGATGGAAGTCGCATCCTGGGTATGGATGGCAGCAATCAGTATATTCTGTATGGAATATAAGGGGAAAGAAAGAAGACAGGATTGCTGCTGCTTCTTCTGCTTGCTGCCTTCTACCTGCTACACCATGAACCATTTCTCCTCTGTGATGGCCCTCTGCCAGACTACCTTGTCTTGAAGCCAGCTGAGTATGGACTGAAACCTCTACAAACTGTGAGCTGAAATAAACCTGTCCTTTTTTAACTTGTGAATGTTGGTTATTTTTTTTTTCCAGCAGTGAGAAAAATATGACATCCTACCACAGTGAGGAGATGGTGGGAGATGGCCACAGTTGTGGAGAGAATGGGGGCTAGACACAAACTCCCACCCCTACTTCTGAGTTTAAGCTCATCTTGGGAAGGACATGGGGCCCTGCCCTCCATGGTCAGAAGCCAGGCCAGGCATGTGTGGCTTTCAGAGGTGACTGAGTCTGAAGGTACTGGTATTAAGTCCAACAGCCTGATTGAACCCTCACCAGCTGCCTACATCCAGCACAGAGATCACTGGTCTGTTTACTTTTACCATCTGCTAACATAAGCAAGGCTATGCCTCAGCTTGGATGGTTGCCACAGTCTGGGGTGTACAGACAGAAAGGCTTCCGGAGCAAGAGGGGGACACCTCACAAACTCATAGGCCATAAAGATAGGTGGATAAAACCATGACTTGCTGGATCCCAAGATTGTAGAACCTGGAAAGAAACCATTCATTCAAAAATACAGAGGATTTTTTGGTTCATTTCCTTTTTTTTTCTTCCTGGATTTTTTTTTAAGCTTTTAAAAATTTTTCTTTTTTCTTGTTCTCTTCTGTTACTTTTATCTAATTCTGTTAAGTTTTTGCTCCTTAATAGGATCCTTTTTCTCACTTTTCTCTTTTCTCATCTTCTATCACTTAATTTTTCAAAATTTACTTATTTTATTCTCCCATTCCTCACCCCCTCTACCTTTACTACCATAACCATTAAGTTTTACTAATCTTTAGATAGTTAACTCTATGCTATTACTGTTGAATTCTTTTCTACTGTTAGTGGACAGTTGTTGCATTCAGTAGCTGTTTACTGTATGTCAATATATGATTTGTCTTAGTGTTTACAATATAATTATAGATCCTTTTTATATACCTAAGGGTAGTATATTATTGGTTCTATGGTATGTCAATATCTAGAGAGTCTTTGATGCTATTATTGTTGCTGCTGATTTTGTTGCTATTGCCAGGGAAACATAGTTCTTGCTGTTAATTGGTTCTCTCTGTATGCCAATATCTGGTTTGCCTTTGGTTCATTAATGATATTGAGACTCATTCTCAGAGACTGAGCCAGGAAAATTACATTGCATTGTCTCCTCTCAAATTAATGGAGGTGGTTGGATTTTGGAACAGAGGCAAAGACCTATAATGAGCCACACCCTGTTATGGTTTAAATATGAAATGTTCCCAAATACTCATGTATTAAGGGGTTGGTCCACAGTGCAGCAGTACTCAGAGATTATGTCTAGAGAGGTGATTGTATCATGAGGATGACAACTTCATCAATGGATTAATCTATTAATGAGTGTATAGCTGAATGGGCTATTAGGAAGTGGGACCCAGTTGGAGGAAGTAGTTCACTGGGGCTATGTCTTTGAAAGGTATATCTAGTCCGAGGCCTCTTCACTCTGGCTTTTCCTTCCTCTCTTTCTCCTTTCTGGCCACCATGAAGTTTTCTCTACCATGTCTTTCCGCCATGATGTTTCTGCTTTGCCACTGGCCTAAGAACAATGAAACCAGCTTGCCATGGACACGAACCTCTGAGACCATGATATTGAAATGAGCTGTGAAGCCATCTGGAAGTCTGGTACAAATGATATCCTGGCTCCAATCTGGGCATTCAGGTGCAAAGTGAGCACTGGACTGAGCAGGGAGATTGTATATGACAAAAATGGCTGAGAGCCTGGTGGGCTATGGGGAGTAGAGATAGTTCTAGCCAGTTTGGAGCTGAGAATACAGAGAAGAACCCTAAATCCTTAACGCCTGCCAAACTTGGCTAGAGTACAGTATTTCTGGCAGACTGAGCTGGAATTCTGTTTACTCAGAGGAATGAAGCATAAGATAAGCTTTTCAGTGGAAGACAGCCATGATTCCCAGTCTAAATGTTGCACTTAGAGGGAGACACAAAGCTGATCCAATGGGACTAGAGGCTGTGAAGCAGAAATTTGGGTCTCGGGTAAAACCTTGTTTAGTTTGTAGAGAAATGATTTCAGGTGAAACAGTCTGTGCCAGAGTTTTAGAAGGATGAGGATTGATTCAGAATTAGGCTACAAATTTAGGAACTTGGGTTTTCTTTGCTTATTCCCCCTCCCCATTTTTTCTTTTGGATTTTATTTAAATCAACATTATTTTATAGAAGGAGACTTACAAATAGGTTTACTGGTACCTCAGTTTATGAACTTAATTTGTTGCATGGTTTGGGGGAAGATGGCTGTATTTGTGTTTGTGTAGGGAAGATGGCCATGGTTGTGTTTGTCACCCAGGGTGGAGTTTGCGAACAGAAGTAAAATTTTGCCAAATGTTTTTGTTTGTAAATGGAATTGTTTGCAAACAGAAGTGTTTGTGAACCAAGGTATTACTGTAATTCTTATTTTTCTTAACTGAGCTATATGGATTCCACTAGGAGATGAGGATGGCTAACAAGTGGGCATTGTGGGTTGTGGTCTAGGTTTTTCAGAGAAACAGAACCAACATACATGTATGATATATATGTGTGATACTCTATGCAGAGATTAATTATAAAGTGTTATAGCTGCTTTCTTATTGCTGAGGCACAGTACCTGACAACCACAACTCTAAAGAGGAATTCTTATTTTGGCTTGCAGCTTGTAGAGTTTCAGTCCATAGTCAGCTGACTCCAAGGCAGAGTGGGTGGTGGTAGAGGTAGAGGAGAAATTGCTCATGGTGTGACAGAAGGAAGATGGGAGAGAGATCAAGGGGAAAGCATGGAAAAGATAGATCCAGGCCACGACCCCTAGTGATTCGCTTCTTCCAACCGGATCCCACCTCCTAACTGCAAGCCAGCTATAGGCCCTCATAAACCAGTCACCTTCCCATCTATAAGGGCTTGGAGGGCATTTTAGATATAAACCTTAATATCCCGTCCCTGGCCCCAAAATACTCATTTATATCCCTTTATGCAAAGTACATTGAGTCCATCTCTATGAGTCACCGAGGTCCTAACAGTTTCAGCCTTGCTTAAAAGTCCAAGTGCAAAGTCTCCTCTGAGATTTAAGGCAAACTTAGCTGCCAGCCCCTGTACAAATGAAAGGAAAGTGAAACACTTCCAACTTACAATGACATAGGACAAACATTTCCATTCCAAAAGGGAGAAATCAGAGAATATAAAGGAATGGGACCAAAACAAGACTGAAACCCAGCTGGGAAAGCATTAAATCCTGCAGTTCCATGTCCACGACCCCGGGTAAATTGGGGTGAGATGTAAACTCCAAAGGTCTGGTGTGGCCCCGTATTTATGGCCCTGACAGTGGTCGTAACCCTCATGGCCTCTCTTTTGGCTGGCTTCGGTCACTCTTTGTAGTTTTTCTCAGATGTTTCATGTTCCTGGCTTTTCCAACTTTCTGGAGCCTCTACTGCACTTTTCACAAACCGGTCTCTCAGAGGAAAACTCCCTGGCCTTCTAGGCCTTCTTATGAAATTTGGGTGGAAACCTTCCTGACTCTACAACTCTTGCATTCTGCATGCACCTAAAACCAGTACCACATGGATGACAGCAAGGTCTGCTACCACCTGGAGCAGTAACTAAGCCCTTTTGCATCTTGCTGGTGCTTGCAGAAGCCTCCAAGTGTCTGGATGGCTGAGCATAGTAAACTGAATCCTGGGGAATCAATTCCCTGGGTGGCCCTTGTCCAACAGAGTGCCCTGGGACTCTTCTCAAATCAGAGTCCTTCTGTGTTAAATGCTTGAGCCTGGGAAGAGTGTTGTCTTGCACATGCCCTCAAGCCATTTTTCCTATTATCTTATTTCAAAGTACTTGGCTCCTTTTTAATGCTAATCTTTTCAGCAATCAAGCTCTTCCCTGCTCCATCTTTGCAGGCCCCAACTTTACTGGAACCTCCTTTCTGGCCAAACTCAAAACATTTAAAATCATTCAGTGGGATCATTTGCTCTTAATTCTCAACGTAGAGCTGGCTAAAGTCCCCAAACAGTAGCCATGCCACCACCTCAAAATTAGGCTGTCTTGAAATTTTCTTCCACAAGATTAGTCCATTACCCTTAGTCTCCCACAAAGTCTTTGGACGTGAACAAAATGCAGACAAATTTTCTGCCAGAGAATACATAACACACGTGGCCTGGAGTCCAACTGCCAATGGAGTCTTTCTTCCCACCAGAAACCTCTTGAGCCTGGTCTTTACCAGCTGTATTTCTATCAGCCTTCTGGTTTTCTGAACTCTGACCAGAATCTCCCATCAAGCTTGTCCTGTAGCATTCTAGGACTGCTTCTATAGGCGACATCTTCAAACCTTTCTAAACTCTTCCTGCAGGCCAGTTTCAAAGGAATCTGAACCACATGATGAGGTAGCATCACAGCAATGACCCCACTTCTCTGGTACCAAAATCTTAGTTGCTTTCTCATCACTGGGACACAATACCCAGCACCTACAAATTAAAAGAGGAGAGGTTTATTTTTACTCACAGTTTCTAGAGGTTTCAGTCCATAGTTGACTGGCTTCAAGGCAAGGTGGCAAGGCAGAGGAGCATGGCAGAGGGGGCTTGCTTATGGAATGATGGTGGGAAGCAGAGAAAGCAAGGAAGAAGTGGAGAAGATACACCCTTCCCGGCCATGCTCCCAGTGACTCAGTCACCTCCCTGAAGTCCCACCTACGAGCACATGAGGCCTTGGGAGGACATCTAGATGTAAACCATAACATAAGGTATCAACTCATGCAGTTATGGAGGCTGAGAAGTCCTGTGATCTGCCATCATAAGATGGAAACCAAAGAAATCAGTGGTTAAGTCGAAGTCCTGAGAGCTGATAGTGCACATTCTAATCTAAATCTAAAGGTCTGAAAACCAGTAGCACCAAGGGCAGAAAATCCACATCCCAGCTTAAGCAGTCAGGTAGAGATCAAAATCCTCCTCCTACTACCTTTTTGTTCTATTTAAGCCCTCAATGGATTGAATTGTCATGGCATAATCTGAGTCCATGTCTCATAAAGTCAAAGAATGAAGTGAAGGACAAAGGAAATACACAGGACAAATGTTTATTAAGAAGAGAGAAATAGCTCCCAGTTGTCAGGAGAGGATCTGAAAGTGTATTGCCATGGGGACTGTTTCTCTAGAAGTTTTTATACCAAAAAACAATGACCAGGATTCAGACCACTCAGAGTCAAACTAAGGTCAACCTGTAAGACTAAAACAAGCTTACTTAAACTAGAAAGGAGTCAGAGCACATAGCAAGGGTAAGTCCACAGGTGCTTCTTGGCTTCTGTGCTATCCAAGTGATTTATTAAAAGAACAAAGTGAGAAAGAAAAACATTTTCCAGATAGGTAGGAGCAGAAGTTGTCCTAGTGGTAATCCATCATCTCGCTTGTTACAATCCTGGCCTTAATTGCTCATCTGATTCTTATTAACTCTAGACCTTAGGCTCCTTTTTACCTGATGAAGGCCTGATCGTTCTGACTCCATCTTGGGCCCAGTGCCTTTCTAGCTGCTTGCTATCTTCTTTCTAACTTGCCTGTCTAGAATATGCCCCCTCTGAAGAAATGTCCCTAATGACTGAAGTGTTCCTAATTGAGGTAAAATGGGCGATGACCGGTTGCTATGGCTTGTATCTTGATGTCCCCCAAAAGCCCTCATGCACTCATGGGTGGGGCTCTTTGGAGATGGATGGATCTAGGGTGTGTGATAACTAAATGAGTTTAGCGTAGTTCTGGGCATGGATAATGGAAGCCTCACCCTGAGGGTGGCTGGCACCAAGCAATAGGCTTGTATCCTGGATGGAATATAAAGGGACAGAAAGAAGGCAAGCTGCTGCTTGCTACTTGCTGCCTTCTGCCTGCCATGCCATAAACTGTTTCTCTTCTGTGATGCCCCTCTGCTATGCTGCCCCACCTTAGAGCTAGCCAATTATGGACTGAAACCCCTACCAACTGTGAGCTGAAATAAGGCTCTCCTTCAACTTTGGGTGTCGGATATTTTGTCTCAGTCATGAGAAAAGTAACTAAGACACCAGTCTAACTCCTTCCTGCTGTGTAGGGTCCCAGTAATGGTTTGGGGAGCCAGGAGCACACTCCAGAGGGCCTATGTAAGGGCTTCCAATTGTTGTCAAGCATCACTATTATTTGAAGGTGGATGTGGATGGCTTTTGATCTGGAAGAGACAGCATACTGAACAGTTAAATATGCAAGTTCCAAATAATAGCCCTAAAAGAATGACAGCTCTAATAATCAGTAGGGGCTTCTACCAATGCAATGTGGTGAAAGTGGTGACAGGCCCCTGTAAAGATGTTTCCCACGGGATCTCGGGACTAGACACAGCATGTACTTGTTGGTGAAGTTCTGGAAGGGCCAATGAAACATTTTCAGAGTTATCAGGAATATAAGCACAACACTCGGTTTTAATAATGGCACAGGTTTCACCCTGGGCAGATGTTTTTGTTTTTGGTACCAGGAATCGAACTTGGGTCCTTGCACTTGCACAGCAAGCAGCAAAACCACTGAGCTAAAGCCCTGGCCCAGCAGTTGTTAAGATACCTAAAGTAGTCCAGTTTTGAAGAACCACCTGTCTTACTAGCTTCAGTATTTAAAAGAGATAGTCGTTGTTGTGTGTCATTAAGAGCTCACCTAGTGTATTTAGCTAGTGATTCTATGTGTAAAATGGCACCCTCTAATCCTGGAGAAGAGATAAAAGTGGAGACGAGGTGGTCACACCAGCAAAATACACATCAGGACCGCTAGTGTTGAAGGTATAGTAGGTTGGCTGGCTGGGTGGTGCTTCTGCCTTGTAGCCAGGCAAATCCTAAATCCTATTCATCCAAGTGGCAACCAAGGCCATGTGTTAGTCCCACAAAGCTGATGACTTCTTTCTGGAGCTCCCCATCTAACCCCAGGATTGTTAGTCCAATCAGTTGAAAACCAAACTTGAGCCTGGAAAACTACCACATGCAGGCATTGCTCATGGGCTGCCTACCCCATAGGCTTGGTAATGTTTGGTCAATTTGCATAGAAATGATTCTTTTCTCCCCAGCATGGAGGAACTCTGACTAAGATGTCAGGAGTCAGCCCACACTTGAAAATAGTCATCCTACACTTGAAAATATCCATCTTTATATCTTTGATTATTAGATGGAATGAGAGGGCTGTGACCCAAAAATGTGGATGACTGGGGCTTGACTGTTGACCACATAGCAGCCTGTATGCTATTCTTTGAAAAGGTCTTGTTATGCCCTGGAATTTGTAAGGTGGAATTTATGAGCCAGTCAGTTACTTTGGAGTGGTGGGCTATCTGACAGACTTCGGAGAGAAGATACTCACCATGGAGTCCTAAGGTGCTTGATAAGAAAAGTAATCCACAGATCCAGCATGCCCTCCATTGAACTGCTTCAGCATATTCTTGGGCCCATATTAAAAGGAGTTTGATTCTCCTGTTACAGGTTGTATTAGAGAGGGCATAATGACTATGAGAATTAACATTCACTTACCTGAGGAAGAGGTCTTTTTCTTAAAATAGAAGTTCTAAGTCTTCCACTGGCTTGAAGGAGTATTTAGGTGCCAGGTCATGTTGTTCAGGAGCCACAGACTAACATGGTTTAAATTGACCATTTTCTGGTCAACAAAAGGATCATGAGTTAAATACCTCATCCATACAACATTTCAAAAGGACTCAGGCCTAGAGTTTAAGGTGGATTTCTCATTCTAATTAAAGCTAGTAGAAGTAAAGTGGGCCACAGAAGGTGAATCTCCTGGGCCAGCTTTTGAAGGTGTCTCTTTAGAGTTTTGTTCCTTATTTTGATCTTTCCTGATGATTGGGGTCTCCAAGCACAATGAAGATGATGAAGAATATCTAGTACTTGAGAGATGCCCCATGTAACTTCAGGCTTGTAAAAGGGGCAGTGGTGACTTTGTAAACTTTTGAGAAGGCCAAATCTAGGAGTGATTTGAGACCCAGACTTTTACCACTTCTTTTTGTGCCTTTTCTGTCTTGCAAGGGGAAGCTTAAACCCAGTTGGTAAATGTGTCCATCCAGATCAACTGTTTCATCCCTTTATTCTTGAGAATATGAATGAAATCAAGTTGCCAATCTTTCCCAGGGTATCTTCCATGTCTCTGTATGCCAGGGGGAACTATGATTCTATTAAGAGGATTACTTTTTGTCAAACTTCACAGGTCTTGACCACCTGTTGAATAGTTTGAGAGAGTCCCTTTCCAGGAATAATTTTTGTGTCTGCTGATAAGTTTTATCCTTTCTTAGATAAAATGCTTGAGGAAGAGTTTTAATAACCTTCTGCTGGTTGGCAGTTGGAAGGAACAGCTTTCTATCATCATATTCTAGACATCTTTATGGGAGAAATTGACATCCTCAGGATAAGGCCTGTTCAAATTCTTCTTGAGTATATTTGGGTTGGGTCTATTCCAGAGGTCCCTCACAGATGAAGGGAGCCTGGAAAGAGAGCCTTTATGTTGCCTGTTTTGCTGTGGCATCTGTCAATGGCTGCCCTAGTACACTGCCTACCTTCCCTCTGATGTCCCTTATAATGTACAACTGCCACCTCTGATGGCAAGTAGACAGATGATAGAAGTTTGTCTATGTCTTTATGATATTTTTATATGAAACCTGTTGGCAATAAATGTTTCTTTCCATATGGCCTCATGGCCATGTAAAATTAAAAAAGGACACTTTGAGTCAGTATAAATGTTAACTCTGCTCTTTACTGAGCTGTAAGGTTCTTGTCGGGGCTATGAGCTCTGCTGAGTGCTTGTTCTAGGGGCAAGTGAGGAGCTTTCAAGCATCTCCTGCAGTTACTACAGCATATCCTGTCAGCCTGACTCCATATGTGAGCTTCTGGCACAAAAAAAGAGTTAAATCAGGGTCTATGAGGGAAGTGTCTAATAGGTCCTCTCTTACAGCATGAGTGTGGAGAATTACTTGTTCCCAGTTGTGTTCTAAATTGCTGTCCTCTTTTGGCACAAAGGTGGCTGGATTTAGGAGGAGTAGGTCTTTATCTGAATGGGCAGTCCCTCTAAAAGAAGAGCCTTGTATAGTGGTGGCAAACCTATGGCACTCGTGCTACAGCTGGCTGTTTGTAATTAAAAGCTTCTCCATCACTGGAGAAGTCAATTATAGGACAACCATAAACTTTCCCTAGAGATGATGAACCTGGCCACATTATCAAGAGCAAATACAGCAAGATCCTTTCCCAGAGTCAACTTTAGAAGCTTCTGGTACTAAACAAGCCACTGTTGCCACAGCTATAAGTCAGGCAGGCCATCCTTTCACCACAATGTCTAGTTCCTGACTCAGATATCCCACCAGCTGTTGGATGGATCCCCAGTCATGTGTTAAACCTCCAAGGGCCATGTCATCTCTTTCACTAACACACGCATTGAAATGATGTCCAACTGGGAGGCTTAAGACTGGAGCATCTAGAAGTGCCTGATTGAGCTTTTGAGATCTCAATTGTGAGTCAGATTCCCAGATCAAAATATGAGTGTTAGCCTTCTGAGTTTCTTGTATTTGGTGGTAAAGGGGCCATGGTATCTCACAATCCAGAGGTGACAGAAACTGGAAATTCCCAAAAACCCTCTGTTATGATTTGTATCTAGATGTTCCCACAAAGCCTCAGGCAATCATAGGTGGGGCTTTTCAGACTGGCTGGATCTAGGGTGTGAGATGGTGGGATTAAGGGTACCCCACCCTGGGTGTGGATGGCACTGCTGAAATGGCATGTAGCCTGAATGAAATATAAAGGCAGGCTTGTTGCTACTGTTGTCTGCTACTTAGCTGCTTTGCTGTCTTCTACCTGCCCTGCTTTGTCATGGACTGTTTCTCCCCTGTGATGCTGCTCTCCCATGCCACTCTGTCTTGGAGCCAGCCAACTATGGACTGAAACCTTTACAGATTGTGAGCTGAAATAAACTTTTCCTCCTTTAACTTTGGGTGTTGAGTATTTTGTCTCAGCAAGGAGGAAAGTAAGCAAGACACTCTCTCATTTTTGGCGATGGGAAGGAAAGTATTAGCTTCTTTCCTACCACAGTCTGAGTACCTTCAAGTATAATCAGGCCCATGTACTTTATTTCAAGGCTAAAGAGTTGTGCCTTGGGCCAGGAGACCTTTGCAACCTTTGTCCACTAAGAAGTTTAGTAAAGCCTGAGTGCCCTGACCTGGCAGTTCTTCTGAAGAGGCACATAACGAAATACCATCTACATGTTGTAAGATCTTAACTTTAGAGTATTCAAAACAGGGCAAATCATGTGATAGCAGGCAAGGTCTATCTCTAAATCCTAAGGGTAATACTTTCCACGTCAACTGAGAAACCCAGTTATGAAAAGTCTTCAAAGGCAAAAAGAGATTGAGAGTCAGGGTGTAAAGGGAAATGAAAAAAACATCTCTTAAATCTAGCGCCAGCCGGATATGATGGCACATGCCTGTTATCCTTACACTCAGGAGGCTGAGAGAGGAGGATTGCCATGCTTTTGAGGTCAGCCTAGGCTAGGTAGTTCAAGGCCAGCTTGAACTACATAGTGAGATTCCCGTCTCAAAAAACCAAAATCAATCATCAATTAATCAGTCAATCTAGCATCACAAACCATTCTTTGTCCTCTGGAATTTGAGATAAGAGAATATGTGGGTTAGTTGCCAATGGGTATAGGCACTACCACCCCATTGATTAATTGGAGATCTTGAACTAATCTCCATTCTCCATTGGGTGTTTGGACTCCCAGAATTGGGATGTTTCAGGGACTATTACAAGATTTAAGAAGACCATGTGCCTTTAAATTATTAATAAGCTGTAGCCCTTTTCTACCCCCCAATCTTAATGGATATTGCTTTTGCTGAGGGAAAGAAGTGGATTCTTTGAGGTGGATCTTCACAGTGCTTATGCCTATTGCTGTTCCTAGTTTTCTCTGTATTGCCCATACCTTAGCATTTATCTCTCTGTCTCCACTAGGGAAGGGCAAAAGGCCAAGTTAGGATGTATTAAGTGAGGGTATTTAAATAGGACAGAATATCTCATTTAAGAGGGGAACAGAACTCTCAGGCATAAAAAAGACATGTGAGAATAAAAATTAATCCCAGCTGCAACTAAGGGGCAGTGAAATGTACCTAACTAAAGCCTTCCCAGTTGGGCCTTTTACAGTTCTACTGTTTGATGAAGTGGGGCCAGAACTGGAGAAGAGGACTGAAAGTCTAGCACCAATATCTAGCAGGAGGCTGATTTCTTTTCCATTAATAGTTATGATTACCTGGGGTTTATCACTGGAGATGGCAGTCCAGTTCAAGAGAGACTATGATAAGTGTCCCTCTGTCCTGTTGGGCCAGCTGGTAAGATGGGTTTGACCCTGGAGACCTTTATTTCTGGGGCAGTCTGACTTCCAGTGATCCCCATTACAGACTGGATGTGCCTTTTTATGACAGTAACCCTTGTCACAGTCCCACTTGAAGTGCCCTGGCTCTCTGCAGCCATAGCTGGGACAAGTTGATGTTGTGTTGGCAGGAATCACACTCAAGAGTAGTCCCTTGAAGGGCGGCTACAAGGGTAGCTGCTTTTTGCTGGTCTCTGGTTTCTTTCCTTGGCCTTCACTCAGTCTTGGTTGTAAAAGACCAAAGTGGTGACTCTTACCAAGACATCTAGTAAGCTGTCAGGAGCAAAAACCTTCTTCTCTAACTTTCTCTTAATATCAGAGGCTACCTGAGTAATAAATTTATCTTTAGGGATGACTTGCCTTTCTACTGAGTCAGGAGACAGAGAACTATATTTAGTTAGAGCTTCCTTTAAGCAATCTAAAAATGCCAAGGAGTTTTCCTTGCTTCCCTGAGTAATAGTTGACAGCTTGGAGTAATTGATGAGTTTTGACCTTTTTCTTCTTAAACCTCAGGATTGCAAGCCAGGAAATGTCTTTGTACCCAGTCATCTCCCTCCGTATCAGGATCCCAGTGAGGATATTCCCCAGGAATAGCCTGATTATCTGTAGAGAAGGACCCATTTGCCCTTTGCTCTTCTGGTCCTCATCCTTCTATAGTGATAAGATGTTGTTCATCTCCAAAAATTATATCCACCTGCACAGCAGCCTCTCTTTTACTAGAGGATAGAATCTGATTTAAGAGCAGCATTACATCCTTCCCTGTCAAATCAAAAGACTATGTAAGGCCGCTAAGAATGTCAATATACTTGTTAGGGTCATCAGAAAACACTCCTAAATCCTGCTTAATCTGTTTAAATCAGTGAGGGGGAATGGAACATGGACTCTTACAGAGCCAAACTCTCCTCTTACTTCCTGGAGGAGACATACAGTAATTCCTTTCGGTGTTTGGTCCAGTGTGATGCAGGGGGTTCAGAATAAGACAGATGGGGTCTGGTGGAACGTCAGTCTTAGTGACATCCTGGGAGGACACTGTTTTCCCTGGGTAGTACCCACATTTCAAACATAGTTCAGGGTTATCTCTTAATGCAAAGAATGCCTGCACATATGGATCTTCAGATCATTTTCCCTCTCTTTTACAGAATAAATCTAACTTAAGAATGGTATTATAGCTAATACTTTCCTTTGACTTCAAATTTTCTCTATCCATGGTATACTCAAGCCATGTATAAAGTGAAGAAAAAGACTAAGTGGTGCTTCATTCAAGTCTGGGGACCAAAAGAGTTCCAGTTCTTAAGAACGCTTTCCAAGGAAGTGAGGGAATTTGAAGTAGACTTCCAGTTTCCCATTCTGAAAAACAATAAGGGCAGTGAAGTTATCAGTTCAGCTTGTATAGCTATTGATGGCTGGGGTGGCCCCCAGCCTCCACACTGCCAGTGCAAGTGGCTGCAGCCTGTAGTGCCCCAGGAAGTGGTGGACCTGACTGTCCACTCCTACCAGCACGCTCTTTTCACATGGTGTTTCCCTAGAACCTCTTCCGCAACCCTCTTTTGTTTTGTCCCATGCAACTCTGATATTCCTTTACTATACAGAGGTTGGGAAGACAAGATGAGTTTTCAAGGTTTGGTAACAGGTCTAGTATAGCAGTTAGTTGTTTCAAGGATTTTTTATTCTGCCCTCATGCTAGTGCCACAGAAAATGCATTCTGAGATTGACAATTGCCACAAACCATGAATGAGAGTGGCCAACCCAAGCCCCCAAAGTAAATCTACCGTTTGTCTAAAGTAATCATGGTTAGCAAAGATAGCAGGTGTGTAAGGAAAGGACATACTGTAAACAAAATATGAAAAGCTCACCAAGTGGGATCTTAAACTTTCATAGCCCCACCTTGCGCACCAAGAAATACAATGGCATAATATCAGTCCGTGTCTCACAAAATTGAAGAATGAAGTCAAGGACAAAGGAGATAGACAGGAGGAATGTTTTTAAGAAGAGAAAAATAGCTCCCAATAGTTTGGAGGGGACTCTTGGTCTAGGAGTTTTTATACTGGAAAATGATCAGTTTTCAGACCACTCTGCAGAAAACTAAGGTCAGCCAATAGGATTAAGGCAAATTTATTTAAATTAGAAATGGACCTATTGGGAGTCAAGGCACATCGCAAGCATATGTCTACAGGTGCCTCTTGGCCTCTTATCCTTTCTAAGTTATTTATTATAAGAACAAAGTGAAGAGGAAAAACAAATGTTTTCCAGATAGATAGGGGCAGAAGTTACCATAGTGGTCATCCATCACCTTGCTTGTTACCTGACTTGTTACACTCACAGTCTTAATTGTCCATTTTGTTCTTATAAACTCTTGACCTCAGGCTCCTGTTTACCTGACAAACACCTGGTCATCCTGATTCCATCTTGGTCCCAGTGCCTCTCTAACTGCCTGGTATTTTGTAACTTGCCTGCCTAATAGAATGATTCCCACTCATAATGAGGAGGCCATCAGCTTGACTCAGTATACCAATTCAAATACTAATCTTTTTTAGAAACAGACTCAGAGATACACCCAGAAATAATATTTAGCCAACTATCTGACTACCCTATGGCCAAGTCCAATTGACATGTAACATTTACCATCAAAATAAATAATGCTTTGAGAGCCATGGTGAGCTGGTCAACCAGCTCTACACCAGAGAAAAATAAACATTATTTGTAGCATTTGTTTACTTTTATGGTATAAGTATGACTAGTTTGAAGCTGAGAATATGAAGTCACACAGAATTGGGAGGCGATGCATACAATCAGCTCTCACAAAGCCCATATGAGCTGCTTCCAACACAATAGGATGTGAGCAAACAGCTGAGACTAAATGAAATTTTAAGGCTAGAAATCTTCACTACTATCTTAGGCTAGGATGGAAGGACTCATTCTCGGGTTATTTTTATAGTAGGTGTTTGGGATTTAAAAAAAATATATTATTAAGCTACCTTCCCTGGTTCTAATGCTAGCTTCTTTCCTGTTTGTCTATGAGAGTTGGAAAATTTAATTTTACTTTTCATGTGAAATTTTACATCAGTCAAACTCTGCTTATGCTGGAAAAAGCCTTATGGATCTTCTGTTCCAACCTATTCATTTTAAGATAAAGAAACCAGGCTCAGAGTTGAAGTGACTCTTCCAAGATCCCAGGGAAAGTTTGAAAGGAAATTAAAAGTAGAATCTAGTTCTTCTCAAGCAGTGTGTGTGTGTGTGTATGTGTGTGTGTGTACACATGCACGTGCACATGTGTGTAGGAGTGCATTTGTGTATGTGTTTCTCCTACAATTTGTTGCTCATGAAAGATGGAAATAGAAGCCCTCATTGCCTCTGCACGATATAGGAGGACAGAGCTCAGAATAGATTGTTCTGGATGAGGTAGGAGTAGACGTTAGCCTTCCAATGTGTAGTGCATTGTTATCTCTCTACTTTTCCTATGGTACAGGAGCAAGAAGTAGCAGCATGGGAGGAAGAGATATTAGTTCCTGGCCACAAAACCATAGCATTTGTCTCAAAGTCAGACTGAACAAAACCCTGACAGAATTCAACTCTAGAGTGTGAGTTCCATCAATCAAAGGAAAACAATACCTGACACTAAGCTTGGCTGGAGGCAGGACTGGATGTCATCTTGTGAAATTGTAGGATTTTTGTTTGCTTGCTGGGGTGGGTGGTGGTGGAGATGGCTATAGAATCAACTGCAGAAATACTGGTTCAACAAATAAAGTAAGAGGAAAGAAAGGAAGGAGGTTGCATATTTCCTCTTGAAATGGAGTGGGGCCTTGGCTCCAGTCACCAAGGAGAGGGAGAACATCCAGATAGACAAAGCCTGTCCCTGATAGTCAGCTTTGAGTCAAAGTACAGAGAACTGAAAGTGAGGGGTCATAAACAGGTGTTGTTAAATCTGCAGACATTCAAGTAAAAATTTTCCTTCTTAGGCCTGAGTATGCAGTGCAGTGGTAGAATGCTTGCCTAGCATGCACTAGGACCTAGGTTTGGTTCCTCACACTGAAAAAGAGAAAAAAATTTTCCTTCTCTGCATTTTCATGTAATGCTAAAGAAAAAAAAAGAAGAAGGCTATAGTGTGGTGATGGCAAAGCTTTTAGAGCTTTTAGTGATAAAACAACCCACAGCAGCACACATGCCATAGGTTTACCACCATTGCTACAGTGTATTTTCAATGGCTAGTATTATCAAAGATAGAAACTAAATAATAGGAACTAGATTAGCCTCCTCAATTGACCTCCAACTCATCTTTTTCTTCTCTTTTTTAAAGCACTAATAGCATTCTTGCTCTTCAGTGAAGTCATCCCCTGGGAAGCAGCTATTTCTCATTGCTGATGCTCAGCTCAGTGAACCCCTGACTAACTCTCAGGGCTGGAATTTATATTTGTGGAACGATGTGCTGAGGAATATAATATGGAAGCATCTCTAGATTGTATGTGCTGGTGTGATAACTTCGATAGTTAGCTATAATGGGGTGACACTGGCTTTCTCATATTAAAATGGCTTTCATTATTTTACTCTCAAGTTGTGAATGGAACTTCAGTAAAACTAAACCCTAACTACATGGATAGAACAAAACTAATCTCAGTCCCCCCACCATACCCTTCATTTATTTGCTTAAAGTTCAGTTGTTTTCTGTCACTTGTGACCAAAGAATCCTAACTGAGGTAGCTTCATTGCTATATATATTTAGTTTGTTTCTGTCAACTTAGCAGGTAACTGCTTCTCACATAAAACATTCAATGTTATTAATTTTTGCTCACCGCCTTAACAAGCTCTGTATGGATTTCTCCAACTTTCCACCATCAGTTTGCTAGTGCCCTTTACTAAAATGTTTGGATGACTAAATGGAATTTTACTGAGGGTGGCAGGACCCTTACAGTTATGTGCCTAATGAGTTTCTCAGAGTCTTAAGGGAAATCAACTAGAAATGAAGCTTTTCTAGGAGACTTTAAGTGATATAGCCCAGTTCCTTCCCATTTTCTAAAGTGCTTCATGTCCAGTCTTCCAACATGTGGGACCCTCTACCTACCTAGAGTATGTATTGTAATCCCTTAACACCTAGTGAAGACTCCCCAAATAGCCACTCTTATTAATATTTATATTAGCTGATGGCTGAGAGAAAAAATCCTTTGGAATCAGATAGATCTGGTTTACAAACCTAGCTTCATAACTTACTAGCTATGTGAGTGGGGGCAGTTAATTTTTCTGACCTGTGTTTTTCTCCTTTAAAATATGGTGCCCCATTCTATATTTGCAAAATTCTTACTTCAGGCCAGTTGTAAAATTTCAATAAGACAACGTAGGAAAAGCAACCTGGTGCAGAGTAAATAATGACCCATGACCTCACTTTGGTCCTCAAGGGTCAGAGCCATTAGGCATGGTTCAATATTCATATGACAAGTTCCCAACAATCAGAGTGCCACTCTTCAGAGGTACTGAAATCTTTTTAATAACAGGGGAGTAGAACCATGCTGCCATTACTCCATCTTTTCTTTCTCCACTCACAGTACTGCTTTAGGAGAAGACCTGCTTGGCACTCTGAAAGAAGGCCAGCTGCCCTAAATTAGGACTTGAAACTTTTAATTTAGCTTTAGTTTTAAAAAGGACCAGATGTCTCCCAAGAGCTCGCTGATGCCTGGGGAAGTGTGTCTTCAGAAAGTGCATTTAGTTCTCTGAATGCCTTGAAATTGGCCACTCATGAGATGTTGCATTTTTAAATTAAGTAATTGACATCTGGGCGCCATTGTAATAGTGAAAAGGGGAAGCTTCCTGAGACCTTCTCTTCAGGATGAGTTTCCTCCCTGGGATGCAAAGCTCAGTTCTATGAGGAAACCACATCTCCTGAGAGAAGAAATGGGATTTTAGGGGTATGCTCTTTCCACTGGTGCTGTATTGCCTTGCTTTTAAAGATAATTAAACCAATAAAAGGCATTGTTTTGTGGCTTTGGGGTAAGTTCTCCACTTTATAAACTTCTGACCATCTAGGTTCATTGGAATAATCTTGCAGAAATAGTAACATATGGAAGCTGAAGAAGAGTGAGGGGACTATAAGAGTGGTTTTTTGATGGATTTGTAGTCAGTAAATGAGACACAGATTGTGAGCAGAGCCTCAGTGGAAGGGTACCCATGTAAAGCACCCGCAAGCACCAAGAGTCAAGTAGCCACTAAAGGGTAGAACTGTGGAAGGTTCTTTCCATACATGACCTTGCAGGCCCCAGTGCAATGCTGTGGGCAGCTGTCATTATTCCTTTTCATAGTCCATCCCAAGGCCCCTGTGGTTTGGATGGGTGTCCCCCAAAGGCCCATGTAGTAAAGGCTTTGTCCCCAGGGCAGTGCTGATGGGAGATGATAGAATCTTTGGGAAGTAGGGTCTAGTGGAAAGTCCTTGAGTCATTGGTGCCTTTGAGGGGGATTGTCGGACCCTCACCCTCTCTTCTTCCTCCTCTCTTTACTTCCTGGTTCATAAGACGAGTGGTTTTGCTCTGCCATGCACACCCACCATGATGTGCTGCCTTGTCGGGCCCAGAGCGATGGGGCGACTCAGTCTTGAACTGGAGCCTCCAAAATTGTGATCCAAAACAGCCTTTTTCTCTTCCTAATTATCTCAGGTGTTTTGTTACAGTGATGGGGAGCTGCCTAACACAAGGGTTGTCTGACTCTAATGCCCTGCCCTTTCTACTGCTCTGCTTGACCTTTCCTCTTCAACTGAGATGAGACAACCACAATGCAGGGCTACTGGAAAGTCACCACTTGTACAAAAAAGAACACACACCTTCCCATGCTCACTACATCATTCTGATGGCTTCGGTAGGCACAGATGAAGACTGGGGTAATGGAAGGAGCAAGCTCTTGGGGGTTCTGGGGGCAAATCTCAGCTCTGAAATTTATTAGTGATAATAATAGCTGTGTGGGCTGAAATGCGCCCCTCTCCCAGCATTCATATTGAACTGAAGCCCTCCCCGCAAGGTGATCCTATGGGGAGACAGGGGCTTCGGCAGGTAATCAGGGTTAGATGAGGTTTACAGGAGGATATCTTTATAAAAAGAGGAGACAGCAGAGTGCTCCCTCACTCTCTGCTTATGCCCTGAGAAAGAGCATGTGAGGACACAATGAGATGCTGGCTATCTGTGAGCCAGAAAGCGAGCCCTCATCAAGAATAGAATCTGCCAGCCCCTTGATCTGGTCTCCCGGCCTCCTGAACCATGAGAAAATGAGTTTGCTGTTCACATTACAGTCTGTGGTATTTTGTTATGGCATCCCAAGCAGACAAGTACAATAGCAAATATTATCTTAAACACTATTAATACACATCAAGTGTTGTAGGGTATATTCATGAGGAACATGCTTTATTACAATCATCTGTGTATTACAAATGAGAAGCCTAAAATATGGAGAGGCCATACACCTTGGTAGTGAGAAGTTTTCTGGGTGCATGCACACATTCTCTCTCTCCCTCTTACACACACACACACACACACACATACACACACACACACACACACACACACAAAGAAGGACACATACCAGTAACATACCAGTAGAAAGATGACCAGTGACTGTCTGGTGTCTGACTGTTTGGTGTCCAGGATGATGGGGTGAACTGCAAAAGGACAGGAAGACACTTTTTGAGGTGATAAAATACTCTGTATCTTATTTTATAACTCGGTGATAGTTACATTGGTATACACATTTATCAAAACTCATCAAACTATGTACTTAAAATGAGTTCCTTTTATGATATGTAATTTACAACTCAAAATGATTAAAAATTTTTAAAATACTTTTAAAAAGAAAAAAGACATGAAGAAGAGTCAGAAATTTTGGATCTCAATCCCACCTTCACCATATAGTAGTTATGTGATTTTTACTTTATATCTTTAGGTCTCTGACTCCATTTCTTCATCTGTGAAAAGGAGGATTATCATGGTTTCTTCATATGTATTTTAAGACCTTTATAGCAATATTTCATACTATGTTTTCCTCATTTATGCATTTACCCAACAAATAAGTAAGAACACCTCCTGTGAGCCAGAAACTGTTTTAGGTAGGAAGGACCCATCATCTGGACAACACGGTAGGAAACAGCAGACAGGGCTGTGTGCCCACGGAGCTAATTTCTTCTTTTTTTCTTTCTATTGTTTTTTACTTGTATCAGTCATGTTTGCAGTACATAATGATTACATTCACTCTACACGATTGGTAACGCGCATATAACACATTTCAATTCCTTTTCTTCCCCCCTTCCTCCACCCTTTTTTTTCCCAGAATCAGAGCTATTTATCTTGTAAGACCTTATAAAGTTAATTATCATATATACAGATTGAAAATGAGACTAATACACCAAAGAACACATACAGCATGTGAGACAGTTGAACTAAATCAAGGTACACTTTTAAATACATTGTCTGCACTGGATTACAGTGCCCTTTTTTCTTTCTCTTTTTTCCTATTAGCTATCTTTCAGTTATATGTGTGTGTGTGTGTGTGTGTGTGTGTGTGTGTGTGTGTGTATGTTATACATATATATAGAGAGAGAGAGGAGGGGTGGTGTTCATATAAGAGAAACCATGTGATATTTACGCATGTGTATCTGAGTTCACCGAACATTATTGTCTCAAAGGTGCACCTATTTTCCTACAAATGGCTCAAGTTTACCCTTCTTTATGACAGAGTAGTACTCCATTGTGTATAAATACCACATTTTAAAAATGGACATATAGGCTGTTTCCAAGATTTAGCTGTTATGAATTGTGCTATTATCAACATGGGTGTGCATACATCATTGTGGTATGATGTCTTTAACTCTTTTGGGAAGATTGGTGTTTATCTGATTTTTCGTGTCTGTTAGTATTTGTTTTATGAACTTGGATGTCCCATTATTTCGTGCATATATGTTTATAATTATTAACTCTTCCGGTAGAATTGTTCCCCTAACCGATATGTCATGACCTTCTTTGTCTCTTCTGATCAGTTTTAGCTTGAAATCCACTTTGTCTGAAATTAGAATACCAATTCCTAGTTTTTTCTGGGTTCTTGATCCATGGAATATTGTTTTCCATCGTTTGGTTTTTAATCTGTATCCTTTTGAATTAAATGTGTTTCCTGTATACTGCATATTGTTAGGTTTTCTTTCTTGATCCATTCTGCCAGTCTATGTCTTTTGATGGGCAACTGAGAACTTTCACATTGAGAGTTATTGCTGAGAGGTATTGAATTATTCTTGTCATTGCATTATGTTTCCATGGCTGCTTTCCTCATGTTTCCACTTTTGCTTATTAGCTGCTCATCCTGACAGGTATATTTATTCTTTTTGACTTATTGATGTTGGTGACTTCATTGTCTCCTTTTGAATTTTTTGTAATGCTGGTTTGGTGGTCATGAATTTCTTGAGGAAATACCTTATTTCTCCATCAGTTTTAGAGGAGGGTTTTGCAGTATACATAGATTGGGGGTGGAAGTTGTTATCTTTCAGGGCCTGAAACACTTCATTCCAAGCCTTCCTGGCCTTTAAGGTTTCCAGAGAGAAGTGGGCTGTGGTTCTAATGGGTTTACCTTTGTATGTGATTTGTTGCATTTCTCTAACACCTTTAAAGATTTTGTCCCTGTGATGAACTTCTGGAATTTTGAGTAGAACATGGCATGGAGAGGTTCTCTTTTGGTTGTGGTTATTTGGTGTTCTATAGACCTCACTTATCTGTATGCTTATTTCTTTCCCTATATTTGGGGAGTTTTCTGCCATTGTTTCTGTGAAGATTTTTTTATGCCATTTGTGTTTTCTTCTTCTGATTTTTCACTTATTCCAATTATTCTTGAATAAGTCTTTGCAGCATCTAGCAGATGTTGGATCAGTTTTTTTCTCTCTTTTTTTTTTAAGGTGTCTTTGAGTAGTTGGTCTTTGAAGGTATCATTGTCTTGTGGTTCTGAAAGTCTGTCCTCTCATTGGTCAGTCCTGCTGCCCGTACTTTTAATATGATTTTTAATCTCCTGGATTTCTGATTAAAATCTTTTCATGGATTCTAATTACTTGATAAACTTATCATTCATGTTTTGTATCATTTTGTTTAGCTCATCTAGTTTTCTATTAGTTTTCTTCTGAGAGCTCCTGCATCTTTTTGGTTATTACTTCCATATTGTTAGTTATATCTTTTCTAATCCCACTGACTATCTCTTTGAGCTTTTTTCTAACCTCCTCTGCTACACTTTTGAGTAATTTAAGTGTGTGGCTTATATTAGTCTGCCCCATGGGGCTCCCGTGATTAGCTTGGGGGAGTTGGGGGTTTTGGGAGGCATTTTGTTGCCTTTTCTTCCATATTTTTATTGTCTTTGTTTGTTTGTTTTGTCTTAAGTTTGTGGGTGCTTATAGTCTAAAGACTTTGTTGCAAATATAGAGATCTCTTTAGTTGCTTTTCGATGATGTACTTTGGGCATGGCTAACTATAATACTTTGCCGCAGCCCCAAACTTCTACCGCCTTGGTTATTTTGGGAAAGGAGGATACAGTGTAGTTAGCCTAGCATCGAAGTCCTCTGGGAATGTACTTTAGTGTTGTTAATGTAAACAAGGCTCATAAAGGACAAGAAAAAGCATTCTCAAATTAGGAATAGAATAGACAAAATACATGATTGTAATTGGAACATTGTCCTTCTAGTCTGAAGGTTTTAGTTGTGGGAACGGGTGTGAGTTACTCTGACCTAGGCTGGTAGGCTTCTGCCAGATTCACTTCTATAAACAAGCCAATTGTGGGGTTAACTCTTTACAGCTTGCCTTGGGCATAATCAATATTACAGTCCTCTGCATTGTAGCAGTGTCCAATTCAGGCACGACTCTGGAAATGATTGTAACAGGGGAGAGGACAGATGCTATGAGTAAAGTAATACAGTTAGCTAGGTAATGAATTAGAGTGTGCAGGGAAAGCCTTCCAAATTTTAAAGGAGAAGGCGACTTTGCAAAGATCTGGAAGAAAAGGCTCTAGGCAGAAAGATTATCACATGCAAAGGCCCTGAGGCTGGATGGGCCTCGGTAGCCAAGGAACAGAAAGGCCAGTGTAACTGGAAAGTAGTAAGAAGGTGGAGTGTCAGGAGAAAGGGGAGTGGTCCAGGATGGGTCTAAGAGGGATGGCTGCGGTTAAACTGTGGAAAATGACTCATGAGGAAGGCAGTAATGGAAGTCAAAAAATACAAAGGAAGTTGTTGCAGTAGGACTGGGGGCTTGGACCCTGTTGGTGACCTTGGAGTGGGAGCAAAGTGTGTGGATTCTGGATGCATTTCAGTGATCGAGTTAGCAGAGAGTGCTGGTATATTGCATGAAGGGGATGAATAAAGAAAAGAATAAAGGATGACTATTTTTGGCTTGTGCAACTGGGTAGATGTTGGTGCCATTTGCTGAGGGAAAGGGAGGCTCAAGCCAGAAGCTGTGTTTCAGCTTGCTAAGTTTGAGATGCCTATTACACAACCACGTGGAGATGTTGTGTGTGCAACTGGGTATGAGAGTGTAGAACATAAGGGCAAGATCAAGTCTGAGGACATGAGGGGCTGTCCACAGCAATGCAGAGTGTGCTGTTGCTAGCTGTCCTTGCCTTGGCGGGACCACCACTTGCTCCTTTCTCCCCCTGAAGTTCTTTTGTCCTGCTGGATGTAGGTGGGCGGGAGAGGGTGGGGCAGAGGTATTGGAGCAGGAACGGGAGGCAAGCACAGAGTTCGGTCTCCATAGACATGGTGGTTGATCACCACGGTTCTTTTCTTGAGGGGTCCTATATATTTTTAGGCTCCCTCTGACTCCTGATTTTTCAGGTCCCACTTTAAAAGTCACCTCGTCAGAAAGACCTTCTGTGACATCCTGTCTTAAGTGGGTCTCGTCCCTGAGTCTCCACCCCCACTGTATCTTTTTGACTTTCGTGTTCTTGGCTTCATTCAAAGTACCCGTAATCATTAGTTTGTGTTCATTGTTTTTCTCCCCCATTGGAGAGAGAATTTAACTCCATGTTGGAAAGAAGTATTGTCTTGTTCATCAGCAGCAGCCAGAACTAGCACAGTGTCAAGCACATAGTAGATGCTCAATAAACCTATGTTGGAGAATGTGATGAGGGGTCTCTGACACATCATGGCTTAGAGTGGGCTAACTGAACCGCCAAGAGTGGGCTGGAGGCAGCCTCATTAGACTCAGCCCAAGAAGAATAGGTTTTTAAGGACAGCGCAGGAGGGCTGGGAAGTAGCTCAGTAACAGAGCTCTTGCCCAGTGCGTGCCAGGACCTGGGGTCCATCTCTAGCACCACCAAATAAATAAATGAAGAATAAAGAGAGCACAGGGAACAATTATCAGGAAGTGTAGAAGCAAACTACGTGGCAGATTTCCAAGCCCCACTGGATGCAGGCTGCCATTTGCATTAACTGCTGAGCACCGTGGCATATGCAACCTTGTTAGTAAGACCATGGGCCAGAGATGGACGAATCCACTCCAACCTCCTGCTAAGCCCCCAAAGCAGAAGATTTCTGTAAACATTTTTGTTCTCATGAGATGTCATGGCCAGCAAGCTGAAAAACCAGGTGGCTGTATGCCAACTGCCTCGTTTTAAATCTAGTCCCTTACATGGAAAATGAAATTGAGAAAGAATGTAAGAATTCTAATCAGAATCTGTCCCCTGCAGTGGAGAAGGCTATTTTTATGTTCCAATCCAACACACTGGAGAGTTCTGGGAATGTAACATGTATCCAGCTTCTATCAGAAAGCCCAGAGTGAGAACTCCTGCTAAGGAGGAAGCCAGAAATGTCCCAAGATCTCTATTCTCCAAGTCTATGGAAAGATAGGATACAGTGGGTCCAGTTAAGAAAGCAGGCATTAAAATAATAGAAAAAGCCCGAGGGAAAATTGAAATGGTGGACACTTTGAACTTAAGAGTTCTGAAGGAGATTGATTTGTGCACGTGAATTAGCCAGTGGGAGAGGCAGGAGCGTGAAGACGACCCTTCTAACTTCCCCCACTGTGAGAGAGGTCTGAGTCCTGGTGTTGTGTAATATATACAGGGAGGCGCTAGAGTTTGTTTCTCTTTTGAAATACTGTTTATGCCTCTTTTTGGTGAGATTTTTAAAAGTCTGTCTCTCACTAAAAGGTTAGTGTGATGAAGCACTGGAAACATCTGTATGTCCCGATCATCACTTTGTAGGGAAATGAAAAGCAGAGAAGGGAGAGGTTAAATGTTTCCCGTTTAAGCTTCCAGGAAAAAGGAGATGGTGACTCCTCACGCCCAAAATGTCACCAAAATTGGATTATTTAAAAGCTATGAAATGACGCTGACCACCCACTGGCACTTGGTATCTAACACAAAAGTGGCCAAAATGAGTTGGGAATAGAGCTTTTTTCTCAGAGATATCGACGGTTCTCTGTGAAACGCTGTGTAGTTGTTTTCTGTGTTCTAACAGTTGAGTTATAATGTTCCCTAAAATAAAGAGCAGTGATCCAGTCCTTCTAGTTCCGCTGCAGAGGTAAAGTGGTAAAGTGACCAGTGACCCGCCTAGGCTGAGCACAGATAACGTGGGTGACATGGGAATATTTAAGCAGAGAGGGACGCTGCACAGTGGGAGTTAGGGCTGTGGGAGGCTCCTCCCGTCTTTCCGTATTTTCCCGAGCTGAAAGCCATCCTGGCTTTCCCAGCCCCACCCTCATCAGTGACCCTGCCACATGTCACTAGTGGGCTGTCAGTGCTGGTGTGGGCCCGAGGGGCCACTGGGGTCCAGCCTCAGAAGGCTGTCTGGGTTGAAGGACAGATGGAGGGAAACTTCTGTAGGGAAGGCCAGGCAGGTGTTCTACTCACCATCACCAATGCTCGTGATCAAAACAAGAAAAAAAAAAAAGGATGAAATTTTAAAAATTGTTTTCTCTTAAAACGATGTGTTGCTTCCCTCTCTGAAGTCCCCTGCGGCATATATGCCTGGCACGAAGGATACTGGGTGGATCTGAAGGCTCATGCCTCTGGGATGTTGATGTGGTTACCTGGATGAAAGCCGTGGAAGAACCAGGCTGGCCCCTCCCTGGAATTGATGCTTAGAAAAACTTTCCACTTGGCCTTGGGCTGGGCCGCCTAGTGATTTGCAACTGCTTGCCTCTTCCAAACTAAACACTTGGGCCTGAGTTATTAACTGTAATGAAAGTAACTGCCTTGAGGAATCAAAAGCAAAATCACAAAAAGAAAACCAGTTTTCAACACAGCTGGTAAATGACAATGTGGGATTTAGGGAAAGCTTCCCTTTGGAAAATATCCAAGCACTTGAGCAACTGTAAAAAAATCAGTCCCCTTAATCCATTTTCAGGGGCAGTGTTGAAAGTAATATAGATATAAAAAGGATCGATCAATTGATTGGCTGATTGATTTTAAATTTGCTGATGGATCACCTCTCTGCCTTCACAGAGAAAACATTTCTGCTGAGCAAGAGTAAAACCCCGCACTGTGCGGTAGCTTCTCAGTGATGGCCTTTTGCTCGTGAAGCATTCTTCCCATCGTTGGACATTTCTTGCTGGAGCCTGGAGAACCAGCAGAGAGAAGGTGCTATGGACCTCGTGTATGAGTTCCCCCCGATGCATATATGAAACCTTAATCCCAAGTTGGGCGGCATTTGAAGGTGGAGCCTTTGGGAGGGAATTAGATCGTGAGGGTGGAGCCGTCACATTGGCGTCAGTGCCCTTCTAGGTAGAAACAAGAGCGACTGCTGCCTCTCTCTGTCGTGTGAGGACGCATGAGCAGGTGGCTGGTGGCAAACCAGGAAGTGGCCTTCGCAGCCACCTAACCTGCTAGTCCCTTGACTTGAGGCTCCCACTGGCCAGAACTGTAACAAATAAATATTTGTTGTTTGTGCCTCCTGGCCCATGGTATTCTGTTATACCAGTAAAAACTGACTAAGACAGAGTGGTCTCTAAAGAAGGGATTGAACAGAGATTGGAGTTGGTCCACAGAGTTTTTCGAGCTTCTGACCCTGCAATTCTCTGCACTTATAATTGAGTCTTCTCAGCTCCTTGCTGAGTGCTGGAATAGATCAAGCCCACAATAGGTGACTTATCAGTGTTCTTGTGACTTGCAGTTCCCTTCAGAGTTGCCAATTGTCCTTTATAAAAAGATGCAGACACTAGTGGAGGTGGTAAGGAAATAGTAGAGATACGATAACCGTGTATTGGGAGAATGTACCATTCTTCCCACGGGAGATGCTTTCATATTAGTAAACTGAGTTATCAGAGCTTAGCTGAGGCTTGCTGACTCTGTGATGGTGCCCCAGGTTTCCCAGCTCCTGATACTCATGTCCTTGTGTACTGTATAGCAACTCCCTCTTTGGTGGGGTAGGAACTCTGACCTGCTAATAACAGCATGTTGTAAAGGTGCTGGGAGGTCACTTCCATGAAGAGGTGACATCAGATTGTACCTTCTGTCTCACTTGTAGACTTTCTCCTCTGTCCTCTTGGCTCACGTGTTTGGTGAAGCAGGCAGCCATGGCGGAGGGGCCCACTTGGCAAGGCACTGGGGGTTTGTGTTCCACAACCCACAGGAAACGGATTCCTGACAGCAATCGTGTGAGCTTCAGGATGGAGCCTTCCCAGTTGAGCCTTCAGGTAAGACTGCAGCCTTGGCCAACACTGTTCTTGCAGCCAGTGACAGACCCTGGAGCAGAGAGCCCCTCCCCCCAGGCCCTTCCCAGGTCCTGCCTATAACATTAGTAGGGCAATAAGTGTGTGCTTTTTTAAGCCACCAAGTTTGTGGCAATTTATTACATAGTAAGATAGAGCTGTATATTGATCTAAAGTATCTACATTTGGAACAGCTTAGACATGGAGCCTCTCCAAGTACCTCAACTTACATCTTCTTACCAAGGGAGTCCCCAGAATAATATGCCACAGAGTAAAGTATTTTCTCCAAAGAGAAATGACCTCTTTTACCCTCAGAGCAGTGATTTCTCAGTCCTGGCTGCGTATTATCATCATGTGGAAGGTGTTTTGTTTTTGCATTTTTTGGCTTTTTAAACTGTATTGAACACTGATGCTGGAGCCCCACTTCAGTAGGAAGGGGTCACTTGCAGGTACCCTTTTATTTATATCTCTCAGTTGTTCCTAATGGGCAGCCAAAGTGGAGAACCATGAGTTCAGAGTTACATTATATAAATGCCTGGCACTTCCACGGTGACAGTTTTGCCCTTGTTTACAGCATCCAAAGGTTCAGAAATATTGAAGTCCACTCCCAGAATATCCAGCTACACAATTAAGAAATGTTTTTAATGAAAGGAAAGGACATTTCTAAATCTGGTTTAAATTTTCCCATTTTATTGGACAGGAAGAAACAAATGCCAGATCATGGGGTTTGTGCCTAGCCAATTGGCAATGAGACTCATCTCACAGGGACAGAGTGATGCAGCAGCTCGTGGTCCTTTAATGGAAATTGGGATTCATTTTTAAAACCCAGATAGTCAAAAATTTCATTTTAATTCCTTTTTTTTTTCCTTCTCCCTTGAGCCTTTAGCAAAAGCTAAAGAAACCCCCACACCATCCAGTTTTATCCCTTTGCTAATGTGCAGAACCGGGAGCCGATGCCAGCCAGCTCTGTAGATACCAAGGGGTTGGCAGAAAGAGGGTTGGGTGGGAAAGAAAAGCAAGGAGCCTTTTAAACTCCCTCCATAGATAAATACAGTCTGTGCAACCAAGAAGTGCCTTTGCCACACTGCTTGCTTTGTGGGTTGATTGGATGAGATGGGAAGCTAATGGTATTCTTCAAGGATGTTTTGTATGGTCCTATACTCCAGGAAAGGTAGGAGCTAGAAAGAGGCTGGGTCTTTATACACAGAACAAATAGCTTCAGATCATGGCAGTTCAGTTGCTGTGGGATGTAGCCATGGAAGACACTGTTTAGAGGTGGGATTTTCTTTGAGACCAGCAACTAAGAGGACCCAAAACACACAGAACTAACAGCCTTGCTGTTGGCCAGGGCCAAGGCAAGATGGGAAACCAGGATCCAAGAAAGAAGAAGGCTGAGTGGTGAAGTTATTCTTTGGCTCCTTCCCTTCATATCTCCAGTTCTTATGGTGCTGGGAACCTGGTACAGGATGCTGCCCTCTTCACTTCTTTGTTCTTTCTTCCCCAAGCATTTAGTTATTGTCACACTGTGCTGGCCACAGCTCTGACCTGAGGAAACTTGCAAAGCAGTGAGGGGACAGACACAAGAGCTACTCAGAAGGAAATGTGGTCAGTGGTAGAATGAGTGTATCCCCAAGATGCTACAGGGTCCCAGAGAGGGGAGTGATCCATTCCAATTAGGAGGTCACAATCCCTTCACTCAACAAGATTTGGATGACAGTTGTTTCAAAATGGTGTGAGTATACTTAACACCATTGAACTGTTTCCTTTAAAATCTTACCATTTTAACCATCTTAATGTATTATATCTTTTACTACAATTTTGTTTTAAAAGATACATAGTAAAACTTTCCAGTTGGCATAGACTGGATACCCAAGGCTTCTCTATAGCTGCTTATTTCCAAACTATACAATTGTAAAGAACTACAACATTTGCTATGGAGAATAGAATCAGGATAAATTTTGAGCAAGATTCTGACACATGAGAGAAGTTTTCTTAGTGGAGGTAGACAAAGGGAGGCCAAGGCAAAAGGCAGAGGGAATGATATAAGCAAAGCTGCCAGGTGCTGGGTGAATTGGAGTGTTGAATGAATTGTATTCGGTGTTGTTCAGAATGAAGAAATAGGAGAAACAGATTTTTAAAAATTGCAATGAAATTTACATAACAAAAATCACTATTTTAACTTCCTTAAAGTGTGGAATTAAATGTTTTTGGTTCACATTCACACCAATATGCAAACAATCACCATTATCTAATTCCAGAACGTTTTATCACTCCAAAGGATATCCTGAACCCAGTTCCCATTCACCTTCAGCACCTGACAACCACTTACCTACTTTCTGGCCTTTTGTTTTTCTGCTGTCTTTCTGGGACTCTCATTGTGTATGCGTTGATGTGCTTGATGGTGTCCTACAAGTCTCTTGGGCTCTGTTCATTTTTCCTCATTCTTTTTTTTTTTTTTTGGTACCGGGGCTCGAACTTGTGTCCTTGTGCTTGTGAGGCAGGCAGCTGAACCACTGAGCTAAATCCCCGGCCCTCCTCATTCTTTTTTATTTATCTGTTTCTGCCTGAATAATTAATCCCAATTGACTAATATTCAAATTCACTGATCTTAATTCTGCCCATTCAAATCTACTGTTGAATCCTTGTAAGTTTTCATTTCAGTTGTTGTACTTTTTAACTCCAGAACTTTTGATTCTCTTTCATAATTTCTTGTTGCTCTTTTGTTTGGGGGGAGATGCTCTCCCCTCCCTCCCCTTCCTTACTTTCATTGAGCCCAGGACCTTGTATGTGCTAAACATGGCCTCTACCAGTGAGCTACAAACCCAGCCCCTATTCTCCTGATTTATGTTTTATTATTTATCTGTTTCAGCAGTACTAAAAAATAGAAATTTCAGGGTTTCTTTTTGACTTTTCCTAACATAGTATCCTTAGCCCCATGGTTCAAGGAGTCAATGTATTTGCCAAGAATGTTTGTCCCAACTCTTAGGAGCTGGGGAAAGTAACCCCATAAATGGCTTGCCAAGACTTAATGTGAGATGGACTTGTGGCACAGTATAACTTACTATCAGACCCCCATTAGCATCACCTCTGACTCTTGTCTTGGTGATAGTTCAGCAGCAGTAGCAGTGATCTCACAGAGACTTTAGGATTCCCTTGCTTTGCTGTACATTTCCATCTGTAGCTCTTTTGCACAAGTCTAGGAATATTAGTGACATGTTTTAATGTTACAGTGGGGCCTTCAAGGGATCTGACCAGACCTTGGCCTGTCTTTAATCAAGGGAACTGTGAATTATCTTGGTCTTGGAATCAGTTGAAGGACTAGTACTCTTCTATGAAATGACTCAAATTAGACTTCTATTTACCAGATGTAGATTGATTGATTGATTGATTGATTTTAGTTATAGAGATGAGTCGAATCTGGTGCTCAGTAAGAGGTCCATCTATTCATCCCTGGGAACTGCATGATCAATCATTTGGTTGATCTCTTTGGCCATGCTTCCTGTTACAGATAATGTACCCACTTTGCTTCTGAGGGTGGTGCAGGAAGAGATTGAGATCTTTATGAAATATCTATCTCAAGTGAGGCCATTACATGGCCTTTATACTCCAGGTCCCCACTATCCACATAGAGATCAGGGACCCACTTTAAGGGAACATCTACTACATTCATGTCTGACCTTCAGAGGATGCTACCTACCTTAGTGCTTTTCAAGGATGCCAACATTCAACATTTTCAAAAACAAAGTTGCAGGTCTTCTCAGGTGCCAAATTAGGGACTAGGTGACTAGGTTATAGCTTGAGCCTAATCTCTATGACACTTTGAGTTATTTTATCTAAATTATACCTAGGAATTTCTGGCACCTCAATTTAATCTAGCATCATACTATGGAGTCCAGATTTTAAGTAACTGAACAAACATTTAGAATCATTCTCACTTGCTTGAACTAGTCAGCACATTAAATATAGAAGCTCTTTCAAATGCATAATAAATTCTGTGCAATCTAAAATTAGATTTCCTCCTCTGTAGTTTAGGAGAGACACTAAATATCCATTCCTACCATACAGTCCCTCGGGTTTAGCCAATATAAATTAGCAAAATACTAAAATTGTTTTGGTATATTAACCTTTTTCCAAGAGTGGTTTTGTGATAAGCCTCATGTGTGGTTACTCTAATAATAGCTCTGGAGGTAGGGTGGGCAGAGCCAATGTCGTGGGCCGGTGACCAATTCAGTCATGCCAAGCCTCCTGTTCAGAAAGGTCTCACACTTGGTATTGTTCTCTGTTGTCACTGCTTGAAATTCTCAACAACTTTTAAACAAGAACCTCGGAATTGTCTTTCTGCATTGGGGTCTGCAACCTATGGAACCAGTTCAGAGGGTGGGGCAGGAAGATATTGGGCTCCTCATAGAAGATCTAATTACATGGTTCTTAAGCAAAGTGAGATCCATTTCATCAGATTGGGAAGGAATTTCTGCTTCTGCTAGCAGAGCCAGGGAGGTCAGTAAGATGTATGAGTTCAGAGTAATCAGACTTAATGTCTGCAGTAAGATTTTTGGAGTCCTTCTTGTTTCATGAGATTTTCTTGTGAGTTCTGCTAAGAGTATGACTTCAACTTAAGGTGCCCCATATCTGTTTTTTGGCTATGTTGGCTTTGTGATTAAATAACTGAAATTTTCTAAGTTTATATCAAGAATTTAAAACCTTAAGCCTATCTGTTATTTCTGTTATTTTTTTAAATTCTCCAGTATAGTTGGAAGAACATTCAACTCCATAGTTCTGTGTCCCACTCTCCAGAGCTGACTAGAACTTAACTATTTTCAAAACCAATCAAATTAGATAATTCTTTCTGGATTCCAGTTGCTTTGAAGTATGTTACTTGTGACCACTTCTGGTACCAGTTACTGAACCATTAATGACAGAGACCTGAAATAACAGTGACTCAGGGAAGAGGTTTTCTCTCATAGATCCTAAAGCCAGGCTGTATGTCAAGGCTGGTCAGGTAACTCTGCATTGTTGTTACAGACTTTGCTCCTTTAGCTCTTTTCTCTGTCATATATAGTAGTGTACAGTTTCTGCCCAGATGTTTGCTTCATGTCACAAGATATCTGTTAGTGCTCCAGCCATCACATACAAGTTTAAGGAAAGAAGAAAAGGAGAGAAGGGGACAAAGAATATCTGCTAGCTAATTAGGCACCCTTTAGTTTTCCTATAAGATCTACCCAGTAACTATTCTTTACATCTCATTGATCTCTCAGTGAAAGGCTCAAAAATATAGCCTGGATATGTAGTTCTGTTATAATTTGGTACATTACCACCCATAATACATAGGGGTTCTATTGGGAGAACAGATAGTGTGAAGTAGCTATCTCTAAAAATGCTAAGGCATTTTCTAGATCTGGCTATCAAACTTGGTTGCCACTATCCTTATGTGGTTACATAAATTGAGTAATTAAAATTAAATTAAAAATTTGGTTCTTTAGTAACATGAGTCATATTTTAAGACCTAAAGATGGTAGCCACCATCTTGGACAGCACACAGATGTATATATATTTTTCACCATTATTGTAGAAAGTTCTACTGGGTACCATTCATCTACGCTTCCAATAACTGTAGACACAGACATTTGATTATTGTTGTTTTTGTTGATTGTTTTATTAGTAGATTTAAGATTATGCCGAGAAGCCTGGCAGAATGGTTTGACAGTGGCCAGAGAGAGGGGAGGGAAGAGTAGGGATATAAAAAAGGGAGGAAGAGGGCCGAGGATTTAGCTCAGTGGTTCCATCACCTGCCTGAGTTCGATCCTGAGTTCGACCCGCAGTACCAAAAAAAGGTCCCAAGTTCGATCCCCAGTACCAAAAAAAAAAGGGGGGAGGAAGAAAGTTTTAGTAATAAGTGGGGAATCATATCTGTCGCTTCAGATTTATTGTTTGAGAAGATCGGGGGGAAAATATCTTTAGCAGCTGACCCCTGGAGAGCAGTGGTACAAACAACACTGGTTCCGATGGGCTGAGGAGGCACATGGAAAGTGCGTAGATGGAAGTCTCCACTTGTAGCTGGCACGAATTCCCATTACAGGGCCGAGTGCGATGGTGCATGGCCAGAATCCCAGCATTCTGGAAGCTAACACAGGAGGGATGCAAGTTGGAGCCCAGACCTAGAAACTGAGCATCTCAGACCATATCTCAAAATTAAAAAAAAAAGTTTACAAAGGGCTGGGGATATAAGTCGGGATGGCCTTGTGTTCAATCACAAGTTCTGGAAAAAAATTCCATTATAGATTATGGGACAGAGCCAGGGTAATGACCCCAGGGAGAAGCAGGACTGTAGATTTCTGCCCTTGTGCTTGTGGTCAGTGTGTTTCTGGACTTTTTGTAGGAGGAGTAGCTCTGGGTATGGCTAGGGGATAAGGACAAGGGTCCCCAAAGAGGGAGAGATTTATGATAAAAGAGAGGAATATTGAAGCCAGGTAGCTTAGCCCATGTTTCATTACTGTAACAAAACACCAGAGACTGTAATTTATAAAGAGTAGATGTGTCTGTGGCTCATGGTTCTGGAGGGCAAGATGTTCAAGAGCAATGAATATCTGCTTGGCCTCTGGTGTGAGCCTCTTATGATGGGCATCACATGGAGAGACACAGCCAGGTACAGCTTAGGTGTTTCTTCTCTTAGAAAATTTTGAATCCCTTCCTGGGGGCCACCCTTGTGACCTTATCTCACCCTAATCACCTCTGTGTGCCATCACCATATGCTTTCGAGCTTGTAGAGGGCACGTTCTGACCAAAGCAGCAGGTTTTAGGGGGAATCAGTATGAACTCCTGTGTAACAGGGAAAGGCCATCCTGTCGACCCTGGAGGTGGCCGGCAGGGAAGTGGAGTGAGAAGGATGGGCCAGACCAGACAGTGTGGCAGGGAAGGGAGTTAAGAGAATGCACGCGGAGGGGTTCTGTTTCTTTGGTAATTCCCGGAGAAGAAGCCACTGTGTGAATGAAAGGTAGAGGGCCTGTCAGGAAGAAGGAAAATGAGAAAGGCCAAGAAAGTTCTGTGGTGAATAGAAAAACAGGGACCAAAGATTCAGGTAAAGATTAACAAGAAAATTATATGGAATCCTACCAAATTCTCTCATCATGACATGCACTGTGCCTTCCTGGTGAATACTAACGACACAAATTATTGAATGCTTGAGGTATCGGGCACTGAACCACACATTTGAAAACCTCCATCAGCTTTTGGATGAGAAGTGATGATTCTCTGGTATAGGTGAACAAGGACAGATAGAAATAATGTTGGAATGAGAAGTGAAGCGGGTATGGATCCCTGTCTCACTATCTGTGTAGCTGTGTACTTTGGGCAGTTTAATTTCTTGAAGCTTCAGATTCCTCTTGGTGAATAGGGGTTGGGATCTATATTTCTAAATTGTTAAGAATATTAAATGAGATAAGATTGTGAAAAGGCCTAGTGCATGCTGGATGCTTGATTTTTAAAAAAAATCATAGAATATTAACTCTTGGGCTGGGGATTTAGCTCAGTAGTTCTGCCACTTGTCCTGCAAGTGCAAGGAGCCAAGTTCGATTCCTGGTACTAAAAAAAAAAAAAGACTATTAACTGTTGGTGCTGAGGGTTCAGCTCACCAGTAGAGTTTTTGCTTAGCATATGCAAGACCCCAGGTTCAATCTCCAGCACTGAAAAAAAAAAAAAAGGAATGCAAATTGTTGCTGGAGCCATCTGATTCAAAGTCATTGTGATTTGACTTCGTGATCCCTTTCTGGTGCCAGGCAGGTACCCTCGGTGTGCAGTGTGGCCTGGTATGAAATTGTTTTCAAGTAGAAAGCAGTGGCCACAGAGATGGTAGCTCAGGGGCATCCTGTTGAAGGCACCCACATCCTAGCACACCGTGACAGCCACAGGAAGCTCACCCCACGCTCCACAGGCCCCACGTGCTGCCAGTTTGTGACCTCTGAGGACTGCACTTTAAAGGTCCTCGATTCCCTCTGCCTGTCCCTTATTGTGTGGTTCTGGAAAAGTCACTTGGGCTCTTCACGCCACAGAGGGAAACTACACTGTGGCTGTGCTGTGGAGAACACGCTATGACGGGCTGGCTGAAGCATGTGACGTTCTGAGTAATTCTTGCAGTTGGCATCTTAGGAGGTATGAAAAGTTCCTAGTCACATAATTAACAGGTGGCAAGGGCTGTGGTAAGATGACAACGCAGCAGACGTGGGGACCTGGGGAGTCTTCTTTGGCAGCAGACCTCAGTGCAGTTCTGAAGACACTGATTAATGACACTGCTTGTCCCCGGTGAGGAACAAGGCAGCATAACACTGCCTTTCCTGCAGGTGTGCAGAGAGATGGGGACCCAGGGAAGAGACTCAGGGCATGTCCAGCTGGGGACGGCACAGCAGGCTTGAACTCAGTCTCCTCAGTGCCCCAGGTGCATCTTGCAGGCATTTTCCCCAAAAGATCTAAATCACTTTTCCAGGCAAAGCCAGAAATCCCGAAACCTCCCAGACCCCAAAGAAACACCCGCTGCCTTGTTGTGGTTGAAATTGCTGCTCATGTTTATTGAGGAAGCAGAACATAATGCATCTGTAGAGATCTAGCTTGCACAATTCTCCAAGCTCAGACTGTACATCAGCCCTAGACTTCCAATTCGAGTGGCTAGAAGCAAAACTACTTTAATGAAATGTGCCCGGGAAGAATGAACTAGAAGATGCACCTTCTACAGCAGCACACCATGAAGATTAAAGCTAAGAAGATGGGGCAGAAGTTTGGCAGCCAGGCACCCTGGGTAGTAGTTCCAGTCCTATCCAGTTGAGGACACAGACTTCTCCCCCTGGGGCAGCAGCCTGCCATTATGACTCAAAGGCATAAAGCTCATCTCCCTAGACTGGCTGCCACAGCAAGCAGCAGCTGGGCTTCCTAATGGCAGAGGATCGGCACCTGGACAGCACCTGCCATTTCCAGTGGGGAAAGTGGCATCATCCACCCTGTGAGGCCCGCAGTGGCCTTTGGGTATTGGATCCTGATGTGGGGCCAGTGGCTCCCACAGGTGGGACAGGAGGGAAGGGAGCTTGCTTTGGGGGCCATTATCAGACGATAACCAAGGGAGGCTGACTTCTTAGAAACACAGCTGGGAGTGGAGCACAGGGGCCTAAGTGGTAAGTGGTGTGAAGAGTGAATGCTCTGCTTGTACTTCTGTTGCCTTAAAAGCCCTCATCCTGAAGAGGGTGAAGTGTGCTGATTGCACACGGATCTGCCACGGCAGGAGTGCTGCTGATGTGGCCAGGACTGTCCGGCTGTGGCCAGGAAGGAGGACAGTATAAAGAAGAGGAGGTTCAGGGACTGGGGATTTAGCTCAGTGGTTCCGCCGCCTGCCTTGCAAGCGCAAGGACCTGAGTTCGATCCCCAGTACCAAAAAAAAAAAAAAAAAAAAAAACCAACTAAAACGAGAGTGAAACCTCTGGAGAAAGCCCTTTGGGAGCCTGAAAGGAGATGAGGTGAGGTCATCTGACCCCATAGCTAGTGAGGCGCTTTGCGGAACCCAAACCGTGTGTTGGGTTTTAAAATTTAGCAGTGGCTGAGCTAAATCCCGATTCAGAAAGACAGCTTGGTGAAGTGCAGCGGCCTCATAGAAGCAACTGCCCTCTGGACTCCAGCGACCTATGGCTCCCTTGATTGGGAAACCTTGGGAGCTGAGGTCGGAAACCAGGTGCGATTCATCTTGTTTAATTGCCCGCTGTCCCGCTCAGGCTCGGGCTCGGGCTCGGGCTCGGGATCGATCCACACCCTACCTGTGTGACGAGCTCACTGAGGCCTAACCTGCCTCGGAGCTGGAGCCACAGTGACTCCGGTGAGAAGCCAGGGCGGAGCCCCTTGCTGCCCGAGCACTTCAGTGCTCCCCAGCCGGGCACTTCCTGGGCGGCTCCCGGAAGCTGAGGCCAGGCCCTGGGCAAGCACACAGCCCTCGAGCGTCCCGCTGTCCCTGGACTAGGCCAGGGCCCAGGCCAGGAGGAGGCAGCACCCGAGGAGAAAGCAAGACTGCCATTCTATGCGGTTAGACACTGCAGAATAGAGATCGTCTACAAGGTGGGAAACGAGTATGCGAAGGGAAGCCGTCCTTCCCGGAGCCCCGGCCTGGCGCGGGCCCAGCCGCCCCTGCACCCACTACCCACGCAGGTAGGGGGCGCGCGCGGCCTCGCGCCCCAGGGCGTTGATGTGCGGGAGCGCGCCCGGCGCGGCCAGCTTCTCGCTCAGCTTCCGGTTGTCCAGTTCCAGGCGGCGCCCGTGCTTCCGGGCCTGCCGCAGCGACCGCTTGACTTTTTTCAGACGCTCGCGCAGCTGCTTGTTCCGCTTCTCCAGGGCCGCCACCTGCTGCTGCAGTTTCTTGACGTGGTCCTCCTCCTCGAACAGGGCCTTCTGCACGGAGGAGCACAGGAGCTGGGGACAGACACGGAGGGAGAGGCAGGTGAGTCTCCGCTCTCCGCTCGACCAGCATGGGGCCAGGACAAACCTGCCCCTGCCCCTGCCCGACCTTGACCTTGCTGGGCCTCCACCCTGTGAGCCCTTGCGCTCCCCCGCTCCAACCCGCAGAGCCCCTGCCTTTGGTTTCTGGCCCTGGCTTCCTTGGAGGATCTTGTTTTTTAAAGATATTCTAAATACTTGTCACAGTAAGAAGGAACTCCTTGCTAAGTAAAAGAAGAGCCTGAAACGGAAGAGTACGCAAAGGATATACTATCTATGGGTAGTTCACAAGAGAGGAACACAACTGTCCTCCAATATGCAAACAGATGCTCAGCCCCACTCCTGATAAGATAAAAGCAAGTTAAAGACACGTGGAATTACTACTTTTCACATGTTAAAAAGTCAGGATTTGAGGAAACAGGTGCTGGACAGAGCGTAGCCCTGGATAAAGAGCAATTTAGCTCTAATCAAAATAAAAGCAAAGTAAATACCCTTTGTTCTAGTAATTCTGGGACTTGGTCTCACGGAAATAATCGCACACGTGCGAACTGGCACCTGTACATCACAGCATTGTTTGTTATTTTAAAAGATGAAAAGCCCTCTAAAACGCCCATCGAGAGAGGCGTGGTTCAGTGACTTATAGCAAATCCTTACCGGATGGAAGGTCGCTGTCTCTGAGAGCAAGGCAGCTCCGTGTGCCTGGCAGTGTCGCGGTCGCTGAGAAGCGTGATGCACAGAGTGCACAACTGATGCCCGTATGTAGCTATGCTCAGACATGTGTACACTGTCTCTGAGCAGAAATGAGAAACTGGTAACTGTGGCTACCCATGGAGCAGAGGGGACAGAGGTGACAAGGACATTTATTTTTCTGTGTACTCTTCTGGACCTTTTGAATTCTGTGTTAGATGCTAGTATTTTACACAGTCTTCTCACCTCCAGCCTCTCTGCTCCTCCCTGCCCTATGTTATCAAGAGCCGTGCTCCCAGAGAAAGGCCTGGGTTTTGAGTTTCCTCTGGCTGGAAATCAGTTGGTCCTCCTTACTGGGAGGTTCTGATTTCTGTGGATTCTGCATCCACAGATTCAACCAACCACAGGTGGAAAGAATTCGGCAACAGAAATTCCAGAAAGTTACAAAATGCAGAACTTGAATTTGCTGTGGGCCAGGCATTGCCTTGAGTCCATCTGTGTACACAAACCCAGCCTTGGGCCTGTTCGCAGATCTTTGTCCCTCCCTGGCACTGGTTGCTTGTGGATTGTTGGCCTTGCGTCTCATTTGTATTTTTGTTTTGCGGTACTGTGGATGGCACCCAGGCAGTGAGCTCCAAACCCAGCTCTTTATATTTATTTTGAGGCAGGGCCTCACTAAATTGTGTAGTTGCCCAGGCTGCATTCAAACTTGGAATCCTTCTGCCTCAGCCTCCCAGTGCCAGGATTACATGCATGCGCTACGATGCCCAGCTGTAGTTAGACATCTGAGATTGTGTCTATGCTGAACATGTGTAGACTTTTTTTTCCTTATCACTATTCCCTAAGCAATACAGAACTGTTGACATAGCATTCACATTGTATTAGGTGTTGGAAGCAATCTAGTGAAGATTAAAGTAGGGGAGGTTTGTGTAGATTGCAACAATGTGTCATTTTAGGTAAGAGACTTGAGCATGTGTGGGTTTTGTGTGGGGGTCCTGAAAATAGTCCCTGCGGACACTGAAGGAGGTCCTTGTCCCCTTATGCTGCAATACGGCAATGTGGTGAAAAGCACAGACTCCCCGGCCAGGCTACCTCCGTTGCACGTCCTGCCTGTCCTTCTGAGAGCAATGACCTTAGGCAGCTTCTCAACCTCAAGGTCTCAGACCCCCTTTGAGACTGGAGGATTTGTTCTCTAAGCTCCTTGGAGTGCTGCAGGTTGACAGCTTTCAGCTGAGTCTCTCTCCAGAATCTGCCCGACTTAGGAGCTGCTCAGGGTTGCAGGGTTCCCTGGAGTACCTGTATCCATGCCTGGTTTACATCCCTACTTGGGACATCTCTGAAGAGCTGTGCTCGCCTCAGCGTGTCCCCGGTAGGTACGGGATTTTTCTGTCCACTCCTCTCACCTTAGAGTCCTGTGTCACCCAGTTTCCTTCATAGAATGGAAGCAGAAATAGAGGGACGCTGCTAGCACAAGCTCCTTGCCTCTCTTCTGCTTCCCTGCCTTTGTGAGCTGAGCAGACTTGCTCTACCACACCCCGCTGCTGTGATGTTTCTGCTTCACCACCAGCCTGAAAGCAGTGGAGCCGGTGACCATGGGCTGAAACTTTGAGCCAAAATAAACCTTTCCCCCTTTAATTCGTTTGTTTCAGGTATTTGGCCACGGTGACTGAGCCACTAACACAAGGATTGAATGAGTTTTAGCTGAAAATTATTCAGAACCAAACACTGATACATACAGATGGCTTCTGTCAGCCATTATTATAGAGTTAAGTCTCTAAAAACTTAGGTTCAGGGATTTAGCTCAGTGGTGCCACCACCTGCCTTGCAAGCACAAGGTCCTGAGTTCGATCTCCGGTAGCCCCCCCCCCCCCAAAAAAACTTATGTGGACCCATCCTGCACTTCCAGTTTTACTGCTCATCCCTCTGCTTCACACACTATGCACAAAGCAAACCTGGTTTGCGCCTGGTAGTTCCTCCAGCACATCCTGCATATCAGGGCTCTGCCAGGCCCATCCTTCTGCCTGGAATGCTGTTTTCCCCAGCACTCCGTGGGGCTCCTACGTGTGCCTTCCACAGGGTCTCCTACTGGGCAAATGTGTCCTTCTACAAGGTCTTGCACTACAGAGAATATGTCTAATGCTCTTGACAGATCACAAACTCCCTATCAATGATGGCTAAGCTTGTAGAGCTTTCAGTGGTAACAGATGCCAGATGTGGCAGGCATGCCATAGGTTCACCACCACTGGCTACATCAGGTTGGGTTTTGTATCCGTGTTGTCCTGGCTCTTTTAGGTATTCATTAAAAAATGTGAGTCATATGAAGTGTTCACTGCAAACACCTCTCATTTAATAAAAGGACTCCTGGGAATGTCCCTGTTACAGGGGAGACCACACAGGAAACACTGCCCTCTTCTGACCATAATGAGATCCCCCTCAAAAAATAGAGAAGGTGGGCTTAGGAAATTCCTCGAGAGCTCATGTTATTTGTATTCTGTGTGATTAGGTGTGACCTGTATAGCTTACTGAGGGTCTGAGATGGGCGGGTAATTAGGATAACCACCACATCCACACTCATTAAGTCATGATAGTTCTGGAAGTTATGGTAGATTCTTTAACCCAGAACCGGACAACAGAGGGTAAGTGAAGTCTCATAAAACAAAAAGATTTGGGGATTCAATCCCTAGGACTGCAAAAAAATTAGTAAATAAAAATAAGAGTGTACAGTATTGGGTTTTTACACGGCTGCTTAGAAAGACTCCAGTAGTACACTGAAACATACCATCAGAGAGAAACTGAAGGCATGTTTTATGCCATTTTTCAAAAGCTGTGTTTTAAAATAAGTAAAAACACAGTGGGTTGGTGGAGCTGATGCAGTCGCTTGTGAGCAGAGCTCTTTCTGAGGCACCAGCCCTCTCCACAGGCCTTGTGCTGGCCATAGCCAGCAGCTCCCGCTCTGGAGGAGGAATTTCACCTCCAGCCAGACTAACAGCCAGCCAAGACCTTCGTGCTGATGACCTGGAGAAACCAAGGTAGAACAGAGGGACAGCTTGAAATGTCGTGCCTGTGGGGGGTATCATTAAGATGGAAATGATAAATCCCGAAGCACCGCTGAGTGCGGAAGGAATGGGCAAGATGACTTGAGTTCCTCAGTGAATTGTGGTCCTCAGAGCTTCCCTTTCCTGGGAGTAGTTGCAAAAAATGACATCCGGGGGCCGGGGATTTAGCTCAGTGGTTATACCGCCTACCTTGCAAGTGCAAGGACTTGAGTTCGGTCCCCAGTACCAAAAAAAAAAAAAAAAAAGAAGAAGAAAACAAATGACATCCAAGAACTCCCGTGGCCTGTCCCAGGTCACCAACAGTGGGCCATGACCCAGGACTCCCTACCGTGCAGACTTCTCCATTGCTGCCTCCAAAGAGGAGAAACCTTCGTCGTAGGAGTTGAGGCAACACCAGGAAATAGTGTTGCCCCTGCTGACAGTATGGAAAGGAGGCCTCCGGAATCCCGGCTATCAGTCCCAAAGAAAATCCTGGTCTTCTGATTAAGAAAGCAAGAATTTGTAGAGGAGTGCTGTGCTTTCAAATGCGTGTGTTTCTGTAAGAAACTCTCCTTTCTCCTGAAATGCTTTCTAAACGAAATCAGTCTCTTTTTAAAACTGCTGCGGGGAAAATCTAGACATGATATTTGCTCACGTAGCTTTGTGGTATGTTTTTCGTAAACAGAGATGAGGGAAAAGGCCAGATCAGGCTGATACAGGTGTTGCTACGTTTTCCATGAAGAAAGCAAAGAACAGCCCTAGAGGTCAGCCCCAAAGTCACATGGAACAGGACGATTCTTGGGCCACTTCTTCCCACTTCCGATGGGCCACGGTGGAGAATTCACTCGCCTGCCAGATGTGGAAACATCTCCGCCTTTCTGTGGTGGCAGAGCTTTTCTCTGGAAGTTTCCATGTGGCTAACAGGATGCCTGCTCTAGGACAGTGGGCAGATTGCCACAGGGGAGTGTGCTCTTTTCATTTCAGCAAGACAGAATCCAGGCTGGGCTATCCATTCTTCCTTGTCTTTGAAAAAAAAAAAAAAGCTTCAAAAGCTAAAAACAACTTGTTGATTATAGAGAACCTTGTATTTTTAAAGAAAAAAAAAATCACCAGTAACTCTGTTAGCTACAGATAGCCACTGCTTTTTATGCGTTTCTTCCTTGGATCGTTTCTGTGAGTGTAGGTGAAAACATTTGCACAGAATTGGAATCATGTTATTAGATTTTCTGTTCTGAGTTTTTGCCCTTGACATTCTGCCATGACTATTTTCCAACACTGATCTGTACACTTCCGTTGAGTTATTTTGATGGAAGCTGGGGAGGAGCATCTGGTAGTTCTGCCCTCAACCATGAACCCCAAGTTGATGGGTCAACTCAGCTCTTGTTCTATCCTGTGACCATAGGCTGAGGGAGAAGGAAGGCAGGCCTGCCACTTGCGTGTCCTTGAGGCTGGGTGATCTTAACGTGGCTTTTAATCACCTGTCTCCATGGATAAGACAGATCTATGGGAGTGCCTCCCCTGGACCTTGACTGGAAGTTTTACTGTTTGATTTCTGGCTTCCATGGGAAATCAGGTTCTGTGAGAGAGTTTCACAGTGAAGACTTTGTTTTAGTTATTTGTGTGTTGGCAGTACTGGAGATTGAAATCAGGGCCTTCGCATTAAGCCACATCCCCAGCCCTTTTTATTTTTTGTTTTGAGACAGGGTCTTGCTAAGTTACTAAGTAGACCAGGCTGGTCTTGAACTTGTGATCCTCCTGCTGCATCCTCCCAGACTGCTGGGTTTACAGGCGTGCGCCATCATGCCAGCTTCACGGGCGAGCTCTTGAGAGGTTAAGGAAATGTATGTGTTACCACATAGAATCACCTCTGTCACTTTAAATTGTTTTAGCTTCTATATGTTCATTCATTTTAGCAGGAAGTACTTATTTTTCTATGCCTAGCATTGTACGGTGCAGAAAGTTTCCTCACCCATTCTGCAGTATACCAATAAGCTTTGTATCAAGCTAAATAAATAAAAATAAAAAGTATTTAAACAGTATTTCAGTACCCATTGAGAAGACTCTGGCCTTCACAGATGGTTTCAATTTAAATACTCACCTATCAAGACAAGACAAAGTATACTTTCTGAAATGTAAAAAATAAGGGGAAGACAGTCCAAAAGCAACAGCAAAGATGAATAGCTTGCTTTTTTTTTTTTTTTGGTAACACTTCATTCTTGTTCTTGGGATTCAAAAATGAGAAGGAAGGAAAAAAGGAGAGAAGAACTACAGTTGTGATCAACAAACTATGGCCAATGGCCAAATCCAGCCTACCAGCTGTTTTTGTGAATAAAATTTTATTAGAACACAGCTACACTTATACGTTAGTGGCTTTTGCGCTGCCGTGGCAGAGCTGAGTAGTTGTGACAGAGACCATGTGGTCTATAAGCCTAAGATATTTCCCCCAACCTGTAGAGGGGCCTAAGGCAAATGGAGGTGCAGAAGCAGCAGCTGACAGTTCGAGGGGGCGTGGAGGGAACATGGGCTGCAGTCAGTGAAGGCAGGAAAAAGGGACAGAAAACACCTGGTACCAGCGCCTCCCAGGGCTCCCCCCCATACTGCACCTTTCTTTGGTGGGAGGGTTCACTGGAGATCGAACCCTGGGCCTTCACACTGAGCAACATCCCCAGGCCTTTTTAATTTTTGAGGGAAGTTGCCAAGTTGCCCAGGCTGGGCTCGAACTTGCGATCCTTATACCTCACCTCCTAGAGTGCTGGGATTGCAAGTGAGGCCAAGCTGGGCTTTACGCTTTGCATGCATACCCTAAAGTGGTCATCGCTTGGGTGCTCTGATCTCTGTCAAGGAGATCTGCCTCCATCTCTAGGGACTGCTGCTAATTCAGATGTCCAGATGGAAGCTAACAGTAGCTTTCTGCGTCATGACTCGCCACCTGTCTCTAAAATGCTTCCCCCAGTGGTGTTGGGAGTGCAAGCTTTCTAGAACTTAGAACGGTAGAGGCTCCTTTATCACTCCCGAGGTTCCTTTATCACCATGTCCCATGTCCCCTCAGAGTTCTCCCCGGCATTTTCTGTAACAGGTTGCAACTGCAGCTTTGCTCCCACCCTTTGAATCCCCTTAGAGACAGAGATGTGAGAAGAGGTGCAGGAGGCTGCATCAATTCAGGACAGTTTCCCGAGCCATCCCACAGGACTGGGCTGGACGGCACCCAGGCCTGTGGAAGACTCTCCCCACCCTCGGAAGTGACAGCAGGGCAGTTCTTCTGAGGACTCTGCGGGAACAACCCGATGCTCCGATGATGTTTGACTTGGCAATGGGTTCTCTGCTCCACCCAAAGTCAAAAGACCCATCTCCCCCGTGCCAGGAGCCAGGCAAAGTGAGCATGAGCCCAGCAGGCTGTGGCCGAGTGGTGAGCCTGGCGGACAAGAGAGGGTGAAGAGGAGGCCAGGCAGGAGTCGGGGAGAGGGGAGCACTGCTGGAGGAGCCTCAGGGCCCCCGACTCGACCTCCTGGGTCCAGCCCGAGATGCTTCCCCCACTTCCCTGCCTGCCATGCTGCCCAGGGAGGAGGCGGCTGAGCATCATGGATAGGAAGGAGTTTCCAAGTCAGGAAAAGCACGGTTGAGTCCTAGCTCATAGGATTTGACCCCTCACCTTCTACTGTAGCTGCTGTCAGAGTCTGGGGAGAATGGAGCCACTGTGCCCCAGCATCTGTTTGATAATGGGGCTCTGCTTAAGCCAGTACACCTGCCTTAGCTCAGTGTCCTCACATATAAAAGTGGCACAATAATGCCTCTTCCACAGAACTGCTGTGCTGATTAAATCAGATAATATATACGAAGCATTGACATAACACCGGGATAAACACCACATGAAGCTTTTACTCTTATTCATCCTGAGCTCCACACCTGAAGCTTTTATTCATCCTGCACTTGACATTCACTGGTTGAATTGCTCTTCCCTGACCACATGAGGTTCTCTTAAGTATCTGTGCCTTTGCACATGTACTTCCTTCTGCTTAGAAAATCTCTACTGACTCGCTCCTTTATCCAGCTGATGAGATTCTACTTCCTCTCCAACTCTTGGTTGAAGAGTCGTGTTGTCTGTGAAGCCTCCCTAATTTCTCCAGGTAGAGCCCTGTAATCTTTTTCTGGTTCCATTGTCTGGTTTATTATCCTTTATGCTCTTTTAACTAGTCTGACTCTCTCCCAGACTTTGAGCCCCTTAAGCATGGGGAAATGACAAAACTACGTCTTCGAAGAAATCCGCTACAAAGTGGGGTCTACAGAGTGTTCGTCCTATGAGGTGCTTGCATGGGAACCAAAGGAGTTTTTCTGGGGTGGGGGTGGGGCGTCAAATAAGATTCAAGAAATAACCGCAGATTGTCGTCCTCTTTGGTGGAATAGTCATTAACCCAGCTATGTGCATTGGCCTGGCACTGAACAGATCTCTGTAACTTTGCCTATCTCATTGGACTGTCAGAGCTCCCCAGCAGGTGACTGGAATGGACTTGCCAGAGGGACCCTTCAGCTCTGAGTGTCCATTTATAGCTTCCCCCAGGAACTGTGCAGATAATTTTCTCTTGTTCATGATGTAAATAAAGCAGACTGGGAACCACTAGGTCATGGAAAGATGACTCCAACCCCAGTGCTTTTCTAGATCTACCAAGGGGAGGAAAGACTAAATTGGATTCTTGGGTAAGAAGGCTACTTAACTCTCAGTGCTGACTCCAACCCACAGTGGAGAGTAGGTTTCCAGCTGAACTGTGAAGGAGGATATTTCATCTTTTTTAAGATCCCCAGAAATCAATTCTTAAAGTCATCATGGTAGATGGGGCGCTGGTCTAGATGAAGGACTCCATCTAGTTAGTGACCTTGGACACTCATAGTTCTCCATCTACGACTTGTGAGGGACATCTTCCAGAAGTTGCATCTGAATGTGTTATACCTTCTTGGGCATCTTAGTACTCTGTCAGTCATGGCTACTGGTTCTTTTCTCTCCCATGAAAACAGCAAGAGCACAAATTCCCCCTGCAGTCTGGCTGACGCAGGCATTCTCATGGGAGAGATGGCTGCCATTCATGGTCACTGGAACCTCAGATTTTGTAAAGATCTGTCAACCTGTTGTGTATGCTCGGCCTCCATGGTGTCTTGGGCTACAGGGGAGGAGGAGTAAGAGGATCTGATGATGTAGCCTTCTCCCCCAACCCCAGCAGTGGCCTGGCTACCACTGGGAAATGGGCCCATGTGTTCCTTCCTACACTGGCCTTCAGTGTCCCAGCCCTGGCTGAATGAGCAGAGAGCCACTGATTGGCCCTTTCCCATCATAACTTGGGCCACTGCTGTGGTCTTATGTCATCATCAGCTCATCCCTCACCTATGGGCCCCTGAACTCAATCCAGGAGGAGTTGCAGGCACCCCCTGGTGATGTCAGGTCAAAGTAATGAGGCTGCTGAGAGCTATCAGGCTGTGCCGTGGACCAGGTGTCCAGTGTACCAGGTCTATGGAGGATGGGCATCCTGGGCCAGGGACTGATGTGTCCCTGCCCATCCCATGGGTGTGGTCAGCCTGACCCACCTTTGATCAGATGCCTTTCACAGCCTTGGTTTTCTGGCAATCAGGGTTCAGTTTCCAGCTGTTACTGAAAAAGGCAGTGAAGGGCCAAGCCAAGCTGTGCTTTTCTTCATGGCACTGTCACTACTGAGAAGAAGCTCCAAGAGCTCCTGCCACCTTCCCTGCTGGGGAATGTGATGGAAATTTACGAGCTGTGAGTACACTCTGTTTACTTCTCTGAGGCTGAGCACAGGTCCATGCGGCCAGGGCCTGACTCCACTGAGACTGGGAGTTTATCAAGCCCAGGCACAGGTGTTTCTTCTACTGCACTATGTGGCCCGGAAACTGAGGTGGCTGGTGAGCTGTCTCTCCTTCTGTTAGAAAGAGCCGGGTGTGATTTAGCAAGATGTTGCTTCAAGTGTGGCTGCTCCCCTTCCTTACAGTTGCCATGCTGATAGCACTGGAGAGATCATCTGGTGACTCACTAAATGTTGACTTTGAGTGTTATTCCATACTCCCCCAGGCTTAGCTACTGATGCTGCATCCCAGAATCAATTCTGGTTAATGTTTTGTTTGGTAAAAATATTATTGGAAAACCTGTAAACAACAGATGACAGACACTGAAGCACAGTCACATGTGCTTCTGCCAGTTCAAGGGCTGTCCTTCCTGGTGTGGTGTCTGGCACGAGTCCTTGCAAACTTGAAAGTTTTAATAACACAGTCGGGGGAATTTCTGTGTGGAAGGCATAGATTATAGGACCCCACCCAGTGCGTAGTTTGGGCCAGACCTTGTGACACATGAAAAATGGATATTGTCTGTGAGAAGAAAAGTTAAAAAACCTTAATTATTATTCCATTACACAAGAAGCCCTAAGTTGTTCCTAGCCATTTCTTTAACAGTTTGCTGTCTCACCTTTCTGGAATGCTGTTCCATGACTGCATGGAAGGCTCACTGTCTCGGTTCCTATGTCTCCTCCTCAAGTGGCTTCCCCTGAGTCAAGCTCGTCACCTGGCTTGTGTGCCTAACAGCAGTGTCAGGTTTGGTTCATAGTTAGTTGTCTCTTTGTTCCACAGTGAAATGAGGCCTGTGTGTCTCATTTTTATTACTGTAGCCCTAGTGCCTAATACCATGTCAGACACACAGTAAGTCCTCAAGGGGTAGTATCTGAATATAGTCATGAATTATAAAGCTATTATATGGTCATTATTTAAAACTTGGAAACTACAGAAAAATAGTCACCTGTAACCTCACCACTCAAGGACCACTCTGATTTCTTTTTTACTCGTGTGATTTTTAAGATGGTTATTAACACACGGTATTTACTTTTTTTTTTTTTTACGGTATTTACTTTTAATGTTAAAAAAATTAAATATATATTGCCAAATACAGTTGTATTATTTATTGTGTATTGTCTTGAAATATTTATACATTGTGAAGTTGCTAAATTAAGGGACATGCATTACTTTGCATACTTACTTTTTGTAATGAGGTTAAAACCTGTTAGTGATTTTCAAATATATAGTAGATTGTGATAAAGGCGCTCACTGTAATGTACAATAGATCTCTTGGACTTATTCTTCCTATTTGAAATTTTGTATCCTTAGACCAACATCTCACCCCCTTATAAATACTATCCTGTTTTCTGGGGGTTTTTTGGTTTGTTTTTTTTCAGTACTGGGAATCAAACTCGGGACCTTGCGCTTGCAAGGCAGGCGCGGTGCCACTGAGCTAAATCCTCAGCCCTATCCTGTTTTCTGTTTCTATGAGATCAACATTTTTAGATGCCACATACACATGAGGTCATGTGGAATTCATCTCTTTATGCCTGGCTTATTTTACTTAACATAATGTCCTCCAAGTTCATCCATATTGCTTGAGATGACAAGATTTCCTTTTTAAAGACTGAATAGTAATCAATATCGATGTCTGTATATATCTCTGCATCCATCTATGGATGTCCTCAGGTTGACTCTCTACCTTGGCTATTTTAAATAATGTAGAAATGAACAGGGGATGTAGATACCTGACATTGATTCCATTTCCTTTCACATGCCTGTTTTATTTTAGATAGTACTGGGATTGCTAGAGCCTATGGTATGGATTCATTTTTACTTTTTTGAGGAACCTCCATACAGCTTTCCACAGTGGCGGTTCTGATTTACAGCTGTTTCCCACCAGGTGTACAAGAGCTCCCCCTTTGCCATATCCACACCAACATTTACCTTTCATCTTTTTGAAAACAGCCACTCCGGTAGGTTGCGAGGTGATAAATCAGTGGTTTTGATTGGCACTTCTCTGGTGAGGAGTGATGTTAAATGCACCCCTTGGCCATATGTGTCTTCTTCTCCTTTGTCCCTATTTCTAACTGAGTTGCTTTCTTGGGGTTGAATTCCTTATATATTTTGGATATTATCCCCTTAGCAGATGTCTGGCTTATAGGTACTGTATTTTCTCTCATTCTTTTGTTTATCTCTTCAGTGATTGTTTCCTTGGCTATGCAGAAGCCTTTTAGCTTGATATACTCCCATTTTGTCTATTTTTAGTTTGTCACATGTACCTGTGGGGGAATATCCAAAAAGTCCTTGCTTAGACCAGTGTCATAGAACTTTCCTTCTATGTATTGTAATTTTTCAGAGTAAGGTGTTTCATTTAAGTCTTTAATCCACATTGAGTTGATTTGTTTAAATAGTGGGAATTGGACTAATTTCATTTTGCTGGGTGTGGCTATCCAGTTTTCCCAGCACCATTTATTGAAGAGACTATCCTGTCTCCATTGCATATTCTTGGCATCAGTGTCAAAAAATAAAATTGTTGTGTGGATTTATTTCTGGGCTCTCTACATAGTTCAGGGTGTCTATTGATACACAATTAGCTTTGTAGTATATTTTGAGTTCAGATAATGTGACATGTTGAGCTGTGTTCTTTTTGCTCAGGATTGCTTTGGCTATTGGGGTATTTTGTGGTTCCATACAGATTTTAGGATTGTTTTTCTATTTCTATGAAAAAGTCACTGGAATTTTGATAGGAATTGCAATGAAGCTGTAGATTATTTTGGGTAATATGAATATTTAAACAGATATTCTTCCACTGATATGGGATATTTTTCCATTTATTTGTGTCATCTGCAATTTCTTTCATCAATGTTTTAATTAATATTCCTTGTAGATATCTGTTACCTCCTTGGTTAAATTTATTCCTGACAATTTCATTTTTATAGCTGTTGTAAATGCGATTGTTTCTTGAATTCTTTCTGAGATACTTGGGTTTTAGTGAACATAGAAATACTACTGACTTTTGTATCCTCCAACTCCACTGAACTCATTTACTAATTCAAATAGTTTATTGTGTGTGGAGCCTTTAGGGTTTTCTGTATATAAGATCATGTCATTGCAAACAGGTAATTCAATTTCTTCCTCGCTAATTTACATGACTTTCTTTCTTTCTTGCCCGTTTGAGCTAGGATGCAGTGTGAGGCTGAACAGAAGTGGTGAGGGTAGGCATCTTTGTGTTGTTCCTGATCTTAGAAGAAAAATGTTCACCTTTTCATCATTTGAGCATCAGGTTAACTGTGGGTCTGTCATTTATGCCCTTCGTTGGGTTGAGGATAATCTCTTCTGTACCTAATTTATGAAGAGTTTTTATCATGAAAGGCTGTTGATTTAGTCAAGTACTTTTCCTGCACCTGTCGAGATAATCATAAGGATTTTTTTGTGCTCCATTCTGTTAATGTGATGTATCTCATGTACTGATTTGAGTGAGTCTTGCATCCCTAGGATAAATCCCAGTTGGCCATAAAGGGTGATCTTTTCAATGTGCTGTTGAATTTGGTTTGCTAGTATTTTTCAGGGTGCTTTAAACAATTTATTTAACTGAAATGCCAAACACTGACTTCCATTTATTTTGATACATTTCCCCCATAGTGATTTAGAGGATCTTCAAGCCAATATAAATATGTCATACCCATTTGGGTAGACACAACACCTGCACAATACCTCACATCTTTCAGCAAGAGAAACAACAAAGAGTAAACACCTGACACCACCGACTAGGCAGAGCGAGAATCTGTTCCCAATCTTTGTTCCTTGCAGGTAAAGGCACCACACACCTGTTTAACTAAGAAAACCATCTTACAATTCAGGATGCTCTTTATTTTTAAGCAGGGCCAGAACACAGAGCCACCACTTGGGAGCTGAATGGCAGAACTGCATCCCCAGCTCATGCTGTGAATTCACGGGGAACAGGTTCTGGCGGCTCCCGGAAGTGTGCTGCTCTGGGTGGGCCAGGCTGGCGCTCCCAATGGTGCTGAACACCATTCTCTTTTGCTTCCTTCTTTTTCTGATCATTTTCCTTGACGTGTTTGAGGAAGCCGTCCTAACTCTTAGTGTGCTTGATGTACTCATTACACATTTATCTCTTGGCAAGTATCTCGCCCTTACTTATTTACAACAATGCTGGGTGACACTATAGAGTCGTCCGGTTTTACCATGGTAATATTTGTGTGGCATTCCTTTTTGAGATAGAGTCTTGCTATGTTGCCCAGGCTGGCCTCAAACTCAGGGTGATCCTCCTGGCTCAGCCTCCCCAGGGCTGGGATTACAGGCATGCATGGATTACAGGAATGCCCGGATGGCATTCCTTTTTGAACAGTACCCATTCCCTCGAGTGTCTGTGTCACCCTGTTTTGTAGATTTGCACGTATGTGGCCAAAAACAGCCCCATGTTTACTAAAAGGCCTAGAGAACACATCCTGGGTTCCCCTCCTCTTTCCCTTTGTGTTTGTCATTTTGGGAAATTACAGGAAGATGGCAGTGCTGGCCGAAAGGTGGTTTGCTAGTATTTTTGTTGAAGATTTTTGCATCTATTTTCAATAGAAATTTTGGCCTGCATTTTTTTTGTCATGCCCTGGTCTGGCTCTTGTATCAGATTAATGCCAGTTGCAGGAAATGAGTTTACCTTTTTATTCTACTTTTTGGAAGAGTCTGAGGACTGAGGTTAGTTGTTCTTTATATATTTTGTAAATTCAACAGTGTAGCCATCTGGTCCTGGGCATTTCTTTGATGGGAGTTCTTTTTAATTATAGATTCAGTCTCCTTTCTTAGTCTGTTTTGATTTTCTATTGCTGTATACATGAGTGTTGGTAGGTTATGTATATCTAGGAATTTGTCCCTTCTAAGTCAGTGATGGACAAAGCTTTCTACAATAAAAACAGCCCAGGGCAGGGGATTTAGCTCAGTGGTTCTGCTGCCTGCCTCACAAGCTCAAGGTCCCGAGTTCATCCCGATACCAAAAACAAAAAAACCAAAAAACAGCCCGCTGAGGAATGCATACCATAGGTTTGCCACCACTGTTCTAGGTTATCCAATTTGTTTGGCCTGTAATTATTTATATTAGTCTCTTGTGACCCCTTTGTATTTCTGTAGTATTGGTTGTAATTTCTCCTTTATGATTTTAACTGAGTCTTCTCTTTTTCTTAAAGGTTTATCAGTTTTATCTTAAACGCCATCTCATTAATCTTTATATTGTTTTCCTAGTCTATCTTTAATGTATTTGTGCCCCAAGCTTTATTATTTTCCTTCTTATACTATCTTTGAACTTAGTTTGTTCTTTTCCTAATTCCTTAAGATAGTGTTAGGTTGTTTATTTGAGATCATTCTTTTTTTTTTTTTTGGTACCAGGGATTGAACTCAAGGATCTTGCACTTGCAAGGCAGGTGGCAGAACCACTGAGCTAAGTCCCCGGCCCAAGATCATTCTTTTTTAATGTAGACGTTTATTGTTGTAAAACTGTTTTTGGTACACCCTATGAGTTTTGATATATTGTTTCCATATTTATTTTGTCTGGAGATATTTTTTCATTTCCTTTTTAACTTTTTTGGCCTTTTGCATATTCAGCAGCAAGTTGTTTAATTTCTACATATTTTTGGTTTTTCTGAAACTTCTTCTATTCATGATTTGTAGTTTCATAGCACTGTGGTTGGAAAAGATATTTGAATTAGTTCAGTCTTCTAAATTTGTTGAGACTTGTGACCTAACAAATATATCCTGTATAACGTGCCATTTCAGAAGTGTCTACTCTGCTAGTCTTTGATAGCATGTCCCATATATTCTATTTGGTCCATTTGGACTAAAATGTATCTTAAGTCTGATGTTTCATTGGTTTTTCTATCTGGATGATATGTCCATTGCTGAAAGCAGGGTACTGAAGTCTTCTCTTGCTGCTGGCGGTCTCTTTAACTTCAGATCTAATGATATTTGCTTCATATGCCCAGGTGCACTGATGTTTTGTTCATATATATTTACAATCATATATCCTCTGAATGAATCAACCCCCTTTGTCACTACATAATGACTTTCTTTGTCTTGTTCTAGTTTTTTGACTTAAAGTCTCCTTTTTAAAGTATGGCTACCCCTACTGTTTTGGGGTTCCATTTACATGGAATATCTTTTCTCATTCCTTCACTTTTAATCTGATGTGTTCTTAAACATGAAGTGAGTCTGTTGCACCTACTTATAGTTGAGGTTTTTTTTTTCTTTTTTAATCAGTTCAGCCACTGCTCTGTCTTTTGATCAGAAAATTTAAAGCATTTACATTCAAAATAATTATTGATAAAGAGTTAATGCTGCACTTGTATTGTTTCCTGTTTTGTAGGTTTGTTATTCCTTTCTTCTTATTTCTCTAGTGTTTTTGATTCCCTTTTATCATTTGTATATCTACTATAGGTTTTTGCTTTGTGGTTACCACTAGGGTTATATAAACACTTTATAGTCAGAACAGGTAATTTTAAACTAGTAACTGATCATATAAAAATTACTACAGTTTTACCCCATCCTACCCCATGTTTTATGGGGTTTTTTTTGTTTTATGTTTTTGATGTCACGGTTTATACCTTTCTATATTGTGAATCTCTTAACAAATTACAGTAGCTATTATCTTTATGTTTTTGTCTCTTAATTTTCATACTAACAATATAAGTGATTTACATACTACCATTACAGTATTAGATTACTCTGTATTTGACTACATACTTACTGATATGTTCTTATGTTTTTGTATTATTAGTGTCTTATTCTTTCAGCTTGAAATCCCCTTACTGTTTTTTGTAAGAGATGTTTGGTGATGATGAATTCCCTCAGCTTTTGTTTGTCTAGAAAAATGTTTATCTTTTCTTTATTCATTTCTGAAGAATAACTTTGCTGGGAATAATATTCGTGGTTGGCACTTTTTTCCGTCAGCTCTTTGTATCATTCTACTCTCTCCTGGCCTATATGATTTCTGCTGAGAAACCTACTGCTAATTTTATTGGAATCCCTTATATGTGATTTCCTTCTTTTCTCTCGCTGCTTTAAGAATCCTATCTCTGTCTCTGATTGTTGATAGTTTGATGATAATGTGACTTGGTATAATCTTGTTTGAATTAATTTATTTTGGACATGTGACCTTTCTATATTTGGATATTTGTATTTTTTCTGACATTTGAAAAGTTTTCTGCTGGCAGAGGAGGTGAACCTCCTGGGCCACTGTACTACCGCGCCCAGTGCTGAGGAGCAGAGCTGCCCCCAGCACAGGGGTGAACCTTCTGGGATGCCATACCACTGCCTAAAGCAACTACAAAGGGAAATGAGGTGGAACAATTTGATACTCAACCACTTGAATTCCCTGAACTGGCAATGAAAGAGCATCTGGAAAAAAAGAAATCAGAAATAATTTCTCAGATAACAGCAGAGATTGTGCCCGTAATGCAAGACATAACTAATAAGTCTAGAGAGAACACAGATGAAAAAATAGAGCTGAGGAACATGGTGGAATCCCAACATGGGAAAAAAATGGAATCCATAAAACAGATGCGAACAGATTTCCAGGAGATTAAAAACTCCATTGAAAGTTTATGCAGCAGAATGAGCAAATGTGACGATAGAATTTCAAATATAGAAGATAAGATTGCAATTACTGATTAGGAAAAGAAAAATTTCTTTAAAATAGTAAGGGACCATGAGAAATCACTCCAGCAGCTGCTAGATGATGCAAAGAAGTATAAGGCTGATTGGGGTCAATGAAGAAAGAGGAGAGAGTGCAGATGACATAAAAATACTGTTCACAGAAGTGATGGCAGAAAACTTCCCAAGCAGGGGAAAAGAACTTGACATACAGATAAGTGAGTCACATAGGACTGCAACTAGCCTTGATCAAAAACAACCTACACATAGGCATATAATAGTTAAGATTCCAGAAACCCAACAGAAGAACACAATTCTACAAGCAGTTGGAGAAAAGAAACAAATCACATACAAAGGAAAGCCCATCAGAATCACAGCAGACTTCTCAACGCAAACCCTCAAGGCAAGAAGAGCTGGGAGTGATGTATTCCAAGCCCTAAAGGAAAAGAGCCTCCAACTCAGATTGATGTACCCTGCAAAGCTATCTTTCATAATTGATGGAGAAATAAGATACTTTCATGACAAAGAGCACTTTAGGAACTTCATGAATACCAAACCAGCATTCCAAAAAATTTTAGACAATATCCTAGGAAAAGACAATGAGGATCACAACTCCAGGAAGCATGGCAAAATGAACCCATCAGGCACAACAAGAAATTAAATGTAAAGGGGAAGAATCCAGCAAACAGAAGAAGTCATGACAATGATAAGTCAGTATGTGCCCGTTATAACCATCAATGTTAATGGTCTCAATTCACCAATCCAAAGACATAGACTGGCAGAATGGGTCAAGAAGCAAGATCCAACAATATGCTCCATACAAGAAACACTTCATTCAAAAACAAACTCATAGACTGAAAGTTAAAGGGTGGAAAACAATACTCCATGTGACAGGAACCCACATAAAGGCAGGAGTAGCTATCTTCTTTGCAGATCAAGAGAGACAAAGAAGGATACTATATCTTTGTAATGGGAACAAATCAAGAGGAAGAAATGACAGTCATAAACATATATGCACCAAACACTAGTGTGCCCAACTATATAAAACAAATACGGACATGAAAAATCAAATAAGCACTAATACAGTCGTGGGGGACCTCAATACCCCACTGAATTGAATTGAAATTTCCATGAAATTGAGAGGGAAGCAAAACTCCCGAATTCATTGCTGGAAGCAAGCATCACCTTGATCCCAAAGCAGAGAAAGACCCAACTGAAAAAGAATTATAGGCCAATTCCACTAATGAACATAGATGCAAAAATCTTTAATAAGATACTGGCAAATAGAATACAGAAGATCATGAAGAAGATCATAAACCCTGACCAAGTGGGATTCATCCCAGGGATGCAGGGATGGTTCAACATACGCAAATCAAGAAATGTAGTACACTATATCAATAGAGCCAAGGACAAAAACC